>JARYZH020000158.1:600000-1020851 GCA_030021035.2 Notholithocarpus densiflorus | reverse complement strand
TTACTAATGCCTATAACATTGATCCAGAAAACATGGAAAGAAACATGTTCAAATAAGCTTAACTCCTAACAGAATCATTGAAAGAGAGATTGGATTAGTTAAGTTCACTGATTTCTTTTTAAACCCTGTGATCTAATAGAACCATGTTGATTGGACCCCGCATATTAAGGGGAAGTCTGGAACCACCCATTAGAAGAGCGTTCCAATAATAATTAAATAATTAAATTTACAGTTTCTTAACAATTATTTTTGGGACAAGTGATAGTTTATTTGTTGATACTTGCCAGCCAAATCTAATACATTATTAGGACCTGTTAGATGAAGGGTCTCAATCAGATTTTCACAAAGACGTGGCAAACAGCTAGCAAAAAGGATAATCTCTTTATAACTAGGCAGCTAAATAGAAAAGACAAAAACTGCAGGTCCAACTGTAAGAATATGCAGAACTATAAGGACTAAATAACAAGGGAGAAAACAATGCAATGAATCAGTGAAAGTAGTAGGTAATTTGTAATTAGAGAAGGATAGAAAGAACTGAGGGAAAGAAATCAAAGACAGAGCAAAACCATACAGAGAAGGGAACCAGTAGAGAGGAGGACCATTGGTGAGGGAGTCCCAATTGGCATAGACCGAGTAGTAGACTAGCTGATGCAGCCCATGTGGGTGCCATGGCTTTAGTACCCTTTGAGCCACCAGTGATCGCCAAACCTCTCTTGGGTCAGACCCTTTGGCTCCAAAAACTGCTTCTTTGAGAACCCTTTGGAATTCTTTGGCCTCCTCTATGGTTAGCCCTGCCTTCACAAAGTCCTCCACTCCAACTTCGCTTATGCTCTTCGTCATCTTTGTCTCTCTATCTCTCTCTCTCTTGATCTGTGGTAACTGGTAAGTGACAACGTTGTTGTAGACTAGTAGTAAAATAGTTGTAACGTAAGAAGTATTGTTTAGATGAGGTTGGTCCACGTGTTATATATGGCAGCGAACCTTACAAATTTCCTTATACACCAACTACTCTCTCAAACTCAATCGCGTTGGTGGAGTACTCACGAAGTTTCTGATATCATTTAAGCACAAAAGTGCCATCTGAATGCTTATGAATGTAACTATTCCTATATTTGGTTTAATTAAAAATCTAATAAGATTCTTAGGAATATGAGATTATAATGTTTAGTTTATTCCTAGGTATCTTATCCGAATTATTTATTTTTCTCATTCTATCCTTAAATTTGTGAATCCAATATAAGTTTTTTTTTTTTTTTAATCTTCCTCTAAATAAATAATGAAAAACAAAATATAAACTATAAATTATGACAAATCCAAAAACACACCTACAAATATGATGGGTTGTTAAAAATTAAAAATCTACACATTCAGTATCATTGTATAACAAACATCAAAAGCACCAAATAGGATACAAATTATTAAAATTGTAGAAACAAAGCCATTAATCTAAAAACAAAAAATAAAAAACCAGATAAGCCACCAATTCAGATCTATATTTCTAGTAACTAAACAAAATCAAGATTTGAGATACGAATAGATACATTAACAAATTTCTATGAAAATAGATCCATTAATAATTTGTTGAGGCACACAACAATAAAAGTGAATACCTGGCAACAATGGAAAGTCTCCTTCAAACTTTTTTTTTTTTTTTTTTACACGTGAAACTTAAATAGAACTTTGTTAATGAATATATCAATAGAGTTGTCTATCTTATTTATGTTGTTTTGGCAGGAAGAGATAAAGACAAAGGAAAAGATATTGATGATTTGTTTTATATTTTATCTCAATTGCTTAAATGATAAGAATAAAGGGTTAAAATTGTCAATTTATAAAAAATATAATTTTCTTTAAGCTTGAGAATCTGGATACCCACCTGTTTTAAAGGGAATCCACATTCCTACTTGAAGGGAATCTACATTCCTACTAAAAAGGGGGTTAAAGGGGAATCCATATTCTCCTGACATCTGATTCCCTAATGTGATTTGCAACCAAACATGAGAATATTTAAACATTCTTGAGAATTCTAAAACATTATCTCGTATCAAACGACACATAAAAGTAAAATTTTATAGAAAGAAAGCTCCCATGACTGGAACAGAATCACTGTGTCCATATCCAAGCCAAACGAGAAGTGGGTCTATCATCTACGTCTCTTAACATTGTAGAAAAAGTTTTTAATGATTGGAAGACATCTTTTTCACGACTTTTTTTTCTTGACCTACTTCTCCCCTAGGTATATTCTACCCCGTTAAGTGCCACTGTTGTTGTAGTTTGTGACTCCTCATTGAACCACAGGGAGTTATGAAAGTGAAAATCGAAGGATCAGAACTCAATTGTCTAGTACCATGTCAGGGTATTGGTAACACTATTTTTGTCTAGTACCATGTCAGGGTATTGGTAACAACACTATTTTTGTCTAGTAGGACCGATCCATTCAAACTCAAACTTCCATGCTCGAGTGGCAATTTAATAAAATGCCACAATTATCTTACGCCTGCCTCACTTTTACATGATCCACCATTTTTACATCGATCTACTATTTTTTCTCTACCACTTACAATCTGTCATGTGGACAATTGTGGCACAAATTGTGGCATTTTATATGGTCTTAAAATTTTTGAATTCTTTACACAACTGTCCAGGTCCCTTTTAGGGATGACAATTTAAACCCGCACTCACGGGTACCTGCATCACCCGCCCTTGATGGACGGGTTTACCCGCCCCACAAAACAAATGGAGCAAGGATGGAGGTTAATATTTTCCTCCGTACCCACCTGCATCTGCTCTGTTTATATCTAAATAATTAAAAAATATTTTTATAAGTTTTTTGTAAGACATATATATGTTTTTAGCCTACTAACTTTAAATTTATCTTTCTAAAAAAAAAAAAACTTTATATTTATAGATTTTTTATATTGTATTATTGAATTTATACTTTTATGTTTTAATATTTACGTTGATTATATTTTTTAATTGTTGAATTGCTATGTTTGAATTGTTTTTATATTTCTTATTATTTTAATTGTCGTATTTTTTATGTTTTGAGAAGGTTTTGTAATGTTAGAACTTTTTAATTTTATTGTTTTATGAGTTTTAATTTAATGCGTTCAAAATAAACATTTAATAAATTATATATATATATAAAATTTGGGTGTGACAAGATAGGTACCCACTGGTACCTGCTAGAATGGGGCAGGGAAAACAAACCCGCCATGAAGCAAAAGTAGGGCGGAAAATCGGAAACCCGCCCCATTGCCATTCCTTACACATAAAGATAAATCCTATGTGCGACACCTATATATGAGACCTATTAGGCTATTCTTAAATGGGAGGAAAAGTATAGTACACCGAATGCACTATATAATTTCAGGCAAGTGCAACATGCAGGTCTTGATAATGGGCCGACACCTTCAAGAAAGAAACTAAAGAATTAGGTAACTTATTAACAACATGATACTAGGGATTGCATATTTTGCTGTCAAGGTAAGTCCAAGACAGTTTGAACAACTCAAAAAGTAGAGCTTTGCCAACAATTTTGATAATAGTAGAGGCACTCCAGAAAAACACTACTTTTGTATGTCTTCATTTGCAGGATAATCTTAAGGCTTATTGGAGCAAAAACAGAAGCAGAAATATAATTCTTGGATATGTAACTTCACAAAAATGTTTCCTTTTGCACTCTAATGAATCATGTAGTACACATCATATGTTACTTTCGACGCATCAATATCATTCAGCTTGCTAGTCCACAACTCCAACGACTTTGGGACACGCCACCAGACAGTCTTCTGTAGTTACAGCTGCTTTTCCCCAGTAAACAATAACAATAACCACCAATTAACCAAACATTCTGAGAGTTCTCATTGTACATAATTTCATATTGCATCCTGAATGTCTCTTTCAGCCATTATCAAACACACACTGGGATGGTCATAAGGTTAGCAAGATACTGTGAAAATTTTACAAACAGCTTTTCCTTGTGTTCACCTGGATTTTATGACCTATCCATGAATCAAAATGATAGAACACCTGCAATTCGAATGGCACTTTTGTCAGATTCACCGAAGTCACTTGGCAAATCGCCTTGTCCACTCTGCAGCTAGTTCATCATGTTTTTCTCTATCTGCCAAGTACAATCGGGCAATGCCAGGGATAAGCGGTTTATCTGCTGCAACGAGAATATTCATACATTCAGTACTAGAGAGAAAGACACATCCAATTCAAGTGTTATTTTTGCTGATATCTTAGTTCCAACTCAAGCTATAAAGGTCCACATTGCCACAATTTGAGAAGTGAAAACCCCAAGTTTACTTCGTTTTAATATTGTAAGCACAAATTGGCATTGGCTACTGCTGTTGGTGGCACGTGTAAGGGATGCATCCCAGCATGATCCAACACCCTCAAACCCCCTTCCCAACATACAAACACAGATTTTGAAATTAAAAAAAATTTCAGATATTTATTGTAAAAATGAATGTCCAAGAGATCAAAAGAACTTACAGGGATCAGGATTTGTGAAAATTGATCTGATTGCAAGTAGCACCTTAGTGATTGTTAGAGCTGGACTCCAACTATCGTTTAAGATGTCTATAATCAAATTGCCAGCAGTATCAACATTGCAGTGGTAAATACGAGTTTTGAACACTACCTGCAAACCTGACGTTATAATGGAAGAACATAGGAATAAACAACGGACACTAAGCATGAAAGCAGTTGATAATTCCTACGTACAAGAGTACAAAACATTTGTGTTTAAATTACACAAATTATTTTTCTCAGCTGAAATACAATATTGATAGAAAAAACTTTTACGATCTGTGGATTGTTGGAGTGAAAACCTTAGATCTCTGAATCATAAGATTGTTACACAAAGCTTTTTGTTTTATGCTGACTAAAATGTTAATAGATCCACCTCCCCACCCACCCCCACCCTTTTTTCTCCAGTGGTCACACACCCGGCAGTACTGTCCCTTTTACTTCTTCACCAAATGCCTAACACAAACCAAAGAAACTTAGAGAGGGTGTCATAAGATATATGGTGATGTTCTAATAAAATGTGCATTCTGATGTTTAAGATGACATAATATTTCAGATTGTTCAACATACCTTTGGAGGTTTGAATGGATAATCGCTTGGAAATGTTATGTCTAGGAAATATATACCACCTTCATATGGTGTTCCTAAATACATGGACACACAAAAAGTTTAGTCAATATTGCTATGTCAGTCATAATAACAATGCACAAATATATTTCCTTACAACCATCTTTGCATCAACCCTACATTATAATAAAAAGCCAAATTACTGCTTCGGAATTGGAAAATTCACTCATATTCATTTGAACAGTTAAGTCAAGTGATATGCCAAGAACCCAGTAATGGAATGAAATCCAACCCAAAATAGCAAGTGCGTTGGGGTGTGTGCTAGTGGGGGCAAAGAACCCATAATGGGCCCAGGCCTCACATGTTTATTGATTTTAATAAACCTCATAGAAGCATTCTCTAGTTCTCTAAACGGGGGCTAGACAACACAGAGAACAAGAAAGAGGAACTCCATCTAAAAGTAAACTCAAATCACAAGATTAAGGCATTAAGCTTGACGACCGGAACTTCATCACCAGCCACACTACTCAAAATCAAATAAAACTCAAGCTAGTGTGGTTGAGGATGTGAAGAAAGTTCCTGAAGCTTCAACGACTTGGATTGTTATAAGTAGAAGGTTGCAGATGATGATGTACAATAACATGCACAGGATTATATTTGATAGGAGATTCAATAGAGAGGATGATCCTTTGTTTTCGAAGCTTAAAATTGAGGGAGTAAGTTTAAGCTAATACTCGAAGAAAAAGGAAACTCAATTAGGATTGAAGACCAGAACTTTGTTACTGGCTCCATTACTGGAAATTATCAAAACTGAAGCTTAAATTGAGAGAGTGGCAAAATTTAAGCTAATACTGAAGACAAAGTACACCCAAATCATATGGTTGATCTCAAAACCAGAAATTCATCACCAGCTGCGCTAGTGAAAATCATCAAAACACAAACTTAGAATTGTAAACTTAAGTAACTCAAGCTAAATCTTCCAACAAAAGGCAAACCCAAATTAGGCTTTAACTAATAGAACTTCATCACCAAGCCATTACTCCAAATCATCAAAAATACAGGTTCTTCAAATCAAGCAACGTGGATAAAAATTGAAGCAAAAACTCAAACAAACTACATCCAGAATCACATCACTAAGCCTTAAAAAGCAAAACTTTTCCCAAAAACCACCAAAAAACTCAAACTTGAACTAAAAAGTGAGTAAAAACATAAGCCAACACTCAAAGCAAGCAGTAGTGGCCTTAAAAGCTAATTTTAAGACAAACCCATCACTCAAAACCACCGAAAGAGTGGAGCTTGAACTAAAAAGTCAGCAAATAACACAAGCCAGCACTCAAAACAAACAGCAAGCAAAACCCAGAAGACAAAAATAATGAAATCATAGAAAACAATAGTGGCCTTAAAAGAAAATTATATGATAAACCCATCATTCAAAACAACAAAAAGACTCGAGCTTGAACTAAAAAGTCAGCAAAAAAACATAAGCCAGCACTCAAAACAAACAGCAAGCAAAACCCAGAAGACAAAAATAATGAAATCATAGAAAGTAGTACTGGCCTTAAAAGACAATTATATGATAAACCCATCATTCAAAACCACAAAAAGACTCGAGCTTGAACTAAAAACATAAGCCAACACTCAAACAAAGCAAACCCCAGAAGACAAAACCAATACTAATAGTAATAGTAGTAGAAGTAGAAGTGGATGAGAGGAGACCTTGGGGGCCAATAATGGTGGCGACCCAGTGGTAAAGATTGTCACCCTTGGGTCCAGCAGAGCAATCGGGAGGTGGGTCCATGTTGAGCTCGGACATCTCCCTCTGAATCCTCTTCCCCGAAGCAGACAAAGAGGTCGTGGATGCTGTCAATGCTATTGATGATGATGATGATGGTGAATTCCCTCCTATTCCTCCTGATATCATCATGCTCTCTTTCTCTCTCTCTCTCTCTCTCTCTCTCTCTTTCTCTGTACTCTTCAATAAAATGCACCGTTTTAACTCTGTTTTTTTTTTTTTTTTTTTGTGGTTACAGTTACAGAGTCACAGACACAAAGCTGAAGAGGTGGATGAAGAAGGAGTGGTTGGTGTGAAACGCACCGTTTTTATGTTTGTAAGAAGCTCAAAACGCTTCGTTTTTAGCCACGTGGACGAAGAAGATGCGGTGGTGTGAAACGCACCGTTTTGGTGTGCTTAAAACTCACCGTTTCGACGGAAAAATATGAAAAAAAAGATAGTGGGTTTGGGGAAGCTACTCTTTTGTATCAGAGCCAGGTTTCGATCCTGGGACCTGTGGGTTATGGGCCCACCACGCTTCCGCTGCGCCACTCTGATTTGTTGATACAGGATGCATTAAATTTATATTTATCTAACTATTAGACGTATTCTTTACCACAATTGGGCAACGCACTAGTGGGCCTAGTAGGCCAGTGGCTACTGGCTAGGCTTTTTAGCTAAAGATCAAAACTATCGATATTTTAAAATTTTAATTGAATTTGATTGAAATGGGAAATAAATAAATCAAAAAAAAGAAGAAACAAAAGGTATAAAAGGTTGAGGAACATGGATGGTTTAGTACACTTTTTCAAATAATGAATTGGAATGTAAAATTTTCATTTACTTTTTGAATACCATAGAAACAAATCCAATTTTTTTAGAGAAGAAACCAATCCAATTTTTATTTATTATTGTTGAAGCATAAAATTTGCATGGTTTATCAAGACCTGAACACCCGTAAATAATGAAATAATGGAGCAAAGATACCACCAAGTCCTAACCTGACCAAAGTGGTCAAATTGAATAACCAAGATGGCAGTGTCCCATTTAGGAAATTTGAACTTAAAGAGAGATGAATTAGATTCAAACCACTAATATGATCAAGAAGGGGACCAACAAGTTGATTGTTGTCGAGGGATAAACTTTTGAGATTCAACAAGTCCAATATTGACAACGACAACAAACTTATTGAAATATTCCCTAATAATTAAAAATTGTTAGTTTGATGTGTTAGTCAAAAACACATAAAATTTAAAAGTGGCAATTGAATATCATCGCTGAAACTATTAGGTGACAGATTTAAATAAGTAAGTTTTGTAAGGTTTCCAAGTGATGCTGGAATTGACCCAATAAAATTGTTCCCTAATAGATCCAAATAAAGTAATTTATGTTAGGTTCCCAAGTGATTTTGGTGGAATTAACCCAATAAAATTGTTCCTTGATAGAATCAAATAAGTAATTTGAGTAAAGTTTTCAAGTGAGGTTGGAATTGCTCCTGTAAAATTGCAATAAGAGAGATCCAAATACTTCAAGGACTTTAGACTGCTCCCATTATACTTTGGAAGAGAAACTCCAAGATTCTCATTTTCCCCAATATTTTCTCATACTTGTTCATGATTTGAATTTCCAACATATAGGTATATTCCTGTCTCCATTATAGATGATATTTTAGTTGTATCTTCTCCCCCCATCCCCTCCCAAAGAAATAGGTGCATATGTTGCTCCTTAGTCCTTATAGGGAATAGATACTCATCAACTTTTACATTAACCCATCATTCTTATTATTTTTATTTTTATTTATCAATCATGACATGTCACTTAAGCAATTATGAAAAAAATTGTGAAATTTTGTGTCTTGAGTAGACTGTACTATTTTTTAAGATGAATTTAGGGTCATGCCATTAACTCAATTTATTTGCAGGAATGACGAAAACAATCAACTCGATTCCGTAAAACACTCATCACTAGCTATAAGAGAACCGAAAATGAGGCTCTCAAGTTAGGGCATTATTGACTCTAGTGATCACCAAAACCAAACAGGACATCTTCTCAACCACAATACCTTTAGCTGAACCTGAAATTTGTTCATGTTTGGTGTGACCATAAGCAGTTTGTGGCCTCTCAAACATGACTTGGCCTCTACAAAACCCAGAAGCTAAAAACTCCACCAAAAAAAGTAAAAAAGAGAGAAATACAGAGGGGTATTGGATAAATAAATAAACATTTTGGCAATAATAACATAGTTATAGGACATGTCCACTCCCATCTGGACCATTCTAAAATCCAGGTCACTCCCATTCTAAATGTTTACATGAATCCACAAACCCTGGTATAGTGAAAAGATGGTACATTTGTAAGCTCAATTTTTCATTGGTAAGGAACAAACTCAAGGTCCAATTACATAGTCCAAAAAATTCTAGTTCCACTACCTAAAAGTATAAATTACAGTGAACCCCAGAAGAGGCCCACGAGATAAGAAACAAAGGTGGAGGATAAAATTTAAGGAAAACTAGAGACAAACAAAATTGATGATCAATACAAGAATATTTCAACCATGTCATTGGGCCTGTGCATTTCCTTTTGACTTCATTAAATTACAAACAGTGCTGCTTTTGATTGCTCAAGATGGTAGAAAACTAGAAGGACCTCCAGGGCAAAGCAACACAAGAACTAAAAATGTTGCAGACATCAGATATAGAAACTTGGGGGCCTGTAGGATTGAACTTGAACTCCCATCCAAGGGAGTTGCAGGTCCAAGTGCTGTTGCAGGTGAAAGTCCACCACTCGTGCTTGAACTAGAACTGTTTAGGAATATTACATGTTTAGAGCCAAGACCTTAAAAATAACAAACAACATTCTTAGTAAAAATAAGTGAAGTGGAATCAGATTCTCACCTTCCAGTAAATTTACAGGATCCATTACCTGCAAAGAGCCACCCACCAACAAATAGTCAGGGAAAAACCAAATATTAGAAATAGAAGACATGAGTACAGCATATCTTTCTTTCTTCTTCAATTATTTTTTTCTTAAGTATGGCATGGGGATTCAAAACATGGACTTCTCAATTGGAAACACCAAGAAATCATTGGCAACAGTATATTAATGGACATAAAATTGCAGGCCTACAGATTAAAAAGAGGGAAATGCTATGCCACAACATTTTCACAACACTTTCACAACAAATCCTAAGTGGCAAGTTATTATTGGCTGTTTTTTGTGGGCAAAAAAATAATTTCAGTGATGGGTTCAAATTAGAACCAGTAACAACTAACCACCTATGATTTTTTGTGAAAGTGTTGTGAATATATTGTGGATCTAGCACTTCTCTTTAAAAGAAATAAACTAAGGGCAAGGGGCATCATTCATAGGTACTGCCTAAAAGGAGATTAATATCCAAGTTTTCAGGTACAGCCACCCATGGACCTAACTTGCAGGATAATGGGAGTCATTATAATAATTATTTTCCTTAATGGTAAACCATGTTTACTTCAGGCTAACAGAAGCATTGGAAAGATTTCCTAGGCATGTGCATAAATATTTTCACAACCGTATTGTGTAGATCATAATAGAACACCAGCATCATATCATATGAGAAATATTCCTGTATTAATGGTTATAGCACATCAAGTCATACTAGATATCTTAAAATCATTCAAAGAAACTGTTCTCCGTTGGAACGAGTAGATAGCAGGATTCTACTTCTATGTGCCATACTATGTGTCATATTTTAAGATATACTACTTAAAGATACCTTTCTCTAGAGCACTTAATTTCCTAAATGTTTCTTAGAGCCCACAAACTACCATTATGTTTAAACGGCAAAATGATGTAAGAAAAAAGAGTTCCTTTACCCAGGGGTGCTCAACTGTTGACAAATTAATGAATATTCCTAATTAACTCTTACTACAGTACAGATGAAAAAGAATTCTGTCATATATTTGCTTATGGAAACTCAACTAAAAAAAAAAACAGAGCATCCAATTAATGATCTCAAGAGATAAAAAGAAGGAAAATGACAAGTACTTACTGGGATCAATAGTGGTGGTTGTAGCTGTACCATCAAAGTCACATGTTCCACCAACAGCATGCTTCTTTTGATAGTAATCATTATAAGCATAAGAAGCATGATTTTCAAGAGTATCAGGGTTATAACATGGTTGCCCTGATTGAATGGCAGTGCAGTTAGCCTGGCCTTGCCCACAAGCCCAGTTTAGGCCATTTTGTAACTTATCAGAATCTGCACCAGGTTTTGCCACACAGAAAACCACAGAAGAATTTCCTGTAATTTGATCAGAAGCACCCAATCTCAAAGAATATACGGCACTCCCGTTGGCATAAAAAACACCCCAATTTTTTTCTGACACTGGCCCAGGCCTCTTATCTTCATTGAACAACTCATATATGTAGGTATTAATGGGAATGTTTAGCTGACTTGGTGGACCTGAATTATTTAGAACTCGCTTGATCAGATTATTAACAAAGGTCTCTGCATTCTCCACAGTAGCATCAGGTTCTTTTGCTCCACCAAACCATGGCCAGCCACTCTCTGTCACAACAATAGGGATTCCAGAAAAATTTAAAGCATCAATAGAATAATAGGCAGCGTCCACCATAGCGTCAAACATGCTGTTATAGTGGAAAAGAGTGTTTGGGTCTACAATCTGCTTGACTGAGGGAAGTGGTCGGAAAAGAGCATAATCAATTGGGAAAATGCCATTCCCTTTCGTGTATCCATAATAGGGATATGCATTTAACATGTAATAGGAATTTGTGTTTTTCAAAAACTGAAGGAGTTGGTAAATAGTAGAGTTCCAGGAAGAATCAAAGGTAGCAGTTGAGGGGGGGAAAGGTCTAGGGATTATGTCCATATGATGGGGAGTTGAAACTTTGACCTGAAAATTTAGGTCTGAAGCAACTAGGGCTTTATGAAGGTAATTCATAGCAGAAACTAAAACTGGGGCAGCATTAGGGACAGCGGTAAGAACCTCACTGCCAACTGCAACGGCTGTAATATTGGTTGAAGGCAAGTAAGCTGCAACATTTTTATTAATCCAGGCTGCTGCTGCAGAAGGAGATTCTCCAATCCCTAGGATTTCCTCATTTGTGACACCAACAATTACCTCAATCCCACTGTTAGAAAGGGCTTTCAGCATGTGAGAATCAGCATCATAAAGGCGAACATGAGTAATTTGATTGGCTTTGAGAATTGCAACAATATCTGAAGCTGGTGGCAAATTGGTAACATCAGTGCCAATGTTTATCCCTACAAATGCACCTGCAGGTTCACAGTTATGATTCAGTGACAACCAACAACCTGTAAGAAAGATAATATAACACAGTTAAACTATCTCCTAGATCCAAATGGCCCCTAACAGCTTCCACATCTGGCAGGTCCCAGCCTTTCCATCATTTTGAATAACTTATGTAAGATATTGTTTGTACATCTGGCAATTTCCTTAGCCTTTATAGATGTCTTTATTTCTGCAACTCTAGCTCGTAACTATCTAATTAAACGTTAGAATATGAAACACTTCATGGCCACCTTGCATAACAACCCAATACCATACTTTCTGAGGCATCACCTTAGGCATATGCCAAATACATTTTAATATGGTATGCTTATCTTTTCTTCATGAAATGTCAAGATGAATATTGCTGTGCTGTGTTTTTATAATCATAGATAGGATTAGAAACTGATGAAGAGCCATAAGAATAATAATGATTTTACAAAATCAACAAGCAAGTATATATACACACAAACTGGGAAATGATACATCATTTTAGTACTTTAATGCTGACATCTCCAATTCTGACCAGAAAGAAATTCAAAATCCAGATTGTGCTCATAATTCAATTGACGCATTTGACTGTACCCTGAACATTAACAATGCTGATGAGCGTGGAAAATGAGACCAGAATTTTATTAAATTACCTAATGCACGGGTAAAAATGCCAAATACGAGCAAAAGTAGACTTCCAAGCCATTTTTCACGCATCATCCGATCCAAAAAAATGTCAACCTAGACTTCCACTTCTGAGCCTTTTCACTATTAGATGAACCTTAAACTGCCAAGTTCAGCAAAAACAAACCAAATGCAATCAGATCCTCATTTCCAGCAAACTTCAAAAAGAGCTAACAACGTATGGATAACATTGGTGGGGGTTGGGGGAGGGGGGGAGAAGCTTATAGAAATTTTTAATATGGACAAATAACCATTTATGCTAATGGCCTTCAGAGAATATAAATAATGAAAAATAGTGTATAAAATTTGAGCAAAAATCAGAACCTCCAAAATGATATAAAATATAATTACCAACATACCTGTTGTGAAAGTACAATTAACATACACGTAACTCAAAAATGATTAACCAATGACAATGAACCCAACAAATGGATGCATAACACTTAACGCCAACAACTACATATAGGCACATGCTTATGTCATTTTTGCTCTTACACTACTAGGATCTATCAAGTGCGATATGACAGTTGCCAGGGGCACAAATAGGTTGAAAAATAAATCAATCCAAAGACAGCAACGAGAAAAGAAATGGAGCAACACAATTAATTAGCATCTTAAGGTGCTTGAAATGGACTGCATCGTTTGTAGTCTAACACCATCCGAACAAGATACATATATTAATTCAATTCTCCAATCCGAACCATACCTTAACTAATACTCTGTAATTACACAACAGAACTGATGCTAGCTTAATGTGAAGCTATGCTAAAACATCTGTTAACATTACATGCATCCAATTTCACTGCAAAAAGTACTAGAGTTATGTCTTTCTTTCTTTTTTTGTTGAGAAATTACTAGAGTTATGTCTTTGGTAACTCATTATGCTATTTATCTTCAAACTTGAACAAACAATAATCTTCCCAGATAACCAAAGTCTCCATTTCCGATAAAGAATACAAGCATTAAGAAGACTAACTAAAGTTTTTATCTTGCTCAACTCGCAACATACTTATTTAAGAATGCATCCCTTTTAAGTGGTTGGTTATTTAGTTGGGCTGTGATTCCATAATGATTCAGTGGACTAGTGGAAATGAGCTTCAGCAAAACTCATATCCCAAGTGACAGACTCAGATCGTACTTACTTCAATATATATGGGTCCACGTCATTTCTTTAAAATCTAAACTACAACTGCAAAAGCCAATACATGGACAGTGATTCCAAGACTCAGTTGCTACTAAATAAAACTGCAAAAACAAGCATAAAAGTTGAATATATACTCTAATAGGTTTCTTACAGCCTTTCATATTTAACAAACAAAAAGATAGTTTTATAAATGCAAAGCTACACATGAATAATCTAAAGAATAACAAAATTTTATATTAAAAAAAATGTAGTCTTTTATATGCATATCAGCCACTCAGGGTCTAAGTACATAAAAGTAGAAAACCAGTATCCCTAAGCTAGATTTTTTTTTTTTTTTTAATATATAAAAGGCCTAAACTCAGAATACCCAGGTGCCCAACCACCCATCTTCTCCATGAAAATCAAATTCAAAAGCACCCAGATGCTAGCCAAAACCCAAAAAGCAACAATAATCAAAGAACCCAGAAACCCAAAGGAAAAGATGGGAAATTTTGAACCCATATGCAGAAATCAAGAGTAAACAGTAAAACAGTACCTGATCCAACTTGCCCAGCTGAAGAGACTGAGATACCTACACTCTAAAGCCACTTCCAAAGTACTAAACAAAACTAAACCCTAAGACAAAAGCTTCACAAAGGTTAGTGCCTGGGACACAAAACTGACTACCCCAGAACAAGGAATCTATGAAGGAATCTAGAAAAATTGTCAAAACCCCCCCAACAGTGTCAAAAGAAAGTAAATAAATAAACCCTGTTCCTTCTAGAGCTAATGCAAACTTCTCTTTGCAAACAAACAACACTAGCAATTCTTATTACAAGCTATACCCCACCAAATCAATAAACATATTACAAGAATATAGTACATATTTTAACAACACTAAATACAAATGTTAAACAGACTCAACCAAAACTAGTAATTAAAAAAAGGTGTTAGAGATGAAGAAACCTCAAAATAGCAGTTTCTTTCTGAATCTGAGTAACTGAGAGTGGCATTAGCCAACACACATACAGACACAAGGTCCTACTATTTTCTTGTTGACTGCTTTTTTTTTTTGGGTTTGTTTTTGTTTTTGTTTTTGTTTTTCTTATTTCTTGCAAAGTTATATAATTATTTTTAAAAAATTATAGATTCTTGACACTTAGTGGAGCACATCGAGATTACCACATTTATACATTGTACTTATATTTTTAATTCTTTATTTGAATATAATATATGAGCCATGCAATAGTGTGACACTTTTTAGTGATTTTCCCTCCAAAAGTCATATTGCTCAGATTGAAAAAAAAAGGAAAGCAGGAGTTGAAAAGTCATTGGCTTTGTGGGAACGGTTTTTAGAACTAAAATAACTAGGTGAGTAATGAAAAGGATATCTAAAAGGTAGTATGCAATTATTAAATTATCAATTATTTCGATTCGGTGGAATTGATTGACACTATTGATGAAGAAGGTTTACTTTTTTTTATTTTTTGAATTCTATGGTCAGACTCGTGAATGATTTGGATTGAGGGATTCAGATTGGTGCAATGCTAGTGCAGCATGCAATTAACCAATGAGAGAGAAGTTAAAAATATATATATATATATATAAAATGATAAAAAATTAGAAATTAAAAAAAAATTTATTCAATGATTGAAATTAAAAGCGACTTTTAAAATTTTTAATCTTAATTTTTAATTTACTATTGCATTATGCAATAGCACCGAATCTCAATCTAGGATTGAGCAGGTTATGAATTATGTACGATGTCAAGATACAAGTTTAAAACCAAGAATAAGGTTTTTTTTATAAAAAATTTTTACATAAAATATGAAGTTTTGAAAGGATGTATTTTTAAAAAAATGCGAAGTCCACAAAGTTTTTCTCTTATTTCAAAGGCCATGTCACATGTGAAGCGTGAACAATGTGAATAGTGTCATACCTTTGAATATAACTTCATCCGTTATGCATTTTAGATGGAGCTTCTAGTTACATAATTTATATGAGATTCTAAAAATAAAAAGTTACACCATCTATATGAACTTGTATGATTTATTAGCATGTATGACATTTTTTTTTTTTTTTTTGAGAAATAATTACAACATGCTACTAACCCCGCAGCTCGAACCCTTTCCCCCCTAGACCCCCAAGCACTTTGTGCATGGGGGGGTGCCAATTCAGCTACAAGGCCTTTGGCAGCATGTATGACATTAGTACAAGAAAATTTTCACTTTACCTAGAGTATAGACATTCCATTTTTGTTAAGCAAATTATTGCCTTTCTCTTTCTTTTCTTTTTTTTTGCTAATGACAAAATCCCCCAATTTGAATTAGAACATAAGGTTTGACTCTAATTCAATGCAAATGGTGTAATATAAATTCTTCTCATATAAATATAGGCCTTTATAGTTCTTATATGAAGGCAACTTGATTTCAAAAAACCGAGGGTAAAGTATGGAATCTCACATTACTCTTTAAACTTCTTCCAAGTACCAACAGATTTTTCATAATTTAGCTTCTTTGAAGGGTTGGTGTATTACTCTTTAAACCACTTCCAACTTCCAAGTACCATCAGATTTTTCATAATTTATCTTCTTTGAAGGGTTGGTGAATTGGTTGGAGGGCTCTGCGAAGGTGGGTCTAAATAAAAATTCTTTGATGCCAAAAGAAAAAACAAAGTTTGCACTAAAGCCAGAAAAGCAACCCTCTGAGAGTCCCAGAAAACATCTCAATATAAATACATGGGTCCCAAATGATAGATCAGGGACACGGAAATTGGGTACCCACAATCTGAATAGAGAAGCATATAAACACAAGAAGAATTGATGCTTGCTTGGTTGTAAAGTGAAATACTGTCCAAACCAAACGTCAAAAAAGTTATTTTCCTACTACTTTATAGTCCCTTTTTGCAACTGACTTTGGCAACAAAGATCCCCTGCTCCAAGAAATGCAGTACACCATCAGAAGAAACAGAGTGGAGTATCAAGCATCTTATCGGGGCCTATACGATAAAATGGCAATGATGTACAAAAATTGAACACATCATAACAGAATGACACAGATAAAGAGATTGTCAAGGATAGATCTATCAAGTTTCTTCAGTCATTGGCCACTTTTCTTTGTCCCATCTCTTTCCTCCTCCTATCTCTTTCTTTATTAATTTCTTTCTATTTAATGGCTTATTTGGGTTGGGGGGCTCTTATGCATAAATTGAAAATCATAAATTCATTGTATTTTTTGATAGTCTTCTCTTATTTAAAACTTTTAGGATGAAGTGAGCCTAGACAATTTCACCTGATTAACATCATCGCAAGATTAAACATCACTGCATCTAGTCATGGCTTTTAGTCTGGTCCTGTAGATTCTATACCCTCTTTTTACTTTTGCAGTTTTTATTTTTTAATGACATAGCTGATGGCACATGTTAGCAACTCTAGTCTAATGGTAAACAGAATTTGAACACCACAATTTCAACATACAATATAGACTCAAGATTTTCCAAAACCGTACGTAAAAGAAGAAAATTCTCCTAAATTATCACAACAGTATCAGAATCTAGATCAAATTCATGGAACAGTACGACACCCAACATAAAATTGATGGAAAGTGCAAACAAAATCCGACAAAGAGCTAACATAACAGTAGTCTTCTTTCAAATGGCTCACTGACTAGGAGACCTATCTCCGTTTGGTTGCCTTGAGTACTCTTGATTGTTAGGACTTTGGCTCTGGCTCCGACTCCGACTCGGGGCGGCCCTGGCTGGACTTTGGCTGCGGCTCCTTGAGCCATTATAGGGTGGAGAACGTGAATATGATCTCTCACGACTCTGCCGAGAGTATGATCTTTCTTGACTGTGCCTTCTGTCACGGGGTGAAGCAGATCTGCATCAGAATAAGAAACCAACTTTTTAATGGAACAGATTGCAAAACGTAGAGGATGCCAGTTTGGGCAGCTATCAAGTGATATTAGAAAATATGAACAAATCACAAATATAGAAAAAGAGCCACACATGTATCTATGTAAGTAGAGGGAGAGAGATCAGTGAGGACTGAAACACCAACATATAGACTAGCAGAGCAAAGGTTGATTCTCCCTATACAAAAACTCACCTCCCCTTTAAGATCAATTACAATTATAACTATTTTCCTACTCAAGTCAAGTACCCCCAATTTTGAAACTGTGTATGTCACATTATTAAAAGAGATAAAGAGTCAACGGGGATTGGCATCATTCCATACCTTGAGTAATTCCTTCGTTTGGGGGCAGGGGAATAATCACGGCTTTGGGAACGAGATCTTGCATGGCGTGGAGGTGGAGAACGGGAGTATCTCGGCGAGCGAGAATAACGTGGAGGTGACCGTCTTCGATCATGATATCGACTCCTACTGCTGCTATAAATGGTCAAAGCACAAATGCAACTTAGAAAAAGAAAATGATAATGGGATTATTCTAACAGGTACTTCAACTTACAACTGAAATAGTTATTTGTGATGGTGCCAAATGTAACATGATGAATGCAACTATGCGTCCCTTTAAAACATCAAATCCATATCAGTTTGCAACACTTTCAGAATGAAATTTGTAGAACTCCAAGCATTTCCCATTGTGGTATTGTTGATAAATAAAATTAAGGAAAAGTAATATTAGAACTTAATGTATTATTCATCTCGTATACCCCTTTATACTTGATGGATCTTTTTCAGATCAATAAAATTTATTACTTATCAAATAAGAATAAGGAAAAGAAATTGATAACACATAACTAGAGGGACACAATACAAGTGCCAGGCTCCTGCACATTCATACTCTTTTATAGGTGTCTTGTTGATTGGCTATATCAATTAGGAAATTTTGAGGCAAAGAAGCAACTACCACCTATAACGAGTGCCTTCTAAAACCACACTCAACTACAAAAAGGTGTTCAAAGATTTCAGCTCTACAACATATGTCCCTGAATGATAGATAAAAAGATGAAAGCCAAATAAAGATATTTTGATAATGTGAACACCAAATTAGAGAAACCCTCCCTAGAATTATAATAATACATATGTTTTTTTTTTATAAGTAATAATAATACATATCTTAAACAGGCTATATTACAATTTTTCCAACTTTTCGAAAACTTATCCAAAATCAACATCATTTTTCATTCTGCTTACGGCTAAGCTTCACACAAGTTGAAAATTATGACAGCAGCATATGTGCTCTCAACACACAAATACTATATATGTTCAGATGAATCCATTTCAATGCATTCATCTGAACATATTCTAAGCTTGAATCACAGAAAGCATGAAATCATTTTACTCTAATACCATATGTAACAATGAGATTGATCTAAAAAACTCAGAATTGCTTTATGAAAGCTCATTTCCAAAAGTGTTGAAATTGCACCAAATTACTTCACTTTTGAGGATATCCATTCCCCCCCACCCCCCCAATCTTTTTGGTAATTAAAATGCACAAGCCGCTTTTATGATTGAATATTCTCTAATCATAGTCCCCTATCCAGCCGCTTATATATATATAGACACACACACACTCATATATATATGACCTTTTATGGTAAGACAATCTTTCACGTTTAGTGTAAAATCATAATTCAACTTTCTGAACAAATATTGAGCCAATTTTTTAACATTCAAATGGTCGCCTCACCAAATGCTTTCACAAGGTGAAGAGGCCTCTCTACGGTGTTTTCACATAAAGAAAATCTTAACAAATACATAATTATATAAATATTTACAAAAAAGAACATATTCCAATGAAAATTAAGTACACAACACGATACCCAACAAACAAGAGGCACCTTACCTCACTCTCTCCCTTGCCCTCATATCAGATGGCTTCTTCCTGTTCTCCTCTGCAAATACAACAGTCAACTCACGGCCAAGAAGAACCTGACCATCCATATGATACTTAGCTTCTGCAGCATCAGCAGGCTCTAAATATTGCACAAAACCAAAACCACGGGGTTCCCTGCAAAAATAAATGGGTACAAGAAACAGGGGAAAGAGAATACTGTCAAAATATGGGCCATGCTGAAGGGCATAACAAGGAGAGGTTCTTTGCACGCCATAAACCTTACTAATGAAATTGTCCAAAATAATCCCCAGTAATATGGAAGGTCATGATAAAAAAGCAAGCACTAGGCTGCTGACCTTGCAAGTGTCAGTTTTAAGATGACTTGAAATTCTTCAAGACTTGGAACATCTTCACAATGTATTCAAACCCAACTTCCTTCCAATCTTCATTACCCATTAACATCATCTTCATAAGAACTCTAACTACTTGATTGTTGTCTTCAAAACTTTAGTTTCACTGTTAAATCTCAACAACTTCAATAAAAACACTCAACTAGAGATAAGAAAGAGTAGATAATGAAGAAAAAGGCCCACAACAAAACAGAAACTAGGAAGAAGGAACTTAGCAGGGTGGGCAGGTGGGCCACATTTCACAAAACAATTTTTCAAATAATGTTAGAATGTTCAAAACTTCTAAAAGGGTGACGATTTTGAGAAATTTATATTATTTATACCTATGCTTCCTCTTCATCCAAGATTGGGAATGAAACCCCACACACACAAAAATATTACCACAATTCAAAGACATTCCCAAAAGCAGATGCTGAAAAGTAGATCAAAGTTTTAATTGATATTTTTTTCCAAAACTTGTACCTTTATGCAAAATGTTAGTAAACTTTTTTTTTATAAGTTAATGTTAGTAAACATGCCATTGACTCCGCAAACAAGGAAAAAAATACTTGGCTTTAAAATTCCATTTAAACTTATGAAAATCTAATATACAGATATTCTTGTTAGCCAAGCTAGTTCAACTCTTATTGCTAGTTCACATATGCTCACCCAGTATAATAATCCTTTGGCAAGTAAATGTCCTTGAGACTACCAAACTGCCCAAATGGTCTACGAAGGTCCTCTGGCCTACATAAAAGCAAATGTTAGAAATAAGTGAAATGCCATAATAGAGAATTAACGGATAATTAAACAAAATCCTTTTGATCATAAACACTTACAAAGATGCCAAGGAGTCCAATAGCAACAGATTTCAGGATTATACCAAGAGCATTAATTGATAAAAGTAGGTATAATAGCTAATCGGAACAAACCTACAGTCATGGCGAAGGTTACGAACAAGAAGGCTAGTAGGGCCATCCCTACTACGACCACCATGGCGACCCCTAGGGCTAGGGCTTCGTCCTCTCCTGCCATAACCCCTTGGTGGTGATGGGCTATAACTTCGTCCCCTCATTTATAGAGAAAAGGTTATCCCTACAATCAATTTCAAGAGACCTGTTAAACGATGAAACAACAAAAATAAAAAGGCAACATGGTAAAGTAACAAAAACATCACACATTTACTGTAAGGCACACATGACACTACAATCTCAGATGTCTACATTAGTCCAAAAGCTAGCAAAAAAATAAAGCATTTAATTCTAAAACAAATCATTAAATAATTAACACACGTTTGCCACAAAATATAATTTCAAATTAGTTACAAAATATGCTGGAAAAGGAAAACCCATTGTACTTCCTAAAAATGTTTTCCTAGAGCAAAATAGTATAACTTTAGTGCCCCTGAGTAACTAATGGGTGTTTTCTTTACAAACCCATCATGTATTCCGAGGAAAAACAGCTAAAGCTATTACCAATTTTATTGCAAAAGGATTACAAACTAGCTTAGCAATGATTGTTATTAGTGCCAAATAAACAACACAATGAAAAAAAAAATTCTTAAATTACCATTGTGTTTTGTGTTTAAAAATTGACCCATTTGTGTACAACATTTAACCCACATATTACACACGTATTCGACACATATATGCATATACTTATGAACACATAATAACACAATCCAATTTTTACACAAAAGCTAGAAAATTTTCATTTTCCTAATCTCCAAGATTATCAAACACAATACAAGCACGCGTTTCAGAATTCAGATTAAACGAAATTCCAATTACATTGAAGCTAAACCCTAGAAGCATAAAAGCAATAAGCTCCAACCATAACAATTCAAAAAGAAAAACACATTCATACTGTATAAAAATTGAAAGAGAAAGAAACATAATGCATAAAAAAAAAAAACAGTGGTGGATGCAAATTAGTCAAAGAAATTCCAACTCGAATGAAATTGAAGAATCATGAAAATAGGGGCACAACATAAACCCCTAAACCCTAACTAGAGAGAGACCTGAAGAGAGAGAAAAAGCGAGGGTGGTTGAGAGAGAGAGAGAGAGAGGGAAACGGCGGCGTTTGAGTGTGTGTCTACAGCTGAGAGATAGAGAGAGAAGACAATGTTAATCTAATCTCTTAACAGAAACCCTAGAGAGTAGAAGACTAAATATTATGTAGTAAATACTGTAATACGATGTATTTCATTCAACTGTAAAACTCTCGCGGTCTTTTCCTTTTTTCTTCCATCTTCCCAGCGTGCCCCTGCTCTTACACACACAATTACAATACTGCCCCTCTTTCTTTCTATCTTTTTTAAGAAAGTTTTAACCTATGCGTCCGCTCTCACGACAGTTCTTTATTTTCATACTAGGGTCTGTTTAAGATCCGTTTATTTTGTTGAAACTGAAAATTTTTTAGTGAAAGTATTGTAGTTAAAAGTAAAAGTTAGCTAAAATAGTATAATGAGTCCTATGAATAATACCAAAAAATACATTGAGACTCATAAATAATAATAAAAATAAATAACCTTTTAAGTTGAAATCAAACGCTCACTAAGATACCAATTGGTTTTAAAAAATGTTACGTTGATAATATTTTCACGTTAAATTATAAGCAGTAGTTGTAAGCGGTAATTATATCTGAGATCTTTTTGTTCAACCCAGATGTTTTATTCAACGGAGACTTTACCGTGCCCTTGTCTTTCATGCATAATTACTATATTGCCACTTACCTATAAAAATAACAACAACCCAACCAACGAACACCTTTTATTTATCCAAATTTTGTTCCAATCTATAACCTCTTTTTATTTGTTGAAGCTCTGAAGGTACAAAAAGAACTGGTCTGGGCTCTCGCAATCTCTCATTTCGTTTGGAATTCGTGGAGTTTAAGGTTTTTGAGGTAAAAATTTGTGGATAATGTTTTTGAGCTTCTATTAATCTCTGCGTTATTTTGTTGTTGTTTTGTTGTCGTTTTTGTTAGATGGGTGTGTGCTTTGTTGAAGTTCTTTATGTTTGATCAATGAAATCTTATAGTTATAGCTGAAGTTGAAAACTTGATTTTTGGATGTGGAAAATCATCAATTTGGTCTGTGGGGGGGGTAGCTCTTTCATTATCAGTAAAAGTTTTTGGATTTTACGGGTTGGGTTTCACTTATCTGCGTTTTGATTATTAAAGTTTTATTTTTTATTGTTATTTTTTTTAGTTTCTTTTATTAGGCTTATGGAATTGAAATTTTTGGTTCAGTGCCTTAAAAGAAGCAGTGATTGTAATGCATTTATTATTATTATTATTGATTGGTAATTGTCTTTGGCATGTTTTCTCTCTTTCTACAATTCATTAGTGTTTTTTTTTTTTAATTGGTGTATGTTATCTTGTTTTGATAATACTATAATGATATGAATGCAATTTTAATCTAAAATGGATGGGTTTTATATTAAATGAAGAAATTTTTGATTTAGTTGATTTGGGCGGTCATTTTTTTTTAATTAATAAATTGATCGGATTTGGTGTTGTTTTTGTAGTAATGGAAGAGCAGTTTATACTCAGAGTTCCGCCTTCTATTGCAGAGCGATTAGACCGCCTTTTGAGTGAGAATGAAAACGCTTCATCTTCTGAAGACAAGTCATTGGATTTGACATTTTCTGGTGAGAATGTGCTCTCCTTGGCCAAACTTGCTTTTTATAACAATTTATGTGATGTTCTTGAAAGCAAAATTTGACTAATCTGAATTCGGAATTTTTTTTAAAAAAAAGAAGGGAAGCAAAAATTTGCATAGATTTGATGACAATTGACAATATCTAAAGCAAAAAGATGATGCTTTACGACTGCTATGCATTCATTGATCATTTATGTGCCTAATGGGCTGTTTTGTTCATTAAATCTGCATTCCCATCAAAGCTCACATTCCCAAAATCTTGGATCATTGGAATCATATTCCTAGGAATACAAGATTTTGACATTTGGTTTGCCAGGCATGCTAAGTGCAACTGATGATATTTAATAGCAGCACATAATGAGTAACGTTACACTTTAACTTCTTGTTATATGTTAATGATTGAATGTTGACATTTCTATCTGTACTTTTTGATTGGTAAGTTACACACGCTCTTGATGGGTCTTGAACCCACAACCTCAACCTCCACCTAAGACTCATAAGGAGTTGCCAGTATAGCTAGAGCTCATTGGCATATGTGTGTGTGTATTGCTAAAGAAAGTTGCTAGTTTGTTCAAATGTGTTTCTGTGGAAACTATTGGATAGTTGCCTCTTTAACTCCCCCCATCCCTTAGGGGAAAAAACAGCCTTCTTTCTGTTACTTTGTTTCATAAATTGAGGAAGTTACTTCTAGCCTTTGATTTGGTGCAAAAATGTGCACTTATTATAAGTTAGGTTGCAGCTACAGATTCCCCCCCTCTCTTCTTTTTTTAACATAAAGAAATGGTTTCCTTTAAAGAAGTTGCCTAACTGAACGTTTTCAAGTTAAGCTGCTACTTTTTACAAAAAATTGTATTTTACTCAAATTGGAACATTTATCTTTGTAATAGTCCTTTGTTCCCCTCCACATCAAGATCCCCTTCTCCACTTCTTTCTCTATGTTGTTCCAACTTTCATTCACCCTTTAGAATTTGTTCTTAGATTGGAAAGTAATATCTTTTATTTTGTTAAAGTAGGCTTTGGAAATATACTTTTGTTAACGTAGTTGGTCTGCCTGGTGTAAGAGCAAACAGTGAGGAAAAAAAAAAGATTTCATATCCAATCATTGTTGGTTGATCTACCTTCTTAGTCTAATTGTGAACTTAAAAAATCTTATGTTGCAGAGGATGGGAGGAGTGGCACATTTGTCATTGGCAATGATCGTTTTCCAGCATCTCTCTTGGAGCTTCCTTGTGTTGTGGAATCATATAAAACATACGATGACAGTGTGTTGATCAAGACTGCAGATGTTGGTCAGGTAGAGTGCAATTTAGTGCTATTGTGATTGACATAATTAAAGACAATATTTTTTTCTTCTAATGCAACTGTATGAACTCCTGGGTTGTAACAGATGATTATGGTAAGAGAAGCAGATGATGCTGCTCCAGATGTGGTGGAGTACAGACATGGTCTCACCCCTCCTATGAGGGATGCTCGAAAGCGGAGATTTCGCAGGGAACCAGATCTAAATGTAACTATTAGAGTTACTTGTTATTTTTTATAGTAGCTTGTCATTTTGCATTAGCATAAGGGTATTTTTTATCATGACATATTTCTCTAATATAAATAGGGCAAGACTAAGATACTATACTTAAATGTTGTTCCTTAGATTCCTCTCTTAAGATTTTGTCATGTGAATTTTTTTACATGAGATGAAAGTATATTTTTTAATTAAGTAGCCACATGGCTAAATCTTAAGAAGAAAACCTAAGGAATAGCACCTAAAATACTGTACTTAAATTTTGTCCATATAAATGTATGCTAAAGTGCGGGAGTGATTAATGAAGCCCTAAACCTTTTCTCAAATCTCTCTCTCTCTTCTCTTCTCCTTTCCTCTTTCCTAACCGTAATTTTACAGTTCAACCATATCAAAAAGTTATTGTGAAGCTTTCTCTAGTAACTTCAAATTATATTGAAGGAGAAAGTAGGGGGAACAAAAAATCTACTATTACCCTGGCATAAGAATTTTCATTTCTATAATAATGTTTCTGTAATTGTAGAGAAACTTTTATCAAAAAGGAAACTGTTAGTAGTAAGAAAAGTCGCATTATGCATGTAATTTGTGTGCAATATGTCTTCTAATAAGAAGTGACTGTTTTATCAACATTTATAACTATGTGAAGTCTGGGGTTTCTTAGGATGTTATTATGTGGCTTTCTCTTCATTTTCCTTTTTCAATCTGATGTCTGTACTGACGGAAACTTTGTCACATTCTGCAGCCTGAGCTTGTACAGCGTGTTGTGAAAGATATGCTGAAGATCAATGCTGGTGCAACAGCTGAGAATGTTGATATCCTTTTATATTATGTACTTTTACATAATTGAGTTTCTAGATTCACAAGTATTTTTAAGCAACACATACAATTTTACTAGTAGGGAAGTAGTCTAAGCTATGAATGTTGGTTTAAAATCCAGCAGCTGATTGGAATAGTATTTGCAGTAATGGCTGCCAGTTTGATTTGAATCCTAAGATATAAGGAGAGTGGAATTGAGTACTATACAACAATTGGAAGTATGTTATGATGCTTTGGTATCTTTGTTTTCAAACGTCTAATTCAATATGTCACTAAGCTGAGTGTGTTAGGTCAAGGCACTTGGTACATGTACATTGTTTCACAGAAAAGCATAATGGTAATAGATAAAGTTTTCCTTCTTTTGAATGATGGAATCAGTCATGTGCCATGACGTAACACACTTGGATTGGCAGCTGTTGCGATGTGAAGATTTGCATACCATGTTTTTATATGTTGATAATTCCTTGACTGAGTTGTGCACATGCTGAAATTGCTGAGCAAGAGGAAGATGGAGATGGAAGTGTTCGTAATGCAAGCAAAAAACCTGTGCCTGCACCTGTGACAAAGGCTGATGCTCCAGAGACTGGAACAAATGTTGGGGAGCCTGACAGAAGTGACTCCGACGAATCAGACGACTCAATTTGACTCTAAGCCAGTTTTAGAACTTAAAATATGTTTATAGGAGTAACAAGAGTTTGTATCTTGCAATTTGACTGTTTAGTTTGAATATTTTGTTGAAAATATCTGAAGTAATATGGTGGTAAATTAAGAGCACTGCCCAAGTCTGCTTGCACTTTTTTTTGTTTGCTTGATTATTGCAATCAGCAATTCCTTGAGTAAGAAATCAGGATTTTAGAATGCTGATCCGGCTTGTCCAACAAATTTGCAATCCTACATGTGAGGTCAGACATATGGACTGCCTACTTTTGTAGAAGTTGAAGCTAGCTCTCCCTATAAAGTGTCATCAATCTCTGAAGAATCAATTAAGTTATGAGCAAAACAGTTTTGGAGAAAACTCTCTATTTTGATGTCTAGAACTCCCAATTCTCAAAGCCAAGTATTTCCCTAACACTTCACTCTTGGATTGTAAAACTAAACCAAAAATAAAATGATTTGAATGGAGTCTGATAGGATTGCTTACGGGAGGGTCTACAAAAATACTTGTAGAGTTAAATTGCTTTGTAGATTTTACTGTATAAGATTTCCCATAGTCTACCTATCAGAGAATAACAAGTGATGGACATCTGAAATCATAAGAGTGTCCATGTATTCTGCAGTGAAGAAGACACTTGATCACCTTTTCATTCATTTTGGTTTGGAGTGTCTCGTGCAGTTTGTTTTGGCTGTGATCTTAAATTAGAACTAATTACATAGAGCCAAGCTTAATCCTAGATTATTCAGGGGAAAAAAGACTCAATCCTAGATTGGTTGATAAGCTGGCTTTCATAATTTGGCTCTGATATAGTCAGCTGGGTGAGTTGAGCTTTTAGCCAATGCAATGGGTTCCTTTTAGAAGAACCACTGGTATTTGAAACTTTCTCATGACAGAGACCCTTGACATCTTCATCTTCTTACTTCTGATATTAAATATACAAAAGGATTGCTCAACAATGTGAAAGTGAGCCTTAGGGCCAC
Source organism: Notholithocarpus densiflorus (assembly GCA_030021035.2). NCBI lineage: Eukaryota > Viridiplantae > Streptophyta > Magnoliopsida > Fagales > Fagaceae > Notholithocarpus > Notholithocarpus densiflorus. The sequence continues at coordinate 993,073 of JARYZH020000158.1, read as the reverse complement.
AACATACATAAGGAGGCTTTCTAGCTTGACAAAAATGTCTGCAATAACTTTCATGACCCCCTAAGTAGGAGATAGGCATGCTTACATAGAAATCAGGATGTTGGATTTTTGGTGAATATTTTGATTCCACTGTATTAAAAAGTGTGTTGAGTGTATGATTACAAATTTGGGCCAAACTGAGGCTGACCTTCAGCTGTTTTATCTCAATATTTTAACTTGGGTCTGATCAAAATTTCACAAAGTCAGTGACTGCAGTATGCAGCCTATGTAGATTGGGTGAGATGAGACAAATTCCATGCATGGCAAAGCCAGCTAGTATTCTGACTATCATGCTGGAAATTCTGGAACATGTCTTTAACTCAGTTATACATTCCCATGTGCTCCAAAACCCAGGATGGTTCAACTTCAAAAATTAATTGCCAGATCTGATTTTCCGTAGTACCATATCCTGCCTTTGTACCCAGTATATGCTCATATGCTGTAACAGTCTATGTTCTAAACCTTGGATTCCTCTGCATTTTGCAGTAATGGTCATTAATTGTGAGATTTGGGCAACACACTCTGTACACTTATTGGAAGAACATATATTATTTTCTTCCATAAAACCTTCTGTCATATAAGAGTAGCCCTGATCCCTAAGGCCTAAGGATGAATTCATTTTTCTTTCTTTGGTGAAAATGTTCACATGGGTTTGAGCCTAGAGAGTGTGAACTGTGAAGAATTGTTTATTTTAAGCAGCTAACTCTTGATTGCATCCTTTGAACTAGTGAGACTCCATGCACATATAATAATTATTTGAAATCTCTAATGCTATCCTCTGGGGATGGTTGTTGGCAAGTGGCAACTTGGCATTGTGAATTATAAATGCCAGCTTGTTCATTAGGTATGGTGATGGAGCTCTGAGTGTTGACCCTATCCTGTGAGCTTGAATCACAACTTATCTGCAGAACCCTTAACTACCCATTTGATTTCCTACCAAATTTCTTATTGAATATTTCTGGGGTTTTTTAAATATAAATGGTCAACTAGGGTGTGCATGGTCCAGGCATTTGTTACAGTTTTGAGTATGAATCTGAAGTCCATAAACTATCATGTGCTGGACTGTGTGCAGCTCTACTTGAGACATTTTGAAAAAAAATGGACTCAAAAGTTTGTTGTTGCATTTTTTGCTTCTTATTTTGGGGGCTGAATAATGTACTTCATCATATTATGTGGTTTTATTAAGAGCATATAATGAATGGTTTATATAGCATAAATTGAAAATTATTATTAAAAAATAATAATAATAATAATCTGTATTTAAAATTAGTTCAACCACTAAACATGTTTCTGCTTTGTTTAGCTGTAGGTGCTCTGATCACATCATGCATGCTTCTTTGCCATTGTATCCATCATGCATGCATGCTGCATAATTGCATGATGTTTTCTTAAATTTTTATTATAAAATTATATTTTAAAAAATCCAACAAAATCAGAAAACATGTCTATAATTATTACATGGACAACCACTGAACATCTCTTTTTTTTTTTTGGGTTTCGTACATCTAATGTGCTCACTTGCCATTGTATATTATAACATTGTCTCTGAAACCAACAATGCATGAGAAAGCCCCAGTATCCAACCTAGGTAAAGAAAAGAGAGGGGAAAATACAAAGCTTGAGTAGTTGATGAGCATAATTACTATGTATTTTCTACTTCTACAAAGTCAATTTTTAGTTATAATCAACTTGGTGTGTTCATTACTAGTAATATGTCTGTTTTTAATGGGTAATTTCTTAGTTGTTATAACTTAAATTTTCTAATTAAATTTGAACAGATTTATGTATTGACCAATGCAGAATAGTGTTATCTTTCTCATTGGTTTTTTTTCTTTCTATGTGAAAAATAATTTAATTAAGGATAATTAAATTGAATGCAACCATCTGTTGAATTTAATTGAAAATTGTAAGGTACAACACCAAATAAACTATACCAAAATTTTATCATTTTTAAATATAAATGTGTGTAAATATTTTTTATTGGTAAGTTGCATACACATTCAATGAATTTTAAATCTATGTTTTCATCCTCTATTTTACTAGTTCAAATCTATGTTCTCATCCTCTATTTTATTAAGCAAGGTTAGGGATACAATTTTTATTCATAGTTGTTCATATGGTATGTTGTAAGCGATACATATTAAAAGTGGTGTCAATAATAGATTCAAATGGAAGTAATGTTGTTCCAATCATAATAAGTTATGTCAACAGTTGGGGAACAAATCAAATATATACATTTCTAGCATTACTCGTTTATTATTATAAAACGAGTATTTTATTAGCCTTCAAATATAGAGAAAGTCAACAACAACCTATTGCAAGACCATTGGCCTAATAACTTATTGGTGCTTCATCTCTTCCTAGCAAAGGAGGAGATTTATAGATTGATTGGTACTTCAATTGTATAAAAAAAGCACACACAAACACAACTTGTTGGAAAGATATGTAAGAGGAAATTGCAAAGTAACTTGAAGGAATTTGATTTTGTGGGGGTAATAGGAATAAAATGGGTTTAGAGTGAATATGCTCAAGCCCTAACCACAACACAACTAGGGTTAATGCCGGCCCCAAACTACAGTCAGTATGATAATCAAAATGGTTTTCAAAAAGGGGGACATTGAGACTCACTTTTTTCGCGATATTAATCGTACGTTTGGATTAGTTTCAAAAAATATAATTGTACTTTAAAAAAAAGTCGTACATAAGCAAATAAGTTAAAAGGTTTTAAACAAAAAGCTAATCAAAATGTCATGATAATAATTTTCATTGTGGCATTAGCATCACTCTTAGAAATGTTAGACTCAAATGTAATTAGCTTGTTGAATAAGAGTGGTACAAAATATAGGACTTAAAATTGGAAGTGGTGGTTTAGTTTTTTGAGAGTTGTTGGGCAAAAGGAATAGAAGAATGAGAAAAATGCTTGACTTTTACTTCAAGGATTGAATGGGGTTCGTTACTTTCCTTGCCTTTATCTAAATCGAGAGGGACAAGTTGAACGTGTCATCCTCATCCCTTTACTAGAAAGGTTGATTTGTCATAGTAATGTGAAACATTTTGGGCGTCTAAAATGGTTTAGAAACTTTGCATAGGAAAAAAAATTGGGCTGACACCATTTCCCATTACTTATTTATTTTTTGGTCTTCTTATTTGACAATTGACTCGAGTGCTTGTTTGACAAGTTGTAAGCTACACGAATCACAAACTTGCTTGACGAGTACTTAAAGGGAGGGGGGATAGGGTCCAATTATATCCCAAAAATTACAGCCCTTTTAATTAAGTAATAAATGGAGTAGAACAATAAATTTCACTATTTTTTTTAATAAATAAATAATATTTTTGGCATGTCGTATTTGAGTAGGTATATGTGAAAGTAACATATGTGGTAGGCTTATGGGAAAGTGGTATTTCAATCATACCCCCACCTTTTTCTCTTCTTCTTTTTTTCCCCCTAAAGTAAGATTTATAAATTATTAAAAAAAAAAAAAAAAAACCTTACTGTTGAATCAAAAGAATTGTTATTTTGTATAATGGGTATATATAACATACTTTTCACATAAGGTGGACTTCATAGATGTTATATATATCCGCTATATTGAATACTACATTGAACCAAAAAGTTATACGATACTACTTGAACTAAGCGATTTTGACGATATTCTAATAATAGCTTGTGACCTTGATAAATAGTAAAATTTTGTAACTATCATCGCTATAAATTATTGACTAATAACCACTGGTGTATCAATAAATAGAAATTGACTTTGACTACATCCTATTTTCCTAAGTAAATGTGGTATAAGAAATACCTTAAAATTGGCCATATAAGGTATTTGAATGATAACTTTTCTTCTAATACTACGACAGCTTGTGACAAAATCAAAAGTATTCAAATTAAAATAATTTCACTTCTAGTTCCATATATGATGTCTTAACTCTTGACCTACCTTTGCAAACAAAAATAATAATACGGTTCCCTAGAAGGTTTTGAATTGATTTTTCGGATTTTTTTTTTTTTTTTCCAATTGATTGACCACATCAAAATTCATGCTTTCATTCAACATTCAAAATTTTTACTCAAAAAATTTAAAAATTCAACATTCAAAATTAGTCATAACCTAGTGAGTGACTTTCATGAAATTCACTTGGAAATCTCAAAGCAAAAGAATTGTTGATGTGAATTGTGAATTAAGGTCAAGAAGCCGACGCTACACCAAACCGACTATAGCTCTTGTAGATAAGACAACCTTTTTTGTCTCTAAACCCAATATGGTATCATTTAATCTGTGGAGCCCACAGTAGCTAGCTACTACCTCAACTACCGTCCATCACATCTGGGTGATGCAAAATGGACGGTGATGCTGATGTTTCTACTTCTGTGGGGGCCTCCATCCTAAATAGTGAAAAATACCTTTTTGTGGGCCATGGTTACTCTCTTTATCAGCCTACCTTGGTTCAAACACAACGCCAATAAATCAATTCATGTTTGACCAAAAAGGTAAGGACTAGGGAGAATATTTTGTATATACAAATTAAAGTCCTGAGGCACAATAAATTGGAAAAAAAAAAAAAAAAAGTCAAAAAAAGTTAAAAGATATATAAATTTTTATTGTGTAACATTTACAATTATTGGATGTGATTAATAGATTTTAAAAAGTCCGATAAATAAATATTTAAATTATTTTTTTGTGATTAATAATATATTAAATTGTAACGATTATTTAGTAAAATTTATAATATCCTTAACATCAGTCCAACAAATTTTATAATATCTTTCAAATGGTTAAGGTAATAGTATTTGATTTATGTATAATAAAAGTGATGTACGTGATAGTCCCAATAAAAATAATGTTACAATAATCACAATGTATTACCTCAAGAAGTTATAAAAATATCATAAAAAATTTATTGTATTGTTTTTTTGTATTTTGTGTAAATGGTCCAATTCTTTTGATGTACTTCCAAGTTCCAACACCTAAAAATGTACATATTTTTCTCATTTATAATATAAGACAATGCAAAGTGAGAGATAGACCATTTGTGTATTTTTTTTTTTTTTTTAAGTGAAATTCAAAAATTTTGTATGTTCGATTCTTGACTTCAAAAATATTAAAATGTTTTTAGTAAATTTATAATATAAGACATAGTAGAGTGAGTGATAGACCTTTTTTTATTATAAGTGAATCATAAATCTCACAAAACTAGGGCCACTTTTATAAGTTTTGAAAATGATCATTATGTTTGAAAGATGAGTAGATAGTGCATATATTCAGTGACAAGCACTATTACACCTCGAGTCCTCAATGGAGTTAGTTCCTTTGCCTCTTATATTATTTGGCGGAGTGATAGATCTGTTTCAATGATTTTTTTCAAAGAATTTTCCACCCATTGATGATGGGATGGCCCCATATTCAATTAACTTTCCATATTGTGTTAGCACGATGAAATTCAAACCAACCACAACCCTCCACCTATATGGGTTTTGGATTCGAATCCTTAAAATACTACCCCTCTATGCATGACTTACCATTCTTATAACATGTGAGAAGTCAAGATGAAACGTACCTATTATGGAAGAGATAATATATATACATAGCCCTACGTAGTAAGTATATATATATATATATATATATATATATATATATGACACCTAAATGTTTATTTTAAAGAAACGCTAAATGCTTTTAATCTACGCCCTTTTTTACTATTCGTTATTAAGTATTTATTGGGTTCCACTGAATTGAGAAATAAATAAAACAAAAGGTAAATTAAAATATAGATTTTTTTATTAAAAGTGGTTTGTTTCGCCAATAAATTTTAAAAATAATAATAATCAACTCGACATGGCCTCATCCTAACGAATGGAGAAATCTTGTTAAATACAACAAAATCTTATAACATTGTCAAACACCTTATCAAGGACTTATGGTGGGTCTGAGTGTTATGGTATTACCTGGCTCATTATATTTTAACCTTACGGTAGGTTGACAATTCAGCTAATCAAAAATGTTTATTAAATTAGTAGAAAAACCCAATGAATGCCCTAACTCTAACCAAATCCTGGCCTATTATAAATTGATACAATCAATATACTCTCTCATCCTAATTATTGTCTCTCTATTCTATTTCTCATGTGGACGTCCTAAATATCATTCCGTTTCTAAAAAATAAAAGTTTCATTAATTTACTAATATTCTTATTATACTCTACTTTATTTTCAGAAACACTGAAAAGAAAACTAATAAATATTTTTAAAAATCAATAAAATTTAAAAGACATTTTTAACGTCTCTCATTAAGAATAACTTTTTTTTTTTAAATGATAAATTTATTTAATGATACAGAACTTATATTTTATACAGATACATAATAAATGACGTTCTTTAAAAACACTTTTCAAACAGAATAAACAAATCGACTCCGAAAGAAAGATCAAAATTACTTTCACATAACTGTAAATATTTACAAATGTTAGATTGCACTCATTGCTAGAAGGAATCAATCAAATTCCTCTACATTGAAAAATAAGAAAAACAAATACTTTCTTAACTAAATATTTGCAATTAAATACGAAAGTTAATTGATAATTAAAATTAAGAAAAAAATTACCCTTAACTCATGACTTTGACAGTTAGTTAACTGGATCCAATATACTTTTAGCAAAAGTGACCCCTTAGAGCATTAGTATCAACTTGTGCAAACTTACTGTCTATTTTTGTATAAAATTTTCTTTTTCTATTTTATATATTCATTTTTCAAAATACTCCACATCGATTATTTATTTTACATTGCATTTCATTTAAATATCAAATTTTCTTTGATTTTTTAACTGTTTTTCTTTCTTTATACATACATACAACTACCATCATTTACTTTTCCTTTATCCCTAGATACGTGGTTAAATACAAACAACTAACTAAAATGAATAGCTGTCAAATAAATTTATATGTGGCTTACAATAAAAACTTGTAAATTTACATAATTACACACAAATTGACGTGGGTCATTTTATAAAAAACTATATAAATTCTACAATTTTTTCTATATACTAGAATCCGGGGAGCGTTATGGTAAAACCTATTTTACATCTTTAAACACTAATTTATCTATTTTATCAACTCATTTTACAACTCAATTCTATATATCTCGGAAGTTTTATTTTTACATACAACCCAATAAATAATATAAATTACCTAATAAAATAATAAAAATACTCTTCTCTCTCTCTTCCTCCCACTCTTTTTCACAATAACCAATATATATTTTTTTTTCTTTACGACCTATAAACAAGTAGTTAATAGCATTAGTGTAAAACCCCTAGTATCTATTTTAGCAACTCCACCGCTCAATTGAGTTTCATCTATAGGTGTGGGCTGCTAAAACTTTTTAGGCAAATCCATGAATACTAAGGTTGTATATATACAACCTCTTCTCAAAAAAAAAAAAAAATATATATATATATATATATACACACTGACCTACTATTCATGGTTGCTAAACATAAAGTAAATATAGAAGTACAAAAAAGATAAAGAGAGATAGAGATAGGAGAGAGAGAGAGAATGAGTTGATAAGATAATTTATAATATTTTATTGGGTTATATGTAAAAATAAAAAGTGAAAAGTTGAGTGTATCGTTAGATAATGAGAAAATGGATAAAATAGTGTTTCGAATACATAAAATAGGTATTTTTTTACATTTCCCTATTGCTAGTACTCTCTATTCATAGGTTGTAAATTTTTGTAAATATACAAACTCAAATGAATTAAGTTTTGAATGTCTTGAATGGTAAAATAGCAACCGCCTCTATCGCTGGTGGCTCCAGTGATTTTCTTTTATGGTCACAATGCCTTGAGCTAGGATTTTGTTGTGGGGGAGTAAAAATAAAAATGATTATTATTATTATTTTTTGTATATAATATGTTATATATACAATAATCTAACATAGTATTCTAAATAGTATTAAATACAACTATATTGTAAAAATAAATTTCAAAAAAATTATTAATAGTTTAAAGATCAAGTTAAAACAACGAGAATGTATATAAATAACATAAATAAATAATCAATCATAATATTTGTCAAATTAATAATAATTTATTATAATCGATATAATATCAATCAAATAAAAATATATGATAAAGAAGAACAGTAACACATCTAATAGTAGGTCTGAGAGTACACGTTAAGTTAAACTAAGGAAAATAAATAGTAACTATATAAGATTTTGCTTTTGAAGTGTATGGATTTTTAACCACATGTGGTCATTTTCTTAGAATTGCTAGCACTAAAGACTTTTTGAACTCGAAAAACTATAGAACATTTATCAAACTACTGATTAGATGTAAAGAAAATATAGGAAGAGAGAGAAATCGAGAAAAGAATCATATATGTAAATACAGACGCTTGGTTGTGGCCAAGTGGTGTAATTTTTTGGTTGATGAAGAAGAAAAGTGCAAGAAAAAACAGCTTTCATTCTACCATCAACAAAGAAAGTAAGTCGAAATCCGTGAGAAAAATGTTTATTTATTTTTAACAGCAGCAATTTTAAGAAAGTAGTTACATCGACAAAACATTTACGCAATAAAATCTACGTATGTTGTTAAAGAGCATGTGAAAAAGTCAATGCCATGAGCTTGTATAAAAATAATTACAATCATTACTCTACTTTATTATAAAAATATCATGGAATAACACTAATACGATCATATTTCAAGTAAGCTTATTTCAATTGGGTTTAAAACAAAATTTAGTCAGGACGTTCAAATTTTATTTGAAGGGTCAAAAATTATATATAATATTTTTGTGGGGTGGTACTCAAGCCAGGGGGTTCATTTGAACCTGGGCAAGCTGTAATTTCGCCCTCTATGCTAACAACCCAGAAAAACACGAGAAGCCACAACAACAAAAACACAAAAAGGAAGAGTTGACGTTTAACGTAGCAGTGGAATTAGGAATAGGAAGAGTGAGACATGGTTCGAAAAGACAGATCCAGCACACGTCAACAGAGAATAATCTAATTAAGCTGACTTTGCACAGTATTGGTACAACAAAAAAATTAAATTAAAATAATAATACCATTTTCAATAGTTTGACTTTTACGACCTACGTTTTTTTTCCTTCTACTTCTGTATTATATGTTTGTCTAGTGTCCACTTTCCTAGTTTTTTGTGCAACACGAAAATATTAATACACACAAACACAAGTAGTACAAAGTGGTTTAAACTTTAAAGTTTGTATACACAATACAATTAAAACACGTCGGTGCCGCTTGGTGAGTCACGTATAAACGCGTTCCCATTTGGGTTGCTCAGAGGCTTCACAGTAAAAGCAACACATACACACAACCACACCAGCTGTCCTATTATTTATTAAAGACCCGGAGACCAGAGTGCCTTCCAGCCTTCGTTAGGTGGCGGTTACCCTCTTTGATTATGTGGATTTTTAAATTTTTTTTATATATATAATTATTTTATAATTCAATTGTTAAATAGAGATAGAGGATATTGAAATTTGAGTGTATTTGTGGAAAAAATATATAAAAATTTTAGTTAAATTACAATACTCTTTGGCCATGTCTAAAGATTTGATATAATCATGGTATTTTCTAACATTATCCTCTGTGTTTGTTCTTTATCATTATATCAACATGCTTGATTAATTATGACAAGAAAATTTAGTCCCCTAGGTTGATTTTAAGCTAAATTAATCAACTTGTTGAATTATTAACCAATTATGCTAGTCACCAATTATAAAACAATAAGTAATAAAGTAATTAATATAACAATTCGAGACAACCCCCAGATGGCTTTTCTTTAAAAATGTTCCCTATATTATAAATATAAATAAATATATATATATATATATATTAGTAGCAAAAAATTAGAGAAAATCTAATTAGATTTTAATTGAATTCTCAATTTTGCGCCGTGTGTCCTATTGAATTTTTAATTTTTGTATCAAGTGAATTATTGAGTGTAAAAATCAAAGAGTCCAAAGCCAATTAGATTCTAAATTGAATTTTAATTGAAATCCAATTATGCACCACGTGTCCATTTAATTTTTTGATTTTTGTGGTAAGTGAATTATTGGGTGCAAAAATCGAAAAGTCTAAATATGATTAAATTCTAATACCATGTATAATTAAATTCTCATTTTATATATATATAATGAGAAACCATTACATAATTTAGATATTTATGGTTTAAAAAATGTGTAAGTTAATACCATGTATATTTTGAACCGTATAATTATGATTTTTTTTAATTGTACCTATGCATTAGTGCATATGCACGGGGTTACACTAATAATAATAATAATAATAAAAGAGATTGGCGACAAAGTGGAAACCTATGGACACATTCAAAGGAAAACCCGCTACAAGGGTTCCCAAGCCCTAAGAAGAAATTCACTAATAAAATTGAAGTTGTACACTTGGAATCATAAATTTGGTCATTTATTATACCCTGTACGTAACTTATTGACATGATCTATGATTAGCTCCAATAAGTCATTTGGACACTTTCGTCTTGAAGTGTCCAAATGACACTGAAATATTGCATGTGTTTTATATTACACATGACATTTTCTTTAATTCGAGGTACCTAGCAATTATAATTAGGAAGATATTAAAGTTATTATAAATTTTTTACAAATTAATATGATAATAAATAAAATTGGTCACACTTCAATAATATAATTAAAATGTTTGAATTATTTTGGACAAAATTTAATTACAAAATTGGTTGTAACATAAGGCTAAAACTTCATTTAAAAAAAATTATCATTACTACATATTATGAAAATCTAACCGTTGAATTGCATATTTTTTACGCTTTTAATAAACATGTCAAATTTTGTGTTAATAAGATATTATTTGCTATATAATCTATAAGCTTATATTTTATGCATAATTTTAAACTACAAAAATTTGCAATTTAAACAATTTATTGATGATATAGCTATTGATATTTAATTTTCTATAAATTTTGCAAGCATGGAGGATATAAGAAAAAATGTAATCCAATGGTGGATTTGTCAAAATTCACCTCTAATGAAAAGATATTAAAAAGACTACAACCAATTTTAGTTAAATTTTGTCCATTATTTTTTATTGATAATATATCAATTTATAAAGGTTTATATAATAATTTTTGCCATAAATTATACTTAAAAAAAATTTTGGTTAGATTATTCTAATCACCATCTTTAAGATATTCAAAATATTTTATAAATCGATAATGTGGTAACTTGAACTTAAAACTTTTGAATTTAAATTGCATCTTAGACTAATAAATCCATCACTCCAGATAACTCATACAAGTTAAAGTAAAAGTCTAGCACACTTATGCTCAGCATTTTACTACACTTAGTATAATAATGGCCATAATGCAATTAAAGTAATATTCATGTCAAATCTAGATAATTGACATGAAACCTATACAATATTTTGTTCATTTTTCTTTGGGGTCGGCATATCTACACACAGTTTCCATGTTATTATCAAACAAAGTCCACTCACTCTCTCTATGTGTCATTCATGTGATTAGATTGTGATGCAACCAGAGTTTACTTAACAAATCATTTCCATGAAAAATTGAAGGTTCCTCCTTAGGTCCTTTTACTACAAAATTTACACTAAAATAGCGCCGACCGGCAAGGGATTTGCTTGTCTAAGGTGTTAGGTATGTTTTGTACAACAATTACCAAGCAGCACCACGTGGCTGAATGTGAAGGTGACACGTGGAAATAAACTAGAACACACCACCTCCATGAGTTCGTACGGTGCAAAGTACCCATCGAAAATGCATGGAGATCTGAAATTTGACAGTTGTAGGTGACGATTATTGTTCGATTTCTTCTGATTTTTATATCTAAAAAATTATTAAACTATATTATAAAAATTGAACATAAAAAATAAAATAAAAAATTGATGGGGTTGACTAGGTGTGATTCAAACAAAACAACTGCACTGGGGACGAGGTTTTCATGGACTGGTTCATTTATGAACCCCGTTGGCTAAAGTGTGTTCCAAAGGGTTATTTATTTTATTTTTATATTTTTATTACAGATCATTTTTTTTTTGGATTTGGAGACCAACTTTTTGATACTTGGATTTTGAGATCTTTATTATTATTATTATTATTCAAAAAGTTATGAAAAGACACAGAATTCAAAATGATTTTGTCAAAAAGTTCACTACTAAATTAAGCTATAAAATGTTTAAATTATTGTATGAATTTGCTGTATGCTACTTTTCAGCCGGCAAATACATAATTTTTATATACTGTACTTGGGTTTTTTTGGGCTACGCGTGATGTACTTTTACAAAAATAAATATGTACACATGATAAATCGAGATATGAAGTGTCAAGCTTTATTATTATTATTTTTTTGGAGAAAAAAAAAAAAAGAACTCACGTGTGCAATCATTGTCCCACGCCTCAAGAAAGTGTCAAGCTTTATTGTTTCACATTCTACCCAAAAAGAAAAAAAAAAAAAAAAACTTTATTGTTTCACACACAAACTTGGTTTGGTTTATTTTTATTTTCATTGATTTATTTTGTTTGAAACATAAATTAGGCAGAAATATTGCTATATCTAATACATAATAAGATTTTAAAAAACTATATATAAAATTAAGTGAAATTTATGTTTAATAGCCAGTTTTACCGTTATAATACAAACACATGTCTCTATAAAGTTTATAAAATAACATACTTGTGTGCGAACAATATGGTAAATAGAAGTGAAAAACAATATTCTCATTGACATACTCATTGGGGGCTGTGAATTATTTGAGGAAACAGCTAGAAAGCACAACTAGCATTTGGTACTCCCAAAATATGTTACTTTCACTCTGCTTTTAACATTCTAAACAAGTAACAATTAATTAGCAAAAAAAGAAAAGAAAAGGGTAGCTAGCAGAGCATTGTACAAATTATGATGAGAGAGATCATTCATATAAGAGAATAGAATATTGCTCTATTTGATGAGTATTGAATAAATTTTGTTTCCCATTAATATTGTTAACCACTTGCAAGTTTGGTACCAATATTAGATCTCAAACCTTCACAGTACACAAATATTTTTCCTTGTCCATTTTCTCTCGAAAAGAATATGCTTAAATTAAATCTTTAGGTTTTACTGGTTCCTCTTTGGAGTAAATTGGGATCTTCTTGACCTATAAAGACAGAAAAGCGACCCCCAAAGCTTTCTTTGGACTTTGAAGGGATCAACTAGTACGTGTGGAATGGTGTTAGAGTCTAAGTATATAATTTTCTACTAACATTAATGCTACCAAATACTTACACCACCACCCTCACCAAGCCAAAAAAAAAAAAAAAAAAATTACACTACCATTTTTTTTTATAGAATTTCAATCTATGATGTCTGCTTATGATGATTGTACTCATTATTATCAAATCAAGACATCAATTAATTTTTGGTATAGGTGGAAATTGAACGCCAGATCTCTTATTCAACCATCAGAGATTTTACTAGTTGGACTAATTGAAACCCACTACACTACCATTTATATACGTTAAAATAATTTGGAATTTAATTTAGTGAGGGTATTAAGACGGTGTAGCACAACAAAATAAAATTGTGCTCGAACCAAAATACATGCACAATCCTCCATAATCAGTGATAGCATTTATGCATATAAATAATTAAAGGGACAGATAATATCTATGTATTAAAGTGCCAGCATAAGATTGAAGCTTCACATATATTATTAAAATAAGGACAAGCTTTAGACTTTAAAAGGACCTTTTGTTGTTATTATTAACCCATCTTACACTTTCCTTTGGTATATTCAGGGTCAACCTGTGGGACATACTTGGAAGAATGCATGGAAGTTTCAATTTCAAAAAACCTTGAAAGCTAGCTTTTACTTTTTAAAAAAATAAATAAATATTCAAAAGGGCCAAAGCAATAGTATGAGGCAAAAGAAATTTCAACCTAACTCATATATATCCAAAAAAAAAAAAATCCAATAGCGACTATGTCATATCTTACACCACCAAAGCCTACAAAGCTTCCTCAAATATTGACTTTGTCAAAAAAAAAGTAATATATATAATAAGAAATGATAATAAAACAAAAAATTTCACAACTTTTGCCACAACTCGTCACATTACGAGTTGTGAATGATGGAGGTGTGGACTTATTATTTTTTCTCTACTACTCACATGATGAGTTACGGTAAAAGTTATGATTTTTTTTTTTGTGGCACTAGCATTATATATAATCTAAATAATACTCCAACTAAACATGTCATATGTGAGGTAAGCTTATTGGGGTTTAAGCTTAAACAAAAAGTCTTGTGAGTTAAGTTACGTTACTTATTCTAGTGGAGGTACCTGGATAATTCAAATTAATGACATAAGCAGTGGCGATCGATCATGATGAGTAAGTCAAGTCGCACTTGTTTTTGAGTAACTACAATGACTTTTTAGTGAAATTGACACAAACTTCATGGCCATGGAATAGAGTTACGATGATTATTTCCAAGAAAGTTATATATAAAGATATTCCTACGCTTTACTATGAACAGAATGAGAACAAATAAATGGTACATACCATCACTCTATTAAAAATTGTAAATGAATAAAGTAGGTGATGAGTCAATGACACTTGTAAGTTTTTCATTAGCCTTTTTTTTATATTCTTTTTTTATAGCTTATTTACTTGATTATACGAATACAAATTCTGTGTACCACTTTTTGTGTTTCACTTTATATTCTACCGATTACAATTTGTCATGTTTTTATTTTTTTTTTTCCATTTTAAATTTTGACTATATTATAAGGAAAATTAAACAAACACATGATAAGTTATAATTTGTGAAATATAAAGTAAAACAAAAAAAGTGGTATAAAGGATTTGTATTCCTTACATACAACCTTTTAAAACCTTGTATTTTTTTAAATGCAACTACATGTTTTAGTTTTGACAACTTTCAGCAAATAATAAAATTGTAAAACGCTTAAATTAAATTCAACCATGTGATTGCATTGACCAATGAGCAACATATTTGTATTTAAATGCCCTTGAAAGAATACATACTATTTTTGCTACATTAAATATAGCTTGTCTCATATCTGTAGACAATGTAACTTTGTAGCTCACAACTTTGTTAGATACATACGAGACATGTTAGCGTGTGAATGAAGAATGTTCCTCCATACTTTAATAATGTACTTTTACCAAATTATGGCTGAGTTTGTTTCAATGAAATATTCAGGTTTCTTCTATAAAAAAATATCAATATAATTGAATTCAATTGGAGAATCTTAGATACAACAATACATAAGAAATTGTACATATGTTTTGCCTATAACATATGTACAATTTCTTATGTAAAGAGTGGAGCACATTCAATTGTACATATGTTTTGCCCATAACATAGGCACATTCAATGCTTGTTGTATTGTTGCCATTTCATTTATATGGTAGAATTTAATTAATTAGGTGAATATGTGGCAAGCTTTTATTGGTGGAATATAGAGTGAAACAGGAAAAATGGGACAAAAGATTTGAACTCTAATTTGTAAATATAACTTCTTCTTTTTTTTTGGGGGCAGATCTCATAAAAGCTCAGATGTTTGAAGCACATTCAATGCTTGCTTAATGGCCTAAGGTTAAATTATATCATGGCATACATTAGGATTCCTAAAGTTTGTGGGAAGGAAAGTAATTTTGGTAGCTAAAATTATCAAGCAAAAAGGAATTACCAAAAAGCAAGAAATTTTAAAAACAAAGAAAATAGACTTCAGAGAACAGAGCAAAAAGGCCATAACTTTTTTTTTTTTTTTTCTAAGAATAAAAATTAGACAAAAGGCAAAGAAATTTATATACATACACATAAAAAAGAGAAGAAAAGATTGGGAAATTACGTCCTCAGTATTGTCCTCCCCACGTGGTTGGAAAATTAAAACACACACACACACACACACACAAAATAAAAATAAAACACTGAAACCTCTCTGTCTCTGTTTCTCTCTCTCTCTCTCTATAACTTTCTCTGTCCTACATACTATATAAACCATCGTCGGCTAAGGTTACCTACGTTCATCTTTTTAGCTCTGAAACTTGAAGTACAAAGCTTTTGTATAGGAAAGAAATAGAGAGACAAAGGGAAGCTTTAACTCTCTCTTTGCAATATTATCAAAGTCCAAACCTCCAAACCTCACAAAAAACAGTCAAAGCTTAAATCTTTTTGCACACACCCCATTGAATTCGGAACTCTTTGTTCCCATTTCCTAGCTCCTCATTTGTTGGTTCACTTACTATAGTCCTTAATTTAAGGTACAGTCCCTAATAATATCTCTCTCTTTTGTACTTTTCTATTTTTTCTTGTTTCTGTTTGTATTTTTTGTCTATAGAAAGGGAGCTACAACAAAAATGGTATTACAAATGTGACATTTCTGCATTATTGTTTGTTCTTATGCTGGTTGGATTAAATTCCTGTTCTGGGTTCTTGTGAATTTTATCTTCATAACATGGTAATGTGTCTGATTTCTTGGATTCTTTGCTTGAGCATTCGTTTTTTTAGATCCTTTTACTCTTTTTCTTGATGGGTTTTGTGTGAAACATTTGGAAGATTATTCAGCTCATGTAAAGTATTATTCTTTTAAATGAAATGGCAAATGGGTATTCTGGTTTTTCTGTGTTGGCTTTTGGTTACAAAGATATGTGTTTGTCTTCAGAATATATATATTTTCTGATTTGAAAAAGATATTTTTTTTTGGGTTATTGTTTTTGCAGATCGTTGGTCTTTTCTAATGGGTTTTCAGCAACTTGTTTGATTGATAGGATAGTGACTTGCTTGCTTACCTTAGTTATATCAATCTTTGAATGTTCTACCATATGGATAATGCTATTAGGAGAAAATGGGCGTCTCTGGCTTTTTGTGGGCTAGATTCAATTAATTTTATCTGTTAATTTTGCATACCTGGTTGATTATATATTGTTTTTTCCATACGCTTTTTTTAGATTCAAGCTTGTATTTTTGTTTGTCTTGAAGTTTTTTTCTGGTTTCCCAAGTTGGAAAGATGATAATTTTACAGTCAATATTGAGTCCTTTAGCATTATCAAATATGTGACACTCCCGCTCACATCTTTGTATTTTGTTTTGTTTTGACAGGAATTTGGATTGATTTGGTTGTTTATACAACCTTCCTTGTCAAATGGGGATTTCTTTTTCCTGCCCATTTGCAAGATACAGTGATGTAGAAGATGGCCTACGATCTATTATTGTCAAGTCCATCAATTTGGGGGACAATGAACTTAAAACACCAGTGCGATCTATCAGTATAAGCGGTTGTGATTCTGAACCCCCAATATTGAAATCCTTAGGTTCTGGAAATATGACAATAGAAACATCTGTTAGCTTTAAAAATAGAGAACTGGAAAAAATGGTCTCAGTCAAGGCTCCTTCACTAGACGAAGAACGCAATGTGCCCATTGAATCAAACAGCCCAAGAAGTGAAGTGGTTAATAATCAATCCCCAAGATCAGATGGTGAAGTGGGGGTGATCCAACAATTGCCAATTTTGGATCCCAACAACCCCAAGCATGAAGCTGCACTAAAGTTGCAAAAAGTGTACAAAAGCTTCCGAACCAGAAGAAGGCTAGCAGATTGTGCAGTCCTGGTTGAGCAGAGCTGGTATGTGTCCTTTTTATATGCATGCAGCAACACTGCCCTTTTTATTCATGTATTTGATGTGTTTGTATCTTGTGCTAATGCAATTATATTTCATACTATAGGTGGAAACTCTTGGATTTTGCTGAACTCAAGAGGAGTTCTATATCATTCTTCGATATTGAGAAGCATGAAACTGCCATTTCACGATGGTCAAGAGCAAGAACCAGAGCTGCCAAGGTAAATTTCAAACAGATTGATATTTGCTTCTGACTTATGCTATGTACTTTATTTTGATGTCTAAGTATTTGTCTCTTTGTTAATGCAGGTTGGAAAAGGTTTATCTAAGAATGATAGAGCACAAAAACTTGCTTTGCAACACTGGCTAGAGGCTGTAAGTCAATTACACTAGAACATAGTTGGCTTTTACTGATTTTTCCCTGTTTCTTCATCAGCCTTTACTGATTTCAATTCTTATTATTCATCTGAAACAGATTGATCCACGCCATCGATATGGACATAATTTACACTTTTATTATAAAAAATGGCTTCATTGTCAGTGTAAAGAACCCTTCTTCTACTGGTAATTTCCTTTAACCAAAATGATTTTGCTTCATAATAAGAATTTTGCTTCCAGATGTTCAAGAATTTGGATTTGAATATACTTATTCTGGTTTTGGAAATGCAGGCTAGATATAGGAGAAGGGAAGGAAGTAAATCTTGAAAAATGCCCTCGATCGAAACTTCAACAGCAGTGTATTAAGTATTTGGGTCCGGTGAGCCTTTATTTCCTTACTTGATCATCATCTATTTCAATTTGTTATCATTTTATTTACTAATAATTTTTTTCCAACTTTTAATAGATGGAAAGATTGGCCTATGAAGTTGTTATAGAAGATGGAAAGTTCTTGTACAAGAAATCGGGGGAGGTCCTCAACACCACCAGTGATGCGAAGTGGATTTTTGTCCTTAGCACATCTAAGGTTTTGTATGTTGGCAAGAAGAAAAAAGGTACTTTCCAGCATTCTAGCTTCTTGGCTGGAGGAGCAACATCTGCTGCTGGGAGATTAGTCATTGAGAATGGCATCCTAAAGGTATAGATATTGCATTAAAGTTCATAGAATTTCTATCATAAAACATGAAAAAAAAAATTGTAAAGAAAAGTAATAAAAGGCTCAAGATTTTTCTTCCTATTTACCGTAGTCCTCATTTATGGCACAATTAATTGACAACGATTTCTACTACTCTCAACAGGCAGTTTGGCCTCACAGTGGTCATTATCGGCCTACAGAAGAAAATTTTAAGGACTTCATCTCCTTCCTTAAAGAGAACAATGTGGATCTCACAGATGTCAAGGTAAAAATAAAAAGCTTAATGTTCTTTAAAATGATATCAAATCTTTTTTCTCTTATTATAAAAAATAAGTAATGGCCAGTATGCTGAGAATGTCATTTTTCTCTTATATTCAGACGAGTCCTGTCGATGATGAGGAAGATGATTTGCCTGGAAAGCAAAGAAGCAGTATTCATCTTAGAAGCCACTCATCTGATGAGGACGTGACTCAGAAGTTGAATGGCTCGGAGACTGAAGACTTAACTTGTGTAAAGACTGATTCAACAGGAGAAGAGACAGATACTGCATCCAATCTGTCCACATCAAGCCGATTACGCAGTGTCAGTAAAGATTTGGTTAATCTTGATATACCGGAAAGACATGAATTGTATGAGAGTTTAGAAAGAGAAAATCAAGATATTGAACCAAGTTGCAATAGTTTGCCAGTGGAACCTCTGGCTGATGGTTATGAAACAGCCGAAGAAGGATTAACTTCTGAACAGGATGGCAAGGCTCAAAAGCAGAACTTGTCTGATGAAGAAGAACATGAAGGGAATGAAGTAGAAATCATTCCTGAAGAATCAATTCTCAAAAGGATCAATTCACATAAAGAAATGAACTCATATCAACTGGGAAAGCAGTTGTCTTGCAAGTGGACAACAGGAGCTGGACCCCGAATTGGTTGTGTGAGGGACTATCCCTCAGAGCTCCAGTTCCGCGCTTTGGAGCAAGTGAACTTGTCTCCAAGAAGTGTTGCCGGTTCAAGATCAAACTTCTCTCCTCGACTCATTTGTGGGTTGAGCCCAAGGGTATTGACACCATCAAGCTCTGGTAGGGAAATGACACCAAGCACAAGTTCAGTCGAGGAAGGAAACTTCTCAGAAAGAATTATTCCCCAATTAAGAACACAGTCCTCCCCATTGATTAGAGGAACATCTTGAATAACAGATTTCCTAATTTTTCATGAGTAAGAGCAGATTACTGATTCATATATTCTTTTGTGTAAATAGAAAGGATGATATAGAAATTCATTGTCATTCTCTTCATTTACAATCATGTATACATTTTTTTGTTTATTCATCTTGTACAATATAAGATGACAATTGTAGAATTTCATGGGTTTGATGCCCTTTTCATACAAAAGAAGGTATTCATTTTTCTTAAGCAATGTTTTGTTACTGAACCCTCATACTATGACATTTTAAGCGCATTGAATGCTGTTAATCACTAAGATTGGATGAGATTTTCTAGTCCATTATTGGTCAGGTCGGATAATTCTCACCATTTAATCTATTTACTTTCTCTTCTCCACTGTTGGCTATGTTTTCTAGTGTTGAAAGAGATTAATTATATGAGCTCCATAAATCCCTTAAGGTTTAAGACCATAAATTTTTGTGCCCAAAAGCTTTAACCTATATTTGGATAGGAGGGGAGTGGATATACTAATATTCTTGTAACCCTTTTTGTGATTGTGATTTTGGATTGGATATATGTGTTTTGTACAAGTGTGTTAGGTGTATACCAAGTCAAATTGGATTATATAAGTGATTACGATAACAAAGAGTTAGCAAAAAAGTAACACGATGGGGCTAGTAATTTTGACTCATGACTAGCTCACTAGCTAACAAATTATTAACGGTAACAGTGCTTGTTTTGATAAGTCTTACGCGCTTGCATGTTGACCACTTGACCTCACATACTGGACCTGGTTCCTTCAAACTATTGAACAACCTATGGGAGTTACTGACATTATTTTTTGCCTCAACAACTAGAATGCTCCGTTTGTGATAGGTGGAGCTTGAGTTTGTATGAGATTGTACGTTTTGAAAAACGAGTAAGGGACACAAAAATATATTCATTTATTACCTCAAGCCGCGTTAGAAGGTAGAAGACTATAAGAAAAGTTATTGCATTGCTTATGGTCTGCATTAAAATCTTTTGATATGTTTACCATATATAATGTTATAAGGTCCAAATTTGTGTAGTATAATTCTGTTTAGTTGGAGAATTATGCTCCAGCCTCCAGGTAGGTATAGTTAAGAACGAGTCTACATAGATAATCACTAAATAAATATTAACTTGTTTCTATTCCGCAATATATGTCATTCTCAGGAGCATATATGGTGAACTTTCCTGATAGAGTTTTGAACTTGCAAAGAAAAATAAAGAGATATATAAATCTTTCTTAGAAGTATAATATTTTATTGAAAAAGCATTAGGTATTGTAAACAAAATAATTGGTAAACTTTCAAAGATACCGCATAACTCCTCATATCCACCGACTAATGTGAGGATCTAACGTGGAAATCTTCTCTTAATTTTCCATTTGAATTCATTCTTGTAGGAGAACTATAGGTTAAATCTGTATGTGTATTTGAGAGCTGCCTTGATATTGATCTGTTTTTAAGTTAAAAAACTCCACCAATTTTGAAAATTACACAGTTTTCCTCCAAATCAATAATTTATACAGTCATCAATGTGTATTTTAATCACATAACTTATTTAGTTATTTAAAAGTGGTTAAGAGCTCTGTGACTCAGTGACATTGCTTGGTTCTCCCTCCAAAAATAATCAACTACAAAAAATTTGAGTTTAGGCAGCCTTTTTTAATGTCGCTATATCCCACACAAGAGTCGCATAACTGAAACTTTTGCTGAAACTGAAATTTTTTTGCTGAAGCCTGAAAGTACTATAGATAAAGGTAAAAGTTAACTGAAATAGTACAGTGAAACCCATGAATAGTATCAAAAAGTACAGTGGGACCCATTAATAGTAATAAAAATAAGTTAAATAGTCAAATAAACTAGCTTTTTAATTTGTGCCAAATGCACACTAATGTTGGCAAAATTTGCCAAATAATATGTTTTTAGAAAAAATTTAGAAAAGTAGCACATGGATGACAAACTCGAGTTCCAAAAACAATCTACTTAATTAATTAACTTTAGTCGCATACTATTCACAATTTTTTTCTAAAATAGTACTATTCAGCAAATTTTGCCTTTTTATGTTTAGCATCAACTTTATAAACTATAGTGAAGTTTTATAAAACTGCTACAATAGAATTTTTAGAAACGTCGCAATAGTCCAAACAATACAAATAATCTGAGTTGTTGTTGTTGTTGGGGATTATTAGACTTTTAAGCCTTTTTAGGGTTAGGGTTATGGTGCTTTCTTGAATGATCCATTTGCTTTGCTGTTTGGTTTTTCAAGTTTCTTGAATAATGCTCAATTGAGGCGACCAAAATGTAAAATTGTTTTTGTTATCTTGTTTTCCATAATTAAAAAAAAAAGAAAAAGAAAGAAGAAAAAGAAAAGGAAAAAAGAAAAAGAAGAAGAGGAAGAAGAAGAGGTATTTATTTCCTCTACTAACCCAAGTAGTTGCATTAAGCAGGAGAAGAACTGTTGCAAAGTTCACGGATTGCTTGTGGTTACTTTACTATCAACAGTTCTTTCAGGACCACATTTGATTAGAGTTGTGGTAAAAGTTGTGATGATACACAAAAGTTGTGTAAGACTTTCTCTTATATCAAGCATCAACTAATAAAATTCTCTGGGGCATACAACTTTCATGAGAACCAAAATGACAATCATAATCAAAGACGCAAATCCTTGGCTGAACAACAATTTTATTCTAACTTGAATTTGTCAAACTCGAGTTTAAGTTGGAACTCGAGTTTGATAAACTCGCAGTCCAATCAGTATTGGTGTATATTGCTTGGAACTCGAGTTTGTTAAACTCGAGTTTGACAAACTCGAGTTCCAAAAATAGTCTACTTAACTAATTAACTTCAGTCGCATGCTATTCACCAATTTTTTTTTCAAAAATGGTACTAATAGCAAATTTTGCCTATTATGTTTAGCAGCACTTTTATAAACTACTAGTCTCATTACACGCGCTCCTCACGTGCGATGAGACTTTTTTTATTATTTTGAGTTTAATATAATTTTTCAATTTGAATTTATCTATTGTTAGTGAGGTTAGGAAGAGATTTTTATAAAACTAAGATTTAGGATTTAAAATGGAGTAAATTGCTGGATTTAGTGTGTGCTAGTTTTTAGGGAAAAAAAAAAAACTATATCAAATGTATGTTTAGATAGAGAGTGTACTAATTTTTAGGAAAAAAGTTTATGGTATTTTTTTTTTTTTTTGTTGAATTACAATTTTAACCTTTTTTTATTTTTATTTTTATTTTTAAGAATAAAGATTATCTAATTCGATTATAAGTATTTTTGACATTTTTTGAAGGTATAACTAACTTTCTAAATAAATAGAGATCTGCACGTGCAATGAGGCTCTTTTTTTATTTAAAGTTTAATGTAATTTTTCAATTTGAATTTATTTATTGTTAGTGAGGTTACATTGAAAGGAATTTTTAAGAAACTAAAATTTAGGATTTGAAATGGAGTAAACTGCTCGTTTTAGTGTGTGCTAGTTTTTAAGAATTTTTTTTTATCAAACGTGTATGGGATATATTTTAATAAAGAGATATCTATACTATTATTTAAGGGGCTTATCCGGTTTGAATTCCTCATTTTTTTAGTTTAAAAATGCCCCTACATCCCTATGTTTAAGTAGAGGCAAAATTAAAGGACAATCTGGTAAAAATGCAACTCTAACTCCCACTAAAATATTGCCTAAAAAATAGGATCACTCTCCTATTAATTTTCAAATTGATTTATTCACTTATAAATTAAATTTTCAAAATAAAAATCATATATATATAAAATAAAAAAACACATTTTTATTTTACAAAATAGGACCACTAAAAAAAAAAAAAACTTATCGCAGGCGTGAAGCGCTTGTGATAAAGCTAGTAGTTAAGTAAAGAGTGTAGTTCTAATTTTAAGAAAAAAGTTTATCAAATATATTTTTTTAATTTTGTTGAATTAAAATTTTAACCCAATTAAATTTTTTTTTTTAATCTAATTAGATTATGAGTGTTTTTAACATTTTTTTTTATCACAGTGTTTTTAATATTTTAAAAAGTCATAACTAATTTACTAAATTATCTAAGCACTTGGAAACCGCTGCAATAATATTAAATTTTCAGCAAAAATATATATTTTTTTGGCCTTTCCCGCATAAAATTTCGTTTTTCCCACCCACTTAAAACATCACCCACTTAAAATATTTTCAGCACTCCCACAACCTCACTCACTTCCTCACAACAAAACCCTCTCTTTCTCCTTTTCTCCCTTTCTCTCTCTCACGGCCCAGCCACCGTCGCCACCCCTTCTCCCTCTGCCGCCGCCTCACTCCCTCCCTCCCTCACTCCTTCACGATCGTCCCCTTCTCTCTCTCTCTCTCACGATCTCCTTCACCCCGATCTGCCCTCCTCTCTCTTTCCCTCACTGTAAGTTTTGACTTTTGTGAAATTTGGGTTTGGAATTGGTGAAAGTTATATGGGTTTTGTGGCTTTTTTTCTTCTAAGTGTAAATATGGGTTTATTATATTTAATGAATTGTTATGGTTTTTTTTGTGTGATTTTAGAATTATTTGTTCAATTTAGTAAATTTAAGTTCTTGATTTTGTCTGGTTTGGATGATGATGATGATGATGATGATGAGCGGTTTGTTGTTGGGGATTCTTTGATTCTAAAAAGATCTTGGTCAGGTGATGACTTTTTTGTTTGTTATTTGTTTATTTATATTTTTTGTGAATCTAGTTTAAAACGCCAGCAAAAACTATAAAAACGCTGCTATAAACCAAAAAATTTATTTAATAATTTGAAATATTTTGGATATTTATTTTGAGTATTAAAAGAGAATATAGATTAGTATATGTAATTGCTAGTAACGATTATATAATTTATGAATTCCTTATAAATTATACTCTTCTTTTGCAGATTAAAGATTGTGATAAGTTTGGGTTTTTATTTTTTTATTTTTTTTGTTATTTTTTATTATTATTATTATAAAAAAGTGTGTGCTTGGCGTGGGCATAGTAAGTAATTTCTGCTTAAATATTTGTAAAATTCTATATTTGTGATGTTGATAATTGGTTTTGTGGTGGGTTGTTAAGTTAAAGCAAGCGGGTGGCTTGCATGGTGTTATAAAGCGGGTGGCTTGCATGGTGTTATAAAGCGGTTTACATTTATATTAGGAGTGTTTATTATTTTTTGAATTTTTGGTAGATATTGTTGAATTTTATTTATTTTTTCAATACTTGAAAGCATTTTTAAACATTCTATATAGTGATGTTGATAATTTTGTGGGGTGGATTGTTTTTTTTTTTTTGGTAAACTTGGGGTGAATTGTTGAGTTGGAGCAAACAGATAACTTGCATGGTGTTATAAGGTGATTTAAATTGATATTGAGAGTGTTTATTTATTTTTGAAAATTTGGATGGATATTGTTGAGTTATATTTGTTGATTACATTTTTTTTTTTCAATACTTGTAAGCATTCTTTATTGTGATATTGATAATTGTTTTGTGGTGGATTGTTGAGTTGGAGCAAACAGATAACTTGCATGGTGTTATATAAGGTGTTTAAATTGATATCACGAGTGTTTATTTATTTTTGAAAATTTGATGGATATTGTTGAGTTATATTTGTTGATTACATTTTTTTCAATACTTGTGTTACTCTCATTGTGATAATACAATTGTTTTGTGGTAATTGTTGAGTTGGAGCAAACAGATAACTTGCATGGTGTTATAAGATGGTTCAATTGATATTGATAGTGTTTATTAATTTTAAAAATTTGGATGGATATTGTTGAGATATATTTGTTTGATTATTTGATTTCTTTCACATGCTGAACGAACATGCAAATTAGATATGGTTGTTTATTAGTTTTAAGATTATGTGTAATCTTATTTGCATGTTTATGAAACTAAGTGTTTATGTAGTTGTGTTTTAAACCTTTGTTTATGTGTACTCCTATTTGCATAGATTTTGCTTATTAGATTGAAGGGCTTCAAGACTTGGTCCATTTGACTTGATATGGTTTGTATATGTGAATATAAATTTGAATTGGAACTAAGTGTTTATGAAGAAGTTGTGTATTAAACCTTTAAGTTCATGTGTACTCCTATTTTCATAGTTTTTGCTTATTTCTTAAGAGCTTCAAGACTTAGTCCATTTGTGTAAATGAAGATATGGATAGACTAGATGTGGTTTGTTTATTAATTTTAAAGTTATGTGTAATCTTATTTGCATGTTTATGAAACTAAGTGTTTATATAGTTGTGTTTTAAACCTTTAAGTTTGTGTGTACTCTTATTTGCATAGTTTTTGCATATTAGATTGAAGGGCTTCAAGACTTATTCCATTTGTGTGAATGAATATATAGATAGAGTTGATGTGGTTTGTACATGTGAATATAAATTTGACTTGGAACTAAGTGTTTATGAAGTTGTGTTTTAAACCTTTTAAGTTCATGTGTACTCCTATTTGCGTAGTTTTTGCTTATTTTTTAAGAGCTTCAAGACAATCCATTTGTGCGAATAAAGATATGTATAAACTAGATATGGTTTGTTTATTAGTTTTAAGGTTATGTGTAATCTTGGGGCCGTTTGGTATGGCATTTTAAGCAACAATTTTTAGTTTTTAAACAACATTACACGTATTTTTACACACTTTTTCACCCACATGTATTTCCAAAAAATACAAACAACGTTACTAGAACAATGTTACTAAACGGCTTCTTATTTGCATGTTTATGAAACTAAGTGTTTATGTAGCTGTGTTTTAAACCTTTAAGTTTATGTGTACTTCTATTTGCATAGATTTTGCTTATTAGATTAAAGGGCTTCAAGACTTAGTCCGTTTGTGTGAATAAAGATATGGATAGACTTGATATGGTTTGTGGTATAGTTTTAAGGTTATGTATAATCTTATTTGTATGTTTATGAAACTAAGTGTTTATGTAGTGTACATGTGGTTTTTGCTTATTTCTTAAGAGGCCCAAGACCTTTCTTTGTGTGAATAATGTTATGGCTAGAAATGGATATAAATCCTATTTGTTTATTTTAGTTCTTGAAGGTAGAAATGAAATTGAGAAGTAGAGTTATACGTAATGTTTCGGTAAGGCCGTCACAACGAAGGCCGTCACAACAAGCTTCTACAGACAATACGGATCATGGGTCACAACAAGAAGTGGGCCAATCATCCACAGTTAATTCATCAAATGCACCAAATGCTGGTATTTTATATATTTCTAAGATCAAATATTGATAGTGGTTAATATTGTTTGACATAGGTTTTTATTGCATCACATTGGTTTTGATTATTTTATTTCCATTACAGTTGTGCCACTTGTTGAACGTGTTACTCGTGGTCCTAGCAAGTACTCATACATTTGGAATCTCCCTGAAAATCAAAAGATTGAATTGCCACTAACTAGTAATAATCAGCCAGTTAAGAAGGTAGGGAGGCACTTCACAGGTTGGTTGGGTACAATTGCACGAAAACCCCAAATGTGCCCAATTAAATATGAGAATTGGACAAGGATGCCAAATGAATTTAAAGAAGAGATATGGAATCTTGTTCAGGTATTAAGGAAGTTATAATATATAGTTGTATTATTCTATCTTGTACTAAGTTTTACACAAGTGTTTAGCTTGATATAAATTTTGTAATTTTCTAACTAAACTATGCATGTAGTCAAAATGGTGTTTGCCTGAAGAACCTGCTCGTTTGAAGGCAATGAAGCTAATGACATTGTCAACAGTTGCGGCTTGTTGGAGGAACCACAAGTCAAGGTTGAAGAAGAAGTATTTTCTAGGAAGCGGAAATAGAGCTCAAGTACCACCAAATGTAAATCCTGAAGATTATGAAGCCATTGTTCAACATTGGAATTTACCAAAAACAAAGGTATTGTTTGACGTTGATATGCTTAATTGTTCTACATTGATATGCTTAATTATTGACCACATTCAAATATCTACTTTGAAAAGTATATTCAAATAATATTTTAAGTATGCAAATTTTTTTGAATGCAGGATCTAGCTTTGAAGAACAAGAACATTCGTTCCAAGCAAAAAAATTTACATACTGGTGGTTCAAAAAACTTTGCTTCGTACTCTGAAGAAATGGTAATGACTTAATAATTATTTTGTAAATGACTTATTAGATTGTTCTTAAGTTTGTATGGAACCATTATTCTTAATTAAATAAATGTAATGATTATAATGTAGGTAACAACGCTTGGGCATTCCGTAGAGCGTGCAGAATTATACCTAAAACTCCATCTTCGTAAAGATGGTGCCCCTGTTAACCCTGAAGCAGAAAGCAACATTGTAAGTAATATCATGATTTACCAAGTGTAATATTGAATCTATTAACATTGTTACTTTCTAATATGTTATTGTGTTGAATTTTGAATATTAGGAAAAAATCAATGAATTGATGACTGAGCCCTCAAATCGTCTGCAGTCAACTGATCTCACTGGTAGTATTGCATGGGCACCAGATGATATTTACTCTCAAGTGTTTGGTAATGAGCGCAATGGTCGTGTTCGGGGTGTGGGATTTGGCCCAACCCCAAGTGGACGAACTGTTAAGAATGCTGCTGCAATTACTCAAATAATACGCCAAGAAAGAGATGTTGAAGTGACTCAGTTAAGGAGTCAAGTGGCTTTGTTGACGGAGAAAATAACTCGCTATGATAACTTGGAGGAGCGAATGACCCAAATGGCTAGCATGATGCAACTAATGCAAAATCATTTTTCAGAAGTTAGTCGGGTATTAAATTTTAATGGTTTAAGAATGTATATTTAGTGTTTACATTTTTTAATTATGGCTACTATTATTGTGTTACTCAATATGATTTCTTTATTAACTTATTAGCTACTCTTAATTTGTATTCAGGGTGCTTTTGCTTTAGATCAACAATTTCCAACTCCTCATAGATCACAAGCTTCATCTCATCAAGAAACTAGCTTCTCGCGGTAAATGCAGTGTTTTAAGGACTCTATGGGTTATTACATAGTTGTCTTGAGCAACTACATTTATTTTGGAAGTATTGTATTTTGTTTATAATATTGTCATAGTTTTGGTGGTTGTTTTTATTGTGTAAGTAGACAAGTGTTTTGTTAAATTTAAGATAATACTTTAGACATATGTTATGTATTGGTACTATATATATTTGAATTTATGGTTAATGTGTTAGTTTGGATGTTTGTTATTGTGGAATATTGATGAGCAATAGGTTTATTTGATCTATTACAAGTTTGTGTTAGTTATTGTGGTATCTATGAGTAGGTTTTTATAGTATTTTTAATGACAAAAAAAAAAAAAATTTATATGAGCAGGTTTTAGTGGCATAAGTGCTTTAGCGACGTTTACGTTTATAGGATTGATTGTTTGCTGTATTTTAGGAACGTTGCTAAATGTATAAAAGTTGCACTAGACTTATTGCGACAGTGCTATAGCAACGTTTTTGACTGTTGCCAAAAAAAAAAAAAGCCGCGATAGACCATTTGTTTCTACAGTGATTTTTTTTTTTTGGTTTTTTGCGATGTTTTACAAATGTTGTATAAACCTAGTTTTTATGTAGTCCTAGCTAAATCTCTCAAGTTGCACGTTGCTTTTTACCACATCGTTTTAAACAAAGTTTTACCATAACATTTCCTAGTAGGTAGCTATAAACAGTATGTAATTGATTCCATTATGGACTCGTGAATTATCATTGGTTCGTTCGATACATAGTAATCCATATTTTTATGAATAAGTAATTTCTTAAGAAGTCTTGCACGAATTAAATTTAATCCTATATAATAAATAATAAATAATATATAGAAATATAATAAATATTTTTATTTTTTCTTTAGAATTATAATATAAATATAAATATAAATATTAGAATATAGAAAAATTTATTAGATAATAAAATTGAAAATGAGAATTTTTTTTTTCATTCTTTTGCTAATAAGAACACTACATTTCAATGAATTACACTTAAAAGTCATTCCCATAGAGCACTCACAACAAAAGAGGTATAATTGCTATAATGCCATTTTAGCAACTAAAACTTCAAAATGTACTCCACAGAAAAGAAGTTTATACTTAAAAAAAATGACAATTGATCTACAGTAAGCTACTATCTTTTGCAGTTTACTATAGCTCTAAATTTAAAAATAATAATAACATTTTATTCTCTCTCTCCTATTTTCTTTAAAAAACTTTTCTTTTCTACCTCTTTCTTCTCTCTTCAGCCGTTTATCTTTGTTTTGTTTTTTTCCCCCCTCTTCTTCCCCTCTCTCCCCTACCTCATCTATCTCAAAAACTTAGCAAAATGCAAGATTAGGACAGATGAGATCGGTGTGGCGTGAGCTTGTGGTGGTGGTTGAAATCGACAATGGTGGCAATTCGGTGGTCTAGATCGGCGATGGGCGGCAGGCAGCGGTTTCTCTCTTCTTTTTTTTTTTTTTTTTTTTTTTCATTTAAAATTTTCTTTTGATGTGGCCTAAAATCTCTCTTTTTGTGTGCTTGGTTCTTGGTTGATTTGGGTTTGGGTTTGAAATGTGGGATTTTGTGGTGGTTATCGGTTTGATTTTGGGCTGGGGTTTGCAATTGTCACTAGTGGGTGGGTGGGTTTCGGTTTATGGTGGTGGATGGTGGGTGGTGGCTTGGGTTTTCTAATGGTGGTTGGTGGATTGGGTTTTCTGATGGTGATGGTGGTGGATTGGATTTTCTGATGGGGTGGTGGTGGTGGCTTGGGTGGTTGATTGGGTTTTTGATGGGGTAGTGGTGGTGGATTGGGTTTTTTGATGGTGTTAGTGGTGGCTTGGGTGGTGGATTAGGTTTTCTGATGGGGTGGTGGTGGTGGCTTGGGTGGTAGATTGGGTTTTCTGATGGGGTAGTGGTGGTGGCTTGGGTGGCTGTTTGGGTTTTCCGATGGTGGGTGGTGGTTGACGGTTTTGCAGTGGATTGTTTTTGTTTGGGAGAAGAGAGAACACAGAAAGAGAGAGAGGAAGAAACGAATAAGAATAAAAAATAATAAAGAAATAATATTTTAATGAAGTAGTAAAAAAATTAAAACCTTTGCTGTGGGGTGTATTAGATAAAATAGTATGTTTTGACTTGTTAAAAGCTATAATATTTAGCAACTTTATTGTGAATGCTCTTATGATTCTATAATAGTCTTTACAATGCTATCTATTGCATGCTAATATGGCAGACAAATACAAAGCTAAAGCATGCAGCTATCGACTTGCATATACAACTTCTACGTGGTTGACTTCTTGGTTGGGATTTCCTGGCATAACAACTAGGCCATGAAGACCCAACTCGTTTTCCATGTTCTATTGCAACTTTACAAGTTTACATGTCATTAATATACCATCTTAATACAAGATATCAAGTCTTATATATGCTCAATTCATTTATATTTCTAAGCTATATTAGTGTATACTGAGAATTTCTAAATGAATAATAATTGAATAGACAGGCTTTTTGTATGCTGTGAATATGGAAAGCCAGTAGTAACATGATGAAAATTACATGTAGAAACACTGACCATGTGAGAATAAATTGTCCCATTTGATAACATATCCATTTGATAACTTTATATATGTTATGGTTTAATAAGATGTTACATGTTCTTAAAACATTGGTTAATGGAGAAATAAGTTTCCTAAGTAACTCCAACTTTGATGGGCAAGTGGAGGTTATGGGTACAAGGAATTTGGTCTCCTCTCTACCTATAAAAGAGACATTTCGCTACCCCATCACATACATTGAATAGTTAAAGAGAAAAGAGGATCAAGAGAGAAAAACCAATTCTATAAGAATTAAGTGCCTTTTATACTAAGATTTGATCTTAAGAAAATTTCAGCAATGGATCAAGGTAAGTTTTATAATTAATTTGTATAGTTGTGAAATCATGATAATTCAAGATCCTAGAATTTATATTATGGTTGTTTATAATCTAACAACATAAAGAAAACATTTACATGTGGTATCAGAGCTTGCATTTTAGAATTATCATGTTTTTCCATTAAAAGATTTATAAACAATTATAGTTTCCATTATTATGATTGTGATTTCGGATTTGTGAAAGCAATTAACGTCTTCTATATGATCATGGATCAAGTTTGGATAATATGAAATTTGTTTTTCCATTAGTTAATAACTTTGGGGCATTACAAATTTCTATGATATTTGGTTCTAGTTTATTTAATTGTTTCTTTAAAGATTAACAATTTTAATGTTTAATGTTAAAAACTCAAATCTTAAATTGAGAATATAATATCATTTGACACTCATGAATAGTTATGATATAAACTCTTTTATATTTTGAGATTGTCAGTTATTGTTCTTTATTAATTTTTCCGCCTTATATTCACTCTTTTAAATGCAATGAATGTTGAATTGCTGAATTTAGTTTATTTAATGTTGTAATAAACTACTAATATTATCAAGACTATAACTTATTGTTCTATCAAGTATTTCATTGATGTCTTTTATGAAAGAAGAGACTTATTTGTTTCAATGTAAACATGTATGGCACAAACTTTTATATCTGTATTACAGTAATATATTCCATTAATTTAATGTTTATGCAAGGTCATTAATTTTGATTTGGAGTCTATATTTTGATACGTTTTGGTAGTCACCAAAGTGGCCCAATTGGAAAGACGCATAGATAACAAGTCAAAATAATTGAAATTTAACACATATTCCCTAGTGTTAAAAATTTGCGACTTTGCAAATCACAATTTTTTAATCACAAGAATATTAGGTTAGCCCAAAGGTGCACCACTTTCAAGTGATTAATAAATTGGAATACGATAGTTGATGGATATTCATGGTTGAGATTGGAACGGATACCCAAAGGTAATGGGCCAACTTAATTATGAATATTTTATTAATTAGTCCTATTAGGTGAAAGGGAATCACCATAACTGTTTAATAGTTTACCATAAGAATAGCCTAAAGGTGATCACAGTAATACTATTTATCATTGTTTAAACATGTGTTTCATTTTGGTTTATTGTTCCTTAATTGATAACTCTTAGCACTAATGTAGTGAGCATATATTATTACTTTGTTTGTAGTATCAGTCCTTGTTTCACTACATTCGCATGCTTCGTCTATTCCCATGCTAAATGGAACAAACTTCTCAGATTGGAAAGAACAGGTTCAGTTTCACCTCGGTGTACTGGATCTTGATATAGCACTTGGATCTGAGAAACCATCTGCTTTTACTGATACAAGTAGTGCGGAAGAAAAGGCTTTGTACAAAGCATGAGAAAAATCAAATAGACTAAGTATTGTGTTTATGCGAATGACCATAGCAAACAATATTAAGACAATACTTCCTAAAACTGACAGTGCAGAAGAATTCCTTTTAACTGTGGAAGACCGTTTCAAAACAGCTGACAAGTCCCTTGCAGGGACATTAATGGCTAAACTTACCACCATGAAATTTGATGGTAAGTGTGGGATATAGGAGCATGCCATTGAAATGAATAATTTGGCTGCTCAATTAAAAACTCTAGGGATGAATGTGGATGAGTTTTTTCTTGTTCAATTTATATTGAATTCCTTGCCTCCTCAGTATGGGCCATTTCAAATTAATTACAACACTATGAAAGACAAGTGGAATGTAAATCAATTGGCCATTATACTTAATCAAGAAGAGGCAAGACTCAAGCAACTTGAGCAACATTCAATTCATCTCATAAATCAAGAAGTTGAAAGAAAATGGAGGAAGCCTAAAAAAGGCTTAAAGCATGGATCACGCAAAGCAAGTGATCCTAATCCAACTGGTCAGCCTCAAAAGAAGGAAAATGATGATTATAAAAGTCACTTCTGTAAAAAGTTGGGACATTTTAAGAAGGATTACCCAAAACGTAGGCAATGGTTCGAAACAAAAGGTAAATCTTTAATTAAAGGTTATATTTATGTATGTTTCGAATTAAACCTAACTGAAGTTCCTTCTAATACTTGGTGGCTTGATTCTAGGGCTACTACTCATATTTCAAATACAATGTAGAGATTTCTTTCAATCCAGACCATAAATCCAAATGAGAATTTTGTATTGATGGGAAATCGGGTGAAAGCACCAATTGAAGCCATTGGTACTTATTGTTTATTTCTAGATACCAATAAACACATAGATTTGTTTCAAACATTTTATGTTCCTTCACTTTCTAGAAATTTAGTCTCTTTGCCTAAACTTGATCTTGATGGATATTTCATAGGCAAAAATGCACTTTTGGTCCCTACATTTTGGGTCATTTTCCATTTTGGTCCCAAAATTGATTTCATTACTAATGTAGTCCCTAAAAAAAAAAAATCATTTTTAAAATGGTCCCTGTCGTCAACCCACTAACGGAAACCTCCTATGTGGTAGATGTTGTGCCCTGCTTGCTAACGTGGCGCTGACGTGACCATTAAAATATTATTAAAAATAATTATTTGGCATTTTTAAATACCACGTCAGCATTTTAATTAATAAAAAAAAGAAGAAGTCAGATTTCACAATTTTAATTTTAATTAAAAAAAAATAAAAAACAAACGAAAAAAAAATTTACTTTTTTTTTTAAGTTGTAAAGATTGAAGCTCTAGCTCTATCGTGTTCTCATTCAGCAAAAAAAAAAAGCTCTCATCATGTTCTCATCTCTCATCTCTCGGTCTCAAGAGTCAAACAACATGACCACTCAAAAATCAAAATCAAGATCAAGAGAACCCACAATCTCATGATCCCTAATCCGACAAACCCTAACCCTTTAAATTGAAGACCCACAAAATCCATCCCATGATCAAATCGTATCTGGTTTGATCATGGGATTTCTTGGAATTTTTGATGATGTTGGTGTTGGTTTTGAGGATGAAGTTTGTGGGGGTTGAGTTTCATAGATTGATGAGAGTAAGGATCGTGATGGGGATGATGTTGATGTTGGTGATGATTTGGTGGGGTTGATTGAAGAATGTGAGTAGCAAGGGCCTGGAGAAGTGGGTCTGGTGAAGAAGAGTGCCGCCGCTCGGTGGTTTTGGTGAACTCGGATCGGTGGGTGCTGTGAACACGAATCGGTGGTTGGGTCCGCTGATGATTTTGGTTTGGGTTGTAATCTGGGTTTTGTTTGTGTTTGATCTCTATTTGTGATCTGGGTATGTGTTTGTGTTTGATCTCTCTCTTTTTTTTTTTCTTTTTTTTTTTTTTTTTTTTTTTTTTTTCATTTGTGTTGTTGTGATCTAGGTTTGAGTTATTGGTTGTTGGGTTTGTGTTCTTGTAATATGGGTTTGAGTTCTTCGTTGCTGGGTTTGATTGGGAAGAACACGAAGAACAAGTTGTAATGTTCTTATGAAAATTAATAATAATAAGTAATAATTTTTTTTAATTAAATTAGATTTAAGGTTTTTTTTTTATAATTTAATTTCTTTTTTTATATAAATTTTCTAACATGGCTTTGTTTAAAAAAATTAAAAGGCTGACGTGGTACTTAAAAATGCCAAATAATTATTTTTGGTAATATTTTAATGGCCACGTCAGTAAGCAGGGCACTCCGTCTGCCATGTAGGAGGTTTCCGTTAGTGGGTTGACGGCAGTGACCATTTTAAAAACGATTTTCTTTTTTTAGGGACTACATTAGTAACGAAATCAATTTTAGGACCAAAATGGAAATTGACCCAAAATGTAGAGACCAAAAGTGCATTTTCGCCTATTTCATAAAATTTGGGAATAAAAGTTTTACTTTATTTAAGAATACCTCTTTTGTTGGTTCTGGTATTCTTTCTGATGGTTTGTACAAATTTAACCTTCGTGATGAATTTGCAGAAACCCTTTTCACCTTACATCGTAGTATTGGTACTAAACATTGCCTAATTAATGAAAATTCCTCAAATTTGTGGCATAAAAGGCTGGGACACATTTCCAGAGAAAGGTTAGAGAGACTAGTAAAAGATGGGATTCTCCCAAACCTAGATTTTACTAATTTCGGTGTGTGTGTGGATTGTATTAAGGGCAAACAAACCAAACACACTAAGAAAGGTGCCACAAGAAGTACAGAGCTTCTTGAAATTATCCATACAGACATTTGTGGGCCTTTTGATGCTCCATCTTTTGGTAAAGAAAAATATTATATCACCTTGATAGATGATTTTTCACATTACACTTATATTTATTTATTGCATGAAAAATCTTAAGCAGTGGAAGCCCTTGCAGTGTACATTACTGAGGTAGAAAGGCAATTAAAAAGAAAAGTGAAAATCATTAGATCAGATAGAGGTAGTGAATATTATGGAAAGTATGATGAATCAGGGCAATGCCCAGGCCCATTTGCTAAACTCCTTGAAAAGCGTGACATTTGTGCACAATACACTATGCTAGGAACACCACAACAAAATAGTGTAGCTGAAAGATGCAATCATACTCTAATGGATATGGTTAGGAGTATGTTAAGTAATTCCACATTACCCTTATCATTGTGGATGTATGCTCTTAAGACCGATGTATACTTATTAAATTGGGTTCCTAGTAAGGTAGTTCCAAAAACCCCTTTTGAACTGTGGACAGGAAGGAAACCGAGTTTAAGACACCTGCATGTTTGGGGTTGTCCAGCGGAGGCTAAAATTTATAATCCACTTGAAAAGAAATTAGACTCAAGAACAATTAGTGGTTACTTTATAGGTTACCCTGAAAAGTCTAAAGGGTATAGGTTCTACTATCCTAACCATAGTACGAGAATTGTGGAAACCGGTAATGCCAGATTCATTGAAAATGGTGAAATCAATGAGAGTGATAATCTACGAAATATGAATGTTCAAGAAGTTAGGGTACAAGTTCCACTACCTATAACTTCAAATGAAATTGTTGTTCCAATAATTATTGAACAACCAAAAAATGTTGAACAACAAATTAATGAACCACTACTCCATAATGAGATGCTCACCAATGAACATGTGGTAGAAGAACCACAAGAAATAGCATTAAGAAGATCTCAAAGAGAAAGAAAGTCTGCTATTTCTGATGATTATATGGTTCATCTACATGAATTTGATTTTGATATAGGAACAAGTAAGGATCCGATTTCGTTTTCACAAGCCATAAAAAGTGTTGATTCTATTAAATGGATGGATGCCATGAAAGATGAAATGAAATCAATGGACCAAAATAAAGTCTGGGATCTCGTCGAATTGCCTGAAGGATACAAGAAAGTTGGTAGTAAGTGGGTCTTCAAGACCAAGCATGACTCTAAGGGCAATATCGAACGATTTAAAGCTAGACTTATGGCCAAATGTTTCACTCAGAAATAAGGCATTGATTACCAAGAGACCTTCTCCCCTGTATCCAAGAAGGACTCGCTTAGAATCATTTTGGCATTGGTAGCTCATTACGGTTTGGAGTTGCACCAAATGGATGTGAAAACTGCTTTCCTGAATGGGAGTTTAGAGGAGGATATCTATATGGATCAACCTGAAGGTGTCTCCATTAAGGGTAAGGAACACTTAGCTTGGAAACTTAAGAAGTAAATATACGGACTTAAACAAGCCTCTCGACAATGGTATCTTAAGTTTAATGATACCATTACATCTTTTGGATTTAAGGAAAACACTGTTGATCGGTGTACTTATCTGAAGGTTAGTAGGAGTAAGTTTATATTTTTAATTTTGTATGTTGATGATATTTTGCTTGCTAGTAGTGATCTTGGCTTATTGCATGAAACCAAGAAGTTTTTCTCTAAGAACTTTGAAATGAAAGATATGGGTGAGGCAACATATGTGATAGGAATAGAAATATTTCGAGATAGATCACGTGGACTGTTAGGGTTGTCTCAGAAAACATATATTGAAAGAGCTCTAGAGAGATTCAATATGGAGAAATGTTCTGCTGGGTTTGCCCCAATTCAAAAAGAGGACAAATTCAGCCTTATGCAATGCCCACAAAATGAATGAGAACGAAAAAAAATGGAAGGAATTCCTTATGCTTCAGCAGTAGGAAGTTTAATGTATGCCCAAATATGCACAAGGCCTGACATCAACTTTGCAGTTGGTATGCTAGGAAGATACCAAAGCAACCCAGGATTGGATCATTGGAAAGCTGCAAAGAAAGTGATGAGGTACTTACAAGGCACAAAGGATTACATGCTCACATTTAAGCGATCTGATAATCTTGAGGTCATTGGTTACTCAGATTCAAATTTTGCTGGATGTGTTGATAGTAGAAAGTCTACTTTTGGTTATTTGTTCATGTTAGCTGGAGGAGCAATATCATGGAAAAGTTCAAAGCAAACTATCACTGTTATATCCATTATGGAAGCTGAATTTGTGGCATGCTTTGAGGCCACAGTTCATGGATTGTGGTTGCGGAATTTTATCTTAGGACTTGGAATTGTTATCTCTATTTCCAAGCCACTAAGAATTTATTGTGATAATTCTGCAGCTGTGTTTTTCTCTAAAAACGATAAGTATTTTAATTGTGCGAAACACATGGAATTGAAATACCTTATGGTTAAGGAAGAAATTCAGAAACAACGAGTGTCAATAGAACACATAAGCACACAGCTTATGATTGCAGGTCCATTGACAAAGGGGATACCTCCTAAAACATTTAAGGAACATGTTGATTGAATAGGCCTTGAACGTAGAACATGATGGTTGTTATTTTAATGTTACTTTATGCTTTTGACAGTTGGAGATCTCATTAAATGTGTTTCTGATTATTCTTGTTTTATTTTATGTACGCACATATATGATAATGAATAAATAATAACAGGAATAGTCTCTAACAAAAGAGACATTATTGTTGGACCCTTTAAGTCACTTCTCATTGATAGGCTATATTAAGCAGGTTGCTAGTGTTGTAGTACATGGAAGGAACTATGTCGTATAATTGATATGGAACCGTCATGACTCGCATTAGTGAGTTGTTTAATTATAGTATTATGATGACCAATTTAAAGTAAGAGAATATGTACCATTGTGCACCTAATAGTTAATCTTATTAAGCCTTGACGTAAGTTATCATATGGGTGAAGTGGGAAAATGTAAGAATAAATTGTCCCATTTGATAATGTATCCATTTGATAACTTCATATATGTTATGGTTTAATAAGATGTTACATGTCCTTAAAACATTGGTTAATGGAGAAGTAAGTTTCCTAAGTAACTCCAACTTTGAGTGACAAGTGGAGGTTATGGGTACAAGGAATTTGGTCCCCTCTTTACCTATAAAAGAGACATTTAGTTACCCCATCACATACACTGAATAGTTAAAGAGAAAAGAGGGTCAAGAGAGAAAAACCAATTCTATAAGAATTAAGTGCTTTTTATACTAAGATTTGATCATAAGAAAATTTCAGCAATGGATCAAGGTAAGTTTTATAATTAATTTGTATAGTTGTGAAATCATGATAATTCAAGATCCTAGAATTTATATTATGGTTGTTTATAATCTAACAGCATAAAGAAAACATTTACAGACCAATCTGATAGATTGTGTTCCTCTTAATTCCAATTCACTAGGGCGCTAGTGATCCTATCTCTAAACGCAATTTGATTTCTTATATCCCCACTTTAAGATTAAAGGGGTTGTTAGATTGTATGTTACTCTTCAACTCTTCTATACATTATGCTGTACTTCTATACATATCACTGGCAAGCGCAGTGCATTCAAAATTTATGAGAGTACATAGAGAGTCAATCAACAAGGTTAGCAAACATGAGTTAGGAAAGTAAAACCCTTCATAACTATGGCCAACTTGTTTCAAAAGTTCAAAAAAAAAGAAAAAAAAAAAAAGAAGAGAAAGAAGACAAGTCGTTGCATATGTGATACTGTGACATCCAACCACAAGTACTTAGTTGCCAAGGTTTTAAATTTGAGTAGTGTTTATTACGCACACGTTAATGCACACATCTTGTACACTTTTAAATTTTAGTAGTAGTACTAGTAGTTGTTGTTGTTGTTTTTTTTTTTTCTTGTGTGTAAAGATATATGCATTAATGTATGTGCAACAAGTGTTTGCCTTTAAATTTAAGCAAGATATATGTTTCAGTTAAAAAAATCAAGAACTATAAAATATCGGTAAAAACTATTGTAGTCAAGATATTGGAGAATCAAAAAATATTGAGTCAGGAGTAAGGATTTTCAAAGAATTTTAGATATTTAAAAAAAAAAAAAAAGACTTGAGATATTGGAGAAAGTACCTGAAATCTCATAATATGTATAGCTAATTGGATAATTCTTTAATAATTTTATGATTTTGAGCTATAATAATAGCTTTAACAATCCACCCTAACCATTTAAAAATATTGACTAGGGAGTAAGTATGTTCAAAGAACTCTAGACACCAATTTTTTATTTTATCTAATTTTTTTAAAAGACTTGAGATATTAGTGAAACTATCTGCAATCTCATAATAAATATAATTTTTTCTTGAGAAGAATAAATATCAAGTTAATATAGCTAATTGGATAATTCTTTAGTACTTTTATGATTTTGAGCTATAATAATACCTTCAACAATCCATCCTAACCATTTATTTTAATTACTATAATCACAGCTAGCGATGGACAAACTGATTATCCCAATATAAATATTTAGGATTATGAGTGTATCATACCCAAAAAAATATTAGAGGTAATATAGTAGGGACCGTAGGTAATTATGTACGATCTATTTTGATACTGCACGATGTCATCATAGGTAATTATGTAAATAGGAAAAATGTTTGATATATATATTTATATATATATATATATATTGGAATCTCATTTTTATAAGATCTTAGAAAATATATGAAAATATTAGGCTAATAAAATATTAAATAACAATTATCATGAGATCTCTATCTAAGGTTTTGCGGTATACTCAAATGAAGCTCAACTTCTACATATTGTCAGAGGGATGGTCTCATAAAACTGTCTCATGAGATACTGTCTCCAGTGTTCATAGAGCAGCAAAGGAGTGTTGTATTGTTTTCTTGTTTGTTTTAGGCCCATATAACTGAACATTATATGTGCTGCATATCTATGCAAGGAAGAAATTGGAGGCATTTGGAAAGATTGTAGCTTTATGTACAATGATTTTTTATTTTATTTTCTTCCTTTGTTAATAAATAAATAAATCTAATATGTATAAGCAAATGATGTTCCCAAATCTTAATAGTAATGAACAAGTAAAAAAATGAAGTTTAAAGTTCTTGTCATGCAAGATACAGGTAGAAGTTAAAAGCTCTTGTTGTGCAAGCACACCTGTATCTGAGCATTAAGCAAGTTTTTTACTTACAATAAGCTGGGATTTGAATCCAAGTTCTTGTTGTTAAGAGAATCAAGTAATGTCAATGAGTTACAAGACTCTTCGCAACTGTTATGCAAGATATAAACACAAAAACACCAAAAGAGTGATTTTTCTTTATGCCAGTTTCATTAACCTTTACTGTACATACATTTATGCTGATGCTATATTTACACCACCAGAAATGGTGTTTTAAGTCTGGATACTAAGTTAGACTAGCATCAGCGAAAAGCATGATCATAGCCGTGGTAATGGAAGTTTTTGTAGATGAAGTGAGCCAACAATCTGGAAGATGCATAGAATAGTACTGCCAGCAAAACCATTGTGGTTCTCGCAACTGCTGAAATTGCACCCTGCTTGGCTGCAGCAGCAATCCCAATTGAAACAATAGAGACAACTTGGAGGACAACTTCAAGTGCATTGAGACCTTTGTATGCAATATTGCAACTTCGGCAGTTCACCACATGGGACCAGTACCTGAAAAAGATTGTGAAGGATAGTTTTTATAAACCAATTCTCATAAATGAGACACGCAGTACTAAGGACCACCACATAAAAAGATATATATGCATGTATTGACCACATTAGAAACTTCCTAAATCTTCTAAAAGGTCTCAAATTACGCAATAATTTTCAGTGTCCTTGGCTTTTTACAGAGAAAAGAAAAGTCTCAAGGTATTATAACATGTTTAACAATGTAACAAACAGGTTTAGCCGTTTAGCTTCTATGCTTCTACAAAGATCTATCGTGCTCTTGTAATATGTTCTCCAAAATGATACTAATTTTCAGATTATCAAAAAATTTAATCCAATTGGAGCTTGAATCCACATTGGTAGTTGCATGAATTACCTATCCATCAGCTGTTCTTTAGGAGGAGTTGGGGGAAGAGCCCCACTGTACTTGCCTCTCCAATCAACTTGACCACCAGCATACTTGTTTAGCCATTTTCTAAATCCAATCACAAGGGCATCTGACTTTGTTGGCACAAAACAAGCTTTATGCCAATTGGCATTACCTACATCCATTATCTTACGCTCCTGTAGAAAGATCTCAAGAGTCAGATACTACTACTACAATGTGATAATACATTTAAAGAACAGCAGTCACAACCAATTTGTTTTTCTTTCGGCATGAGACTTGACTAAAGACTAAAAGCTTTGGTGGGAAAAGAAAGAAAACTACACATCACAGCAGGGTAAATCATATTTCATAGTGGAAAAATATGTAGGGAGCAATTTCTATCCTATAAAATAAAAAGTTACATTAGAATTGTTGGACAATTACATGGAATGAAAGTTTTAAAAATTGAACCATCTCTGTGCAGTGTCTAGAAAATAATAATAGTAAAGAACTGTTGATATGCTGCAATTAATAATATATGAAAGAAGATTGAACTGGAAAGTGATTTTGCCAGTTACCAGTGCTGCCTAGTAAATATTTCCAAATTTTAATTTAAAACTTTGTTTCACTAGCAAAAACAAGAAAATTAATAACTAAATTGAAACATTGAAGATCCTACATAGTTTAACCAATGAAGTATCATATGTATACATAAGAAAGAAACACAAGATATATGGTTGTATTATGGGGAAACAGAGGAAACACAGCCTAAAGAAATGATCCATGATGTATCCATTGGGCAAGTGAAATGGATAAGCAGTAAGAGGAGTAGTGCTTTAATCTTCCATGATTAGTATCCAGTCAGAACAGGAATCTTCACGTAAATGTTCACTTTGCCAATGGGGTGTCTGGTACCACTAGAAACTTATAGTTACAAATTTCCTTTCTTGGGGATAAAA
Source organism: Notholithocarpus densiflorus (assembly GCA_030021035.2). NCBI lineage: Eukaryota > Viridiplantae > Streptophyta > Magnoliopsida > Fagales > Fagaceae > Notholithocarpus > Notholithocarpus densiflorus. The sequence continues at coordinate 950,068 of JARYZH020000158.1, read as the reverse complement.
TTAAGGGTTTTTCTTATTGGATTAGGAAAGACAAGTGAGCCAGAAGGAGCTCTGATGGTTGTAAAGGCTGGCCGTTAGCAACTCTTTCTCTCTCTCCTGGCCAAATAAGGTTCTAGCAACGCTCACTCTATTAAGAAAGATATGAGAGTTCACCTGTACACAAGGCTTCTAAGGGTGGGGACCTAATAAAACATTATCATCTCCACATGATGAATTAAAATATTGTAGGTATCATCTCATTTACCTAAGAAATTCCCCTAATTGCTCAAGGTCAGTATGAGATTTATGCAGTCTATCTTCTGCAGCCCAAGTGGAAGAAAGGAGCAGCTTCAAGCATTTAACCATTTCTCAAAGATAAGTTCCAAGGGGTTATTTGAGTTACGCAGTTAAGATGGTTCTCAAACCCATGAGTCTAGACTCTTGAACCCAGGTTTGTGACAATACTACCAAGTGACCCAAATAGCATCTCAAAAACAAAAGAATAAAATGAAAACTTTTTGGGTTAATTCATAATTGCACTCCTCCCCACCCTTAAAATTGACCAATGTGCCCAGCTCAAGTATTGGAAATTAGTAACAGAATTTAGTGACAGCAGGGGTAATTTGCCAATTTTAAAAAAGTTTAGGAGGGACATTGGTCGATTTTAAAGTTTATGGGAGATTGAAATGGACCCAATAACTAAGGAGGGAAGTGCAACTAATCCAAACTACAAAATTAATTTTTATACTAATAAGTTGAGCATACAGTAAATAACAACACTAAATTTATGTGAAAAAAAGGCCAGGGATGTTATCTTCCAAAAGAAAACAGATGCTATCTTTTCCCATCCTTTGGCTATAGCTCAAATTGTAAAGGGCAGGGTAAGGAGGGTTGATTCTTAAGTTCAAATCTTTCCCCCGCCAAAAAAAGAAGTATATTCAGTGTTGCTTCTCTTTCACTCTCAAATTACATCGGGAAACCTTGCAAGTTGAATTTATAAAATATTGGGAGTAACATCCTACATTGTTATCTTTTAAAATAGCAGAACCCAGGAATCTGTAGTAAGGTTGATCCACTGATCCTACCAGTAACTTTGATTGTAACTTGTCAAAAGCAAAAGTAATGTATAATGGAATAAACCAATTACCTAGATTAAAAAGAATAATTTGTAATAACATACAAAGATATGGGAATCACCTCTATGTGAAGAAGATATAAATCAGAGTCTAGAATCAGGTTTTGTCCCACATGAAACATCCATCGTGGCGCGACTTTATCAATCCAAACACCAAAGTTTCTTGGGAAGGTCCATATCAATCTGCTATTCCCTGGACTAACTGGAATACAAATGAAAATTAAAGCGAAACTCCGTTGCACTGATGTTTCCTGCATCAACCAAGATTTACATAAACAGAAGTACTAAGGAGCAAAAAACGAAATAAATAAATAAGAATTAACCAAAAATTTCGCAAGTTTCGTTTGTCATTTATGTAGGAAAGATTAATCAATCTAAGGGATAACCTTTTTGGTTCCCACTGACGATTCAGATCCATTAGCTTGATTCACAGGCTTAGTATACGCATAAAACACACATGGGGGAAGAAATTTGCTATTGCTCCATCCCTGATCTGCTTTGAACCCATTGATGTCTATCTTTTCAATCATCAGTTCAAGCGGTCTGCCCCCCTCTCTATCAGCCTTCACAGTGAAGGCAACTTGGTTTTAGTCATCAGTTAGGACAGCAAAACTTATTAACTGAACATAAGGATTATTCAAAACTTATCTGTCTTTTGGTCGTTGAGTTTGCATTATTCCGCGATGCGCATATGGAACATGAGCAGGGTCCATAAGATTCTCAATCAATACCTCATATCTGAAATTGCAAAATTGATATATTCCCCATCAGATTTTCTAGAGTAAGGAGGTAAGATATAAAAAGAAAAAGAAGAACCCAAATTACAGGTGCCCAACTTAGTGATACACTCATTTGAAAACCTTCCACATGATACTTACGCCAAATAAAAAGGAAGAAGAATTACAATCAGTCAAGAGGATATGAACTTTCTTATGAAATTAGCCTATATAAACTTTGTTATTAATACTTTGTCCTTCAACATTACATGTGCCTAAAAGTTCTATAACATATAGCAGGAAAAAAGGCCAGATATTGACGAGTAGAAAAAATAGAGTCTCTATTTTCCAAGATAACAGGTTTTTGTCAGAAGATAGTGGCAGACCATACCCATAAGGAATATCTCTATTTCCCATTGAGTTAGTAAATGAAGGATCATCTATTTCTGAGATGTAGGGGGGTTTTTTCTCCATAAGAATATCTTTGTATAGAGGATCTGAGTTTGGCCAAAACCAAACGATGTTGTTCTGCACAGTACTTGGATAAACAGCTACACATGCTTTCTTGACTGTGTGCACCTGCATAATTATTTGGAAAGGTTAATCACTATTGCATTGGTCAATTGATATTGTATGTGTACAATCCTTTAGCTTCAATTGATGCAAAATCTCATTATACAATCCCAAAACCAAATTCCATATGCTATTGTAAATAATTCCTGAATGTTTGACTCTGTTCCTTCTATTTTTACAAGAAAATAAAATAAGATAAAACAAAACAGTGATGTAAGAGCAAGCTTTAGAATATCAAAAAAGGCCCCCACATTCCTAGCAGAATTTGAGTAGAAAAATTGTCACTATAAAATAAGAATTGAGTTTCTCAAAAAAAAAAAAAAAAGAATTGAGTGCTACATCAAATCTTAATCCCTCAACAAATGAATGAAAAAAATACAAGATGAAGTAGAAATATATAACTATTAACTAGATATGATTATAAACTTTAACTCTGGTCAAGAACAATTTCATATCTTCTTAATTTATTTCTATATTTACTTTAATGGAAGGTTGACAAGAAGGCAGAGAGTTAGCCATTAGAAAGAGGGAATGAATGCCACATTTTATCCTGAAAAAGGATAAGTGGATCACTGAACTTATATTCACATTAGGTCTCTAATTGTAAATGGCTGCAGGTGAAGCTGCAAAGGAAGCACTGTGGTTGAAGGGGCTAGTTGAAGAGCTTGGTTTGAACCAAGGAGGAGTTCAGTTGCATTGTGACAGTTAGAGTGCCATTAACTTGGTCAAAGCCCGAGAGCGAGTAGGACTTAGTCTTTTGGATTAGGAGGTGTCCCTATATGTTATATTAACTACTCAGTTTGAGGCTTCCCAGTGTCATCTTCCTAACAGTAAAGTGCAAAACATGGCCTAGTTTTCAGTGAATAAGCTTGTTTGTGTTATGATGAGAAAAAGCTACAATACAATCATTTCTATTATGCAAATAATACAAAGATCCAATCTCAAAATTTCTTCTTTACTTCACTGATTGTTCTGTGTGGTGATGAGAGGCATAAGCAAAGCATCGAAATTTGGAATCTTGTCCAGCTTAATATTGAATGAAGTGTAACAGATACTAAGTTTATCACTCATATGAGACAAGAATCCTATCCAAATATATTTATATTTAAGGAATCAGAACCATGCATAAGCATTTGCAAAATGTTGATCCCAAGTTCTTAACACAGGAGATTTCAATTCAAGAGATTTTACCGGAGGGCCTTCAGGAGGTGCTTGAGGGATGAACTTACAGTCACCAGAACCATTAAAACACCAACCATGGTACACACACTGCAACCTACCCCACTGATCAATCCTCCCTTCAGACAATGGGGCCAACCTATGAGGACACCTATCATCAAACACTTTCCAAACTTCCTCATTCCTATCCCACCACACAACCACATCAAGACCTATCACTTTTTTTGCATGTGGCCTCCTCTTGTCCAGGTCACAGACTGGCATAACTGGGTACCATTGTGAATACCAATCAAATTTCTCACCTTGACTGTGAGTTTCAAGCGCTGGCTCAGGTGGGTTTGTGGGTTCTGTTGAAACCGTGGATGATATGGTGGTAAAAGCCTTGAATTTTGATTGTTTTTTGTGGACTAATGAGAAAGATGAACTGGGAATTGAATTGAAATGAAAATTCAAGAACATGGGCCTTCTGAATTGGGTTTTATGAAGTGTGGTATTTATGTGAAGTGAAGGAAAAGAGGAAGCTTTCAGAGCTTCCATGGCTGCTTCTTTCACTGCTCAAACTAAAGAAAAGTGAGAAACACTTGAGGCTGTTCAAAACTTTATTATGGTGGAAGTTTGTGACTGAACTTGAGGCTCTGAATTGTTGAGTAAAAAAAAGAGTAGAAAACTTTGTTTAGAAATGGTACTAGGTATTGAATTATTTGTGTTGATAATTAAGTAGATATAGTAATGTGAAATGTGAATGTGTGGCTGTGGCTCACTGGCTCTGCTTGTGGTTTTGAAACTGAAATCGATAGCCATGCTCTCCATGGGTAGAGGATGGCCAGTCAATCTGTGTGTTCAAAGTTTCAAGCCTCTGCACACGTGGATTTGGCACTTTGCTTGTCGGGTTATTTAAGGATATTTGAAACGTGTTTCACTTTCAATTCGTACAAACTGTCATGCTAGTGTCTAGTGCATAAGTGCAATGAACAAGTTTGGATGCGGACATGTGTCCGAATCTCAACATTTTCATTACTGCATTGGACACAAGCCGTATTCAAAATAAATTGATTTTTTTTTTAGCTGAGAATTTTTTTTTCCAATTACTTATGAGAATTGAGAGGAATTTTTTTTTTTTTCCTCGTGTGTGGCTTTTAATACGATTTTACCAATAATTTTGTTATGTGACCTCAAAAACAAACATATTAATATTAGTTTAATAGTATCTTGAGTCATAGAGACTGAAGTTCATTGAATGAACTCGAGTCTCTAAGACTTGAGTTCTAAGCTGATGTGGATAAATATCCACATGGAACTTGAGTCTCTCGTACTCAAGTTCCGTAAAGCTTAAACAGAAGAACAAAGAAGAAAGAATAGATTTGGAGAAAGAAAAGATCTGGAGACAGTGGTGACTCCAGGAATTTTGTCTAGGGTGTTCCTATTCCACTTTGAAAAAATTTCGGGTCATTTCAGTCTATTTCGGATGTTTCGGTAAATACCGGCCGAAATTCAAGATTTGGTCAGCACAAAGTACACCGAAAAACCTCAAAAGGAAAAAAAATGAAAAGAACTGAAATGAACAAAATCGAACAATAAACTATGCTTTTACCTGGGGCTGCACAAATTATTAATTATCAGTTGCATTGCTTTTACAAATTTGGTTATTCAGAAACTATAATTTGTCAGAGATTGGTTGCTTCATTAATTATTAATTGTCAGACAAATTTCAACATAATTTAATTTTCTGTTTGCCTTTATAATGTATTACACTAAATTATTAATTATTTGCTAAGTATTAGTTTCATTAATTTTTTACTAACTACTAAATAGCTTCTAAAAATTTATATACCACGAACATGATGCGGTTATTAAACAGCTTTACAACATTTACAATAAATCCTAATATATTTGTTACTCATTGCTATCATTTAAAATATAATCATAAATGTTGTGCTCCACTTTGAACTAATAACAACTAATCACCAACGATTATTAGAAAAATATCAGAGACAGAAGACCTCTCTAAATTAATACTCTAATTACATTTCAAAAATTTTAATTTTTATTCAAATTATTTTAAGCTAATTTCACAACTCAATAAAAATTAAAAGCATAATAAGCCTTCTAAGGTAAGTGGTCAAAAAGAAAAAGAATAGAAAACTATGTCCATTTTCTAAGAAAATTAAAACAAAAATCAAAAAATCAAAAATAAAAAAATAAAAGAGTGGCGCATAAACTAATGCTGTTTGTTCATTTATTAGTAACTTTTAGAAAAAAAAAAAAAGAAAAGAAAAAGTTAAAAAGAAAAGATTTAATGTTAGTTATAGTAAGAGGCTGATTCAAGACACTCAAAATAAGACTAGAACCACAATAAAACAAAAAGGACCAAGGGGGTGCAGCTGTAGTTCAAACAATAGATAAGAAGTAAAGAGAAAAAGAAAAACAAAAAAGAAGGAAGGTGAACAGACGAAACTGAAGGAGGAAGACGAAGGATAACCAGCCAAATGTTAACAACGACCAACTAAGTGGTGTTACCTGAAGGTGACGAGCCATTTGGTACTTACATTTTTTTTTTTTTTTTTGGAGAATATGTTTGGGTTGGGCCTGCTGGTATTTGTTAGATTGATGTTGAGTTTTTTTTTTTTTTTTTTTTTTCGGTACGTTTGCCGGTCTTATCGAGCATTTGCTTGTGATCACGCCAGTTTTTTTTTTTTTTCGCTCGCTACAAATTTTTTTTTTCCTTTTATTTTGCTATACTTTTTTTTTTTTAAGATTTAGTTCAAAATTTGTTTAGCATAAAATTTTTCGGCAGATTCCAAGATATTGTTTGAGGTGTTCTTATATATATTTAAGATAGAAACAAATAAAAAATTTAAATTATATATAAATTTTTTTGCTCAGGCGTTCTCAAACACTTGCACTCTGGTGATGTCGCAACGTCTCTGGTACAAGAACAGATTTGGAAGTTAATAGCAGACAAAGAAAAACAAAGAATATTTTATATAATCACTTTAAAAAAAAACCCGCATCTCTCACACACATACACACAAATCTAAAAAGTGAAAACTAAAAAATGAACAAGTTAAAAAATGAAGTTTTTTTTTTTTTTTTTTTTTTACGTGCAAGCAAACATTTATCAGAGCATCAATCAAGTTTTCTCAAGAATCCTTGATGGCATTATGTGAAGTAATAAACACGTAAAACACCAGAAATGTGATATTTTTCTTTATGCAAGTTTCATTGACCTTTACTGCATATTTATGTCGTAGTTTCATATTTAAACCATTGAATATGTGTTTCGGCTACTGATGCTAGTTGGACATCAAATAAAGCATGATCGTAGTCTTGGTAATGGAAGTTTCTGTAGATGAAGCGAGCCAACCATCTTGAAAATGCATAGAATAGTACTGACATCAAAACCATCGTGGTTCTCGCAGCTGCTGAGATACCGCTTATCGCAGAACAATATAAATTGAAGCAACAGAAACTACTCGGAGGACAACTTCAAGTAATTGAAACCTAGGCGTTGCAATCGCAATCAGTGCAGTTCACCACATGGGACCAGTACCTGAAAAAGATTGTGAAAGATAAATTCTATGAACCAATTCTCATAAATGAGACAAGTGGTGAATATGTGTTTGTTTAGATTAGGAATTTCCTAAATCTTCTAAAAGGTCTCAAATTAGGCCATATTTTCCAGTGTCCTTCGCTTTCCACAGATAGAAAAAGAAATAAGTCTAAGGTACATGACACCTCTAACTGCTTAAGCTGCTGAAGGTAAGTAAAGTTTGCACATGATATCTCGTCGTATAACAAGAACAGGTTTAGCTATTTATTATATGCATCTACAAAAATCTACCATGTTCTTGTTCATCGTTCTAAAAGATGATACTATTTCTAGATAATCAAAAAAGTATCAAATTCTAGCTTGAATCCATATTGGTAGTTGTATAAATTACCTCGCCCATCAACTGCTTCTAGAGGAGTTGGGGGAAGAACTCCAATCGTACTCTGTCTCTACAATCAACTTGACCACCAAAGATACTTTGTTTAGCCATTTCTAAACTAATCACAAGGGTATCTGATTTGTTGGCACAAAACAAGCTTTTCGCCAATTGGGAGGACCAACATCCATTATCCTATGCCTTATAGAAATAGAACTCAGGAGTCGGGTTACTACTAAAATCTATGTGATATAATACATTGAAGAACAACAAATACATTTACTTGTTTCTTCCGCTGTAGATCGACTAAAGAGACTAGAGCTTTGGTTTAAAAAAAACACTAAACTACACATCACAAATGTGTAAATTACATGCTGAGCAAATTTCTACCCTATCATATAAAAAGTTAAATTTCAGAAAAATTAAAAATAAAAAGTTGTATTAGAACGTTAGGACATTTACATGGAAAGAAGGTTCTAAAAAAATTGAACCATCTTTGTGTTGGGGCTCAGGAGCATAGTTGTGTTTGATCCAGATTATAACCTCGATCCAAATAATGTTGTTACAGCTTTAATAAGAGATTTTCCGAGGCTTAGTTCATGGAGTGCAGGACGAGGGCGAAATCACAAACCACTGTAAATATTGCTCAAGGCTGATTATTTTTCTTTAGCGTATATTTTTCTTCTATTTGCACTCACATGTCTAGGAATTTCATACTTATTCCATCATCTCTATGCAGAGTTTATAAAATAATAGTAAAGAAATTTTTGTTATGCTCCAAGTAATAATCTATGAAACAAGATAGAATCGGGAAAGTGATTTTGCCGCCTTACTAGTGCCGCCAGTAAATAATAATATTTCCAAATTCTAATTCAAAAACTTCTGGGCTTATATATATCTAAAAGTTCAAAACAGAAGATTTATCGTCATTCGCTCCGGGCCAGCTACATCAGTCTACGCCATTATTATTTTTCTTTTCCAATTTTCCTATAATTGTTTTTAACATTTATTTTTTTAATATTTACACTTCTCCAACCTTTCTCCTTCCTTACATTTTCACTTCCATACTACTTCCAACCTTTCTCCCTCCCATACTTTTTCATCTCCCCACTACCCTTGGCATTAATATCATTCTTCTTCTTCTTATCTTCCTCTATTTTTGTTCCTTCTTATTCACACTCCTCATACTATAAATTTGTCACTGTTTCTTCCATTCTATGCATAGTATTCCCTGGCAATAAAAATGTTTTCTCTCTCTCTCTCTCTCTCTCCTCTATATATATATATATATATCTCTAAAAGTTAAAAAGTTGTATCATTTATTTGTTGCTTACGCCCACAGCCTACACGGGCCCACGCCATTATTTTTTTTTTCTTTCCAATTTTCCTATAATTATAGTTTTTAACATTTTTTTTTTTAATACTTACACTTCTCCAACCTTCTCCATTCCTTACCTTTTTCATCTCCCACTACCTTCCAACCTTTCTCCTCCTTACCTTTTCATCTTCCCATCACTCACCCTCTACATTAATATCATTCTTCCTCTTCCCTTCACCTTCCTCTATTTTTGTTTCTTCTTATTCACACCCTCTTACTATAAATTTGTCAATATCTCTTCCATTCTATGCATAGTTTTCCTCACAATAAAAAGGTTCTTTCTCTCTCTCTCTCTCACAATTTTAGGGTGGATTTTTTTTTATTTTTCAGACCAAGGGCTTTTAGGCTGATAATTTTTATATTCTTTAAAACTCTACTTTGGGTTGATGCGATTTAGTTTTTTTTAAAATTATTAGTATTGCTGTTATTTTTTTGTTCTTTGATTGTTAACAAGTTATCCTATTAAGAGTAAAGAATTAAATATAAAGAGATATAAAAATATAATATTATTCTATTACATAGCATTATTTGATAATTTGGTACGGCCCTATTTACAATAGCATGATTTTTTTATAGTGCTCAATTTAGATGTTAACCATGAGACTTTACTAATTTGTTTATTTTTTAACTTTGTGGTGGACAAAGTGCTTATAATAGTTATTTTGAAGTACCTATAATGTCATTTATTTAGAGAAAAGCAAAAGCTTGGCCAAACAAAAATAATCGATGGGCGACAAATTTTAGTTTTTGCAATTTCATTTTAATTATTATTATTATTTTATAACAATGCATATATAGAAATTTAACTTCTTAGATTTTGCTAATAATCATTTATTTGATAATATGTGCCTTGGGTAGACGAACACAATTTCTACGAATAAAATAACTTTATCAGATTATCAACAAGAAATTATTTTCCTAATTGGTTCCAATTAATCATTGTTAAGTTTTATTAATTTTAGTTACGTTTTTGTTATTTGGATTGTAGGTAGAAAAAAATAAGGTTTGAGAAAGTTTGTTTAAAACTAAAAGAATAATTTCCAAATTTTATATTCTTTTAATGATTCACAAAATGTTATAAATAACTTTTATTAAAATTTAATATTACATCTTCATTTTTGAATTTTTGAGAAAATTGTATTTGCTTTATTTTATGATAAAATTTATATTTATGATTTATGATTGTTCCTATATTACATTTATGATTGTTCTTATAATAAATAAAATATGATTACGAACATTACTCTATATTAAATTAGTTTAAATTGTAAAAAAATAAAAATAAAACCAATTACAAAATACTATCACAGAACGCCACGGCCATACAATAATGTAATAGCAAAATCAAGAAAAATAATAACTAAATCGAAACATTGAAGATCCTACATATTTTAATCAATAAAGTATAATGTATATATATGAAAGAAATACAGGATATATGGTTGTTGTTCAGTGTCGTTTTTTACTCTCAAATTACATTTGAAGCCACAAGTTGGGTTTGTAAAATATTGAGAATAATTATCTTTTAAAAATAGCAGAACCCATGAATTCGGTAATTACAAGGTTGATTCAGAACCTATACCAGTAACTTCGATAGTAACTCATCAAAAGCAAAGTGATTTATATTAATGGAATAAACCAGCTACCTAGATTGAAAAAGGAAAAGAAAAGAAACTTAACATACAAAGAGATGGGAGTCACCCATTGTGTAGAAGATATAACCGTCTATAACTGTGTTTTGTTCCATATTATGAAATATCCATCGTGGCAATAACTTTTATTAACTAATGACCATATTTCTTGGGAAGCCCATATCAATCTTGCTACTCCTGACTAACTGGAATGCAAAAAAATTAAAAATTCCCTCTGCACAGATGTGTATCCTGCATCAACCAAGATTTACGTAAATAGGAAGTACTAAGGAACGAAAATGAAATACATAAGTAAGAATTAACCAAAAATTTGTTTATCAGCCTGCATAAAAGATTAATCAATCTAATAGATAACCTTTCTGGTTCCAGGCTGATGATTCAGATCCATTAGCTTGATCCTCAGGCTTAAGAGATGCATAAACCAGGTATGGCAATAAATGTGTGCATCTGCTCCATTCCTGGAAACTGAACTATATTGAACCCATTGATGTCCAACTTTTCAATCTTAAATTCAACTGTGCCCTCCTCTCTATCAGCCTTCACTGTGAAGGTAACTTGTTTCAGTCATAACAAAGTCATCAAAACTTATTGGGTGAACATAAGGATTATTCAAAACTTAACTGTTTTTGGATGGTAGAATTTCCATTACTCCATAATGTGCATAAGGAACATGAGCAGGATCCATAAGATTCTCAATCAATACCTCATATCTGAATTTGTAAAAAATCAATATATTCTCAATCAGATCTGCTAAAGAGAAAGGAGGTAAGATATAAAAAAAAGAAAAAGAAAAGAAAAGCAAAACCCAAATTTAGGTGCCCAACTTTTAGTGATGCACACATTTGAAAACCTTCCATATGATATTTATGCCAAATAAAAAGAAAGAAGAAACCATTTACAATCAATCAAAAAGATATGAACTCTCTTATGACATTTGCCAAAATGAAATTATAAAATATTAATACTTTGTCCTTCAGCATTACGGGTGCCTAAAAGTTATATAACATATAGCAGGAAAAAAGGCCAGATATGGTTTCATAAGTAGAAAAAATAGAATCTATATTTCCCAAGATAACAGGTTTTTGTCAGAAGATAGTGGCAGACCATACCCATATGAATATCTCTATTTCCCATTACAGTATATGAAGGATCATCTATTTCTGGAATGTAGGGGGGTTTCTTTTCCACAAGAATATCTTTGTATCGAGGATCCGAGTTTGGCCAAAACCAAACTATGTTGTTCTGCACAGTACTTGGATAAACAGCTACACATGCTTTCTTGGCTGCATGCACCTGCATAATTATTTGGAAAGGTTATTCACCAATTGCATTGGCTAATTGATATCGCACATGTACAATCCTTTAGCTTCAATTGATGCCAAATTACATCATACAATCCCATAACCAAATTCCATCTGCTATTGTACAAATTTCCTGCTAAAACATTGGCATACTATGTTCCTTCTATTTATACAAGAAAATAAAATAAGATAAAACAAAACAGTGATTTAAGAGAGAGCTTTAGAATGTCAAAAAAGGGCCACACATGCCAAGTAGAAATTGAGTAGAACAGACTATATAAAAAGAGTTGAGTGCTAGATATCTTTATCCCTCACAAACATTCAACAAATGGATGAAAGTATACAAGATGAGCTACAAAGGGAAAATGAGATTTGAACCCCGAATATCTTAGAAACACCAGATGCCAACCAGTTGAGCTACAAGACTCTTGGCCAATTATGCAAACAAGAAAAATCCAGTCTCAAGGTTTCTTCTTTACCTTCCTGATTGTTCTTTGGAGGGAATGAGAGGTACTGGTAAAGCATTGAAATTTGGAATCTTGTCACAGCCTAACATTGGATAAAATGTAACATATACCAAAATTTCCATTCATATGTGACAAGAATCCTATCCAAATATATTAAAGGAATGACAACACAGCAAAAGCATTTGCAAAATGTTGATCCCAAGTTCTTATAATAGGAGATTTGAATTCAAGAGCTTTTACCTTAGGGCCATTTGGAGGTGCTTGAGGGATGAACTTGCAGTTACCAGAATCATTAAAACACCAACCATGGTACGCACACTGCAACCTGCCCCACTGATCAATCATCAGACAATTGAGCCAACCCCATGAGGACACCTATCATCAAACACTTTCCAAGTGTCTCTCATTCCTATCCCACCACACAACCACATCAAGACCTATCACCTTTTCTGCATGTGGCCTCCTCTTGTCCAGGTCACAGATTGGAATAACAGGGCACCATTGTAAATACCAATCAAATTTCTCACCTTGACCGTGAGTTTCAAACACTGGCTCAGGTGGGTTTGTGGGTTCTGTTGAAACCGTGGATGATATGGTGTTAAAAACCTTGAATTTCGATTACTGTGGACTTAATGAACAAACTGGTACGACGAAAACGGTAGTGCTCAAGAAATGTATGGGCTTCAATTTGGTTTATCAAGTGTCGTTCGAGTAAGAACAGAGGAAGCTCCAGAGGCCTTATATATTACTTTTCACACTCAAACAAAGGAAGTTTGTGTTTTCTGTAGGCTGCAAAAAGTGTTCAAAAATTTATTGGAATGGTGATCAAATCTGAGTATTCCGAAATGTTGAATATAAAAGGATGAAAAATTTATTTGAATATTTCTAGCTATTGATTTATTTGCGTATGATAATCAGGTAGATGAAAATGGTAGGAATATGTGAATGTGTAGCTCGCCGGGCCCTGCATGGGTTTTGAAACTGAATCAACAAGAAGCTACTGCTAGAATTTTTATTTATACCACGAGAACAACCTTAATCAAGAAATGGCGGTGGGTACAACAAACCGCCATGCACAAAATGCATGTATTATTTGATTATTTCCCTCGTGCATTATGGGTCCGCCTCCATGTGATAGGGAGATAATTGCACTGGATGAATGTAATAACCCTCCTCAGCTCCTCAAATAGGGGTGAGTGTCAGTGGGTTGTTGTATTGCATATGCTGGAGGAGAAAGTATACCTTGCAGCAAGTATATGCAACATATCTCATAGTAGTTGAGTCACACAGGGGCAGAGCCAGAGGGGAGCGAGGGGGTCACCTGCCCCCTACTCCTCCTAAAAAGTCCATTATATATGCTTGAGTAATGTTCCTGACATAAAATAGGAAAAACAAAGAAACTTTTTCCCTAAATAATATTTTCACAATACTCTTGTTTTTAGTTGAGATGGATTTTAGAATAATTTATTTTATTTTATTCTGATCAATGATGTAATTAAACATCTCAATTTATTTCTAAAATGACATGATTTTGCTAAGTACTAAAACAACTCTCCCACTTCAAAACACTGGACAAAATTTTCACTTATCCAACAGTGGTGATTTGAGCTGCAAATTGCTGCAACACCCTACAAAAATGCACACATGTCAATACCTTAAATAAACATCTGTCCAGACTTATATTTAAATGAAAATTTCCTTGTCAAAATTGAATTTTTTACCAAATGACCAATTGACATATGTGCATTTTGCAAGAGTTTCTACAACTTAGTTTGCAGCAAATCCTTGCTTTTTTCCTTCTTTTCATTTCAAGTTCAGCTCATGGAACTAAAATTTCACAAAATAATAATAATAATAATAATAAATGTCTTGTATGGTACTAAAGCATTAAAATGTCCATTACTTTTTTCTCCTTCATCTCTTGCATTTTCATAGTTTCAAAATTTGAGTTCCTACCATAAATTCAAAATTTTAAATTATTAGAAGAATAGAGAAAAGTTGAAATTTATTTTGAGGAATCAAATTAGATCTCTAAACTTTATGTATATAGATTATTTCTTTACTGATGATTGATTCTGTAACTATAAATTAGATGTTTTACAATTGTTTAATTTTACTAGATTTTGTAATGACACCATCGTTTTTTATAATTTTATTATTACATCGATTAGTGACGAGTTATTTTTTATTATTATCTTTGATCTTCCCAATTAAAGTCCTGCCTGCCATCCGTCACACACAAGTAGGTATCTAATTTGTCGTGAGAGAGATACTATATAATATACCGCTACAAGGTATAATTGAACGCAAAATCTTATTATTACATGCAATAATATTACACTATTCATTTAAAAATCGCAGCTCAAAATTTAAATCGAAAAACACAATTACATATTTTAACTGAAATCATGTTTTTAAAAACACAATTTTAGTCCATGACAATGTTTATACGTTGAATGTTTATCATGAGTTTGTATAAGGGTAAATGTGTAATAAGTAGTATGCATCATCATTATTGAATGCAATGTTTTGATCTTGATGGTTGTCTCAGGAGAGGTTACATTTTTTTAAGATCATAATATTAAAAGAGATCAACCATAAAAAATATCCACATGGGGTTATATCAAAAGATACAAAATTTGATGTGGAAGTTTAGTTCTCTTTGTCAGTGCATCAGCACACTATTAGCCTGTCTAAAGCAATGCCTAATTATTGATAGAAGATTCTAAGAGAATATTCTAATGCTCTGCCAAAGGTCCTAAAATGAATTGAACACAAAATTGTATTTTGTAACTCAGAGGTTCCAAATGCCAAAATGAAAAAAGGTTCCCAGTGAATTGGTTTTATGAAGTGTGGTATACGCAAGGTCATGTGGAAGTGAAGGAAAAGAGGAAGCTTTCAGAACTTCCATGGCTGCTTCTTTCACAGCTCAAAACTAAAGAAAAGTGAGAAACTTGAGGCCGTTCAAAACTTTGTTAGAATGGTGGAAGCTAGACTGGAACTTAAGGCTTGAATTGTTGAGTAATAAAAAAATGTAGAAAGTTTATTAGAAATGGTAGTAGCTATTGAATTATTTGTCTTAATAGTTAAGTAGACTAGTAATGTGAAACGAATGTGTGGCTGTGGATTACTGGTTTTGCTTGTGTTTTGAAACTGAATCCGATAGCCATGCTCAAGGGTAGTGACGCATCGATAAAGACATACTTTATCGAACAAACAGAGCGCACAGAAGTCACAACGCAAACTCAAAGGGGGAGTTAGTGAGGCCATCGTGGCAATAGTGTCGAATTATATGAAATTGGCAAAGTTGGCTGAAAACGACGTTATGATCCAAACTCATTACTATGAGTGTTGCCAAATTTAGGCGAATCTCTTCGTTGGGTGCCTCGAAAAACAGCTATTTTTACTATTTACAGAATATTTGTTTTTCCTTAATAACTTTTAGTTTAAAAGTCGAAATAAAGTCCTCGGTTCTGCTTTGAGACAACCATTAAGGTCGGAAAAAGAGTTTATGATTCTCGTGATTTAACCCAATTTTGCAATTTTTGGTAAATTTTGGTATTTTTGTCACCTAATCACGTAATTAGTGCGAATTAGAGTTTTAGATGCTTTTCTCATTATTTATATGTTTTGTAAATGCTGAAAGATTAGACTATTATCAATAAACACATGCTTTTGTTACCCTTTCTTTTGGTAGATTTTACTTTTTATCTCCTTGGTGGATTCAAGGAAATCCCTCGTGATTTATATTACTACTGTAATTCAACAGCTTCTATTTCGTCCCATCAAGAAAGCATCGCAGCCTTTCTTCAAAGCCAGAACATCAGTAAAGGATGGTCGCTAATCCTTGTGTTCAAAGTTTCAAGCCTTTGCATGGATTTGGCACTTTGTCACAGACATTTATGATATTTATACGATATCTCCATACGATACGCGGTGCATTTTGATAAATTGCTATTTATGTCCTATTCATGAATACTATTATAATTAGTCACTTAATCTTTGGAAATTTTTGTGGTAAACTAAATTCAAACTAAATACATTGGGGAAACTTCCTCTAATTCATGCAACTAATAAATGTCACTAGATCATAGTTTACTATCATCACCTACAAACTTGTTAATTCCTAGATGTCTTTCTTATATGATTTATGCTTTATATATAGATTCTATAGTGTTAATTTCTACATTTTTATGCCACTAAAGCTGTGATAAGTCACCTACAATTTGAATGTCAAGGAGTAGCTTTTCATTGATTTCAAAATTGATATAAGAGATAAGATTACGGTACATTAACATTTTAATTGAGAAAAGTTTGATTTTCCAAGATCGTAAATATAATAGAGTGAAATTCCTCGATAGAAGGATATCTTAATCAATTAGCTATAAAAATCAATATAGAATTTTCTGAAGGATACAACAATAATAAAAAATAATGCCATAGTAATGCAATAATATCACAATTTAACTCCAAATTTAATTAAACTAAAAGCAACTAAAACACCAAAATATTACAAATCCTTACAAGAATATGCATTATATGGAAAATTAAAAATCTCAATTGGTACATAATATGAAAAATCAACCTAAACTCATTACAATTGGCACATAATATGAAAATCACCAAACACATTAGAATGCTACATCAAGAAAATGTATACATGAAATCTAAACAAATATTTAAGACGAACATATTTTGGAAATTAACATACCTTTCTTAAAGTGAACCAAATTTATTAGAGAAATTACAGAAGTTTAATTTTTAAGTTCAAAGGGAATGAAGATTTATATTTACTAAATGTGAGACAAATAATCATATTACTCCAATTTGTTGAATCTAACTCTTGCAATTTTTGCATTAGTTAGGGCTTCTCTATGCAGAAAATTGAAAAAGTTTTCAGTTTGTACTTTTCCCTATGACTTTTAGATCCATCTGCATATCCAAAGCATTTTAAGTTATAAATGTATACAAATTCTTTTGAATTATATTAATACTTGAAATAAATGCATTTGTCATTACTTAACACTACATAAATGCTAAATTTGGATTAAAGGTTCAACGGAAAAGAATGTCATACAATGCACTATTTAGAACATCACGCTTCTTCGCAAAGCGCCTCTCGCTTTGATAAATTTTAAAGAAATTATTTATGACCCATTGATTTCTATGAATACTATTATTGCTAGTCACACTTAATCTATGAGGTTTTCAATAAAACTAAATTCAAACTAAATACATTGGGGGAAAATTTCAATTCATGCAATCCAAATGTCATTAGATCATAATTCGTGATTGTCACCTACAAACCCGTTGAGGTGTCTTTTCTTGTATTATTTATGTTTTATATATCATCTAGTCTATAAAACTTCCAGAATTTCATGATGCAATAACAGAAAAATAATGTCATAGTTATGCAATAATGTCACAATTTGACCTCCGAATTTTAATTGAACTAAAAGTAAATAAAATAGATCCTACTTCAAATATACGCATCATACGTAAAACTAAAATATAAATTGGCACATAATATGAAAAAAATAGCCTAAATAAATTACAATGCTACATAAATAAAAACGATACATAAAATCTAAACAAATTTAAGACAAACGAATATTTTGAAATTAACATATCTTTCTTTAAAGAAAACAAAGATATTGTGAGAAAATTATGGAAGTTTAATTTTTAAGTCCAATGGAAAGGAGGGGATTTATATTGGACAAATGTGGAGACAAATAATACTTACTAAATTCATTGAATTCGACTCTTGCAATTCCGCATTGAAGGTTAGTCTTGAGTAAAAATTGAAAGTTTTTTTGATTCCTACATTCTATGATTTTTAAATCCATCCATATAAATTCAAAGTATGTAAAGTTATAAATGTATAAATTCTTGAATTTTATTAATATTATTGAAATAAATGCATTTGTCATTACTTAATAGTTTGACATAAAATGCAAAATTTAGATGAGGTGATGCCTAAATGCAAAGAATTTCATACAATGTGCCATTTGACAAAACATTATGCTTTCACATGAGGTTTATGCTTATGTTTTTATATATATTAGCTATAACCCCATGCATATGTATGGATATATTTAAAAATATATTAATAAGATGCATAATATAATTCCTATATATAATTTTAAATTATCATTATATCATATTTCTTTTTGAGCTTTAATTTTTTTAAAAATTTGTGTGGATATTATTAGTATAAAATGTAAATTGTGCATATATATATATATTTTTAAATTATTGTGAAGCACTTTGTTTTTTGTTTTGTTTTTGTTTTTTTTTTTTTTACGATTCATTTTAATCTAGCCTTCCTGCCAGACTTAATAACCCACTTCACTTTAATATTTACGACGTATCCCACATTTCAATCTAAAATTGCTAAATAAACCTTAGTTAATAAATAATTTAGCATACATACTTACAAGCAAAATCAGTAAATTTTAATTGAAGCCTCACCCTTACCTACATATTATATATGGGATATATTGGTTGATTTGAAACGTGTTTCACTTTCACGTCGCACAAACTACAAACTCTCATAAGGTTTGATAGAGAAGTTAAATCTGAAAGGATAGAATCTTAAAAGTGTACAATAGATAGAATTTTGTTTTTGCCGAGGATTTTTTTTTTCAATTACATTTGAGAATTCAGAACAGTCACGTTTGGATTCTCCTATTTTCAATAAAACATACATTCTTTCATTCATTTTTTCATTATTTCCATTTTATATAATCACTTTTTTAAAATACCCGCATCACTCACACACTAACGAAGAAGTGAAAGCTAAGAAATGAAAAAAATGAGCAAAAAGTCAATTTTTTGGCTTAAAATAAGAAAAAGAAGGGCGATTGAACCATAGTTCTCCTTATTAGATAATTAGGTAATACTGGCTGAACTACATAAGAATTCTTGGTGAGTATTAAGTGTTATAAAACACATAAATACCAGGAATGTCAAATTTTTTTCTTTATGCAAAGTTTCATTAACCTTTATTGTACACACATTAATGCTGAAGCTATTTACACCATTGAATATGGTGTTTTAAGGTTGACAGTAAGTTAGAATAGCATCAGCGAAAAGCATGATCGTAGTCATGGTGCAATGGAAGTTTCTGTAGATGAAGTGAGCCAAACATCTTGAAGATGCATAGAATAGTACTGCCATCAAAACCATTGCGGTTCTTGTGGCTGCTGAGATTGCACCCTGCTTGGCTGCAGCAGCAATCGCAATTGAAGTACAGAAACTACTCGAGGACAACTTCAAGTACAGGCTTGAAACCTTTGTATGCTGCACTGTATCCAGTGCAATTCACCACATGGGACTAGTACCTGAAAAAGATTGTGAAAGATAACTTCTACGAATCAATTCCTCATAAATGAGACAAGTGGTGAATATGTGTGTGTTTGGTCAGATAAGGAATTTCTAAATCTTCCAAAGGTCCTAAATTAGCCATATTTTCTAGTGTCCTGGCTTCCACAGACAAAAAAAAAAAAGAAAGAGTCTCAAGGTATTATGACAATTTCAACTGTTGAAGCTGTTGATGTAAGTAAAGTTTGCACATGATATTCTTGCCGACTGGCAAGAAACATGCTTTAGCTGTTTATTATATGCATCTACAAAGATCTACCATGCTCTTGTATAATGTTCTAAAAAATGATACTATTTCTAGATAATAAAAAAAAGTATCAAATTCTAGCTTGAATCCACATGGGTAATTGTATAAATCACCTGTCCATCAGCTGCTCTCTAGGAGGAGTTGGGGGAAGAACTCCACTGTACTTGCCTCTCCAATCAACTTGACCACCAGCATACTTGTTTAGCCATTTTCTAAATCCAATCACAAGCGCATCTGATTTTGTTGGCACAAAACAAGCTTTCTGCCAATTGGCAGGAGCAACATCCATTATCTTATGCTCCTATAGAAAGAACTCAGGAGTCAGAAGCCACTACTAAAATCTATGTGATATAATACATTTAAAGAACAACAGTCAGCTAATTTGCTTCTCTTCCTGCCGGAGGCTGGACTAAAGACTAGAGCTTTGGTTTAAAAAAAAAAAAAAAAACACTAAACTACACATCACAGCCGGGTAAATTACAGTGAGCAATTTCTACCTTATCATATAAAAAGTTAAATTTCAGAAAAAAAATAAAAAAATAAAAAGTTGTATTAGAATCGTTAGACATTTACATGGAAAGAAAGTTTCCAAAAAATTGAACCATCTCTGTGCAGTGATTATAAAATAATAATAGTAAAGAAATTTTGTTATGCTACAAGCAATAATCTATGAAACAAGATAGAACTGGAAAGTGATCTTGTCAGCTACTAGTACTGCTGCCTATTAAATAATAATATTTCCAAATTCTAATTCAAAACTTAGTTAATATAATAGAAAAATCAAGAAAAATTATAACTAAATCAAAACATTGAAGATCCTACATAATTTAATCAATGAAGTATCATATATATACATATGAAAGAAATACAGGATATCTGGTTGTTGTTCAGTGTTGTTTCTCTTTCACTCTCAAATTACATTTGGAAACCTTACAAGTCGGGTTTGTAAAATATTGAGAATAATTATCTTTTAAAATAGCAGAATCCATGAATCTGTAGTAAGGTTGATCTGGTGAACCTATACCAGTAACTTCAATAGTAACTCATCAAAAGCAAAAGTGATTTATAATGGAATAAACAAGCTACCTAGATTGAAAAAAGAAAAAAAGAAAAGAAAAGAAACTTGCAATAACATACAAAGAGATGGGAGTCACCTCAATGTGTAGAAGATATAAATCAGAATCTATAATCAGGTTTTGTTTTATATCAAATATCCATCGTGGCACAAGTTTATAAATCCAATAACCATAGTTTCTTGGGAAGCTCCATATCAATCTGCTACTCCCTGGACTAACTGGAATGCAAAAAAAAATTAAAAAAAATTCCTTCTGCACAGATGTATCCTGCATCAACCAAGATTTACATAAATAGAAGTACAATGGAACGAAAAGTGAAATATATAAATAAGAATTAACCAAAAATTTTGTTTATCATCTATATCTATATCTATATATTACTAAAAGTTGAAGCGTGACATTTATTATTGCTGAGCTCTTGTTGCGCCACCTCATCGCCACATCATTCGACACATAATTTTTATTTATTATTTATTTCTATATTTTTTACAAAAATATATATATATATATAAATAGATTATTGACTTTATATATTCATCTTTGTTGGTTTTAACATCTATATATATTTCTTTTTTATTTTTAATTTTCCTATAATTTTTTTTACATTCACTTATTTTTTAAATATTTACATTTTCTTCAACCTTTCTTCTTCCCTTACCTTTTTATCTCCCCACTACCCTCTACTTTAATATTGCTATTCATCTTTCCCTTCATCTTCGTTTATTTGTCTCTTCTTATCCCTTTCCTCTTACTATAAATTTGTCACTTTTTTCCATTCTTTGCATAGTTTTCTCTCACAAAAAGTTTCTCTCTCTCTCTCTCTCTCTCTCTCTCTCTCTCTCTCTCTCTCTCTCAATGTTTTGGTGGATTTTTATTTTTTATTGCATCTCCGCTTTAGGTTGATAAATTTTTGTGTTTTTAAGAACTCTAATTTAGGTTGATACGATTTAGTTTTGTGTTTTAAGTTATTATTATCATTATTTTGCTCTTTGATTGTTAAATTTTATTCGATTACATTATAAAAAATTAAAGATAGTAGATAAAAATAAAATAGTATTCCATTACATAGCATAATTTGGATAATTTAGTGTTTATTGTTATATCTTTTAATTTTTCTTATTTTTTTCTTCTCTTCTATTTTACTCAATATTGAAATTCAACCACATACTCCTTATCATTAAATTATTTATATTTTCTCTCTCTTTTTGTTTTAAAAAATAAAAAATGTAATATTTTACTTAAATTCAAATAAATGAAAATTGTGCTCATCAAATTGTACTCATTTTTTTTTAACACTTACACTTTCTCCAACCTTTCTCCTTCTCTTTACCTTTTCATCTCCCCAAACATTCTACCTTGATATCACTCTTCCTCTTTCCTTTTATCTTCCTTTATTTTGTTTTTTTTTATTATCATCCTCTTAGTATAAATTTGTCATTCACTCTTCCATTCTTTACATAATTTTCTCTCACAAAAAAGTGGTTATTTCCACTCTTTCTCCCTCAATTTTTTGGTGGATTTTTATTTTTATTTTTCTTGCATCTCTATTTTAGTTTGATAAAGTTTTGTATTCTTTAGAACTCTATTTTGGTTGATGGGATTTAGTTTTGTGTTTTAAGTTTTTTTATTTTATTTTTTTATGACTTTGATTGTTAAATATTATCATATTGCATTATAAATAATTAAAAATAGTATATAAGAATGTACTATTATTATATTACATAGAATTATTTGGATAAGTTAGTGTTTATTGTTATGTATTTTTTTTTTCTCATATCATTTTATTTAACATTTAAATTCAGTCACATCCCCATATATATCATTAAATTATTTATATTTCCACTCCTTTTTTATTTTAAAAATTTTAAAATATAATATTTTGCCTAAATTAAATAAATAAAATTGTCCACAATAAGTGAAGTAATGCTAGGGAAACACTCATTCTCACACCCAATGCATCAAAGAAAGAATGAAATACAAAACAAATCAAGTTAGAAACACTAAATTAAAAAAAAAAAACTAATAATGCATATTTAATGTCATAGAATCATCATCAAATTTTGGAAAACGATAGGTTGCCAATGGAGAGAGAGAGAGATGGTATAGGAAAAAAACCAATACAAAGTAATAAAGAGTAGATAAAGAAAAAAACCAAACTTCAATTAGTAATCGTTGATTGGAAAACAAAGAGGTTGTAAGGAGAAGTAAAAAATAAAATAGAGATTACTGTGTGGAGAACATTAAAAACTTTACAGTGTAGTAACATAAACCGTTAAATTCACTTAAAAAATTAAATCAACAATCAAAAATTAAATACAATCATAGTACTAAATTTAAATTTAAAACTAATCAAATTCTAACTATGGAAACCATATTAATCATAATTAAAAAAGAGATGTTATCTGATAGTAGTAGAAATTACATAAGAAATAAAGTTAGAAAATTTAAAAATCCATTTTTTGACATTTCATTTAACCTTATTTATAATATATATATATATATATATAAAATTTTCATACATTATTACTTTCGAAAATCTAATGAACAATGCTACCTCTCATTTATTGTCTTTGTTATGCAAATCATCTGTTAGTAAATATATGATAATGGTAAAAAGCGTTACAAATGAGATCACTAAAAAATATATATAAAATTAATTAGCCACTATCATTATGGAGAAGTAGTCTATAACTTTACGCATCCAAAAAAGTGGAATATATAGAATTTTCTTAAAGGTATGTGTAAAGATTCATTATATATGTGTGTGTATAAAGGTAAAAAAAGGTATATTTAAGGTTTTTATTAACTTAAAAAGTAATGAAAAACCAATGGTTAATAACTAAAATTATAATATTAATAAAATATTTAATGAAACCATCCTAAAAAAATTATTACGCGCAATGCGTGAGTATGCGACTAGTCTATGTATAAAAGATTAATCAATCTAATAGATAACCTTTCTGGTTCCAGCTGATGATTCAGATCCATTAGCTTGATCCTCAGGCTTAAGACATGCACAAAACAGGTATGGGGCAGTAAATTTGGTTCTGTTCCATTCCTGAAACTGAACTGTATTGAACCCATTGATGTTTAACTTTTCAATCATAAATTCAAGTGGTGTGCCCCCCTCTCTATCAGCCTTCACTGTGAAGGTAACTTGGTTTCAGTCATAAATAAAGACAACAAAACTTATTGGCAGAACATAAGGATTATTCAAAACTTATCTGTTTTTGGATGGTAGAATTTCCAATATTCCATGATGCGCATAAGGAACATGAGCAGGGTCCATAAGATTCTCAACCAATATCTCATATCTGAAATTGCAAAATCGACATATTCCCAATCAGATCTGCTAAGAGAAAGGAGGTAAGATATAAAAAGAAAAAGCAAAACCCAAATACAGGTGCCCAACTTTTAGTGATGCACATTTGCATACAATATTTATGCCAATTAAAAAGGAAGAATAAACCATTTACAATCAGTCAAAAAGATATGAACTTTCTTATGAATTTACCAAAATGAAATTACAAAATATTAATACTTTGTCTTTCAGCATTACAGGTGCTTAAAAGTTATATAACATATAGCTGGAAAAAAGGCCAGATATAGTTACATGAGTAGAAAAAATTAAATCTATGTTTTCCAAGATAACAGGTTTTTTTTCAGAAGATAGTGGCAGATCATACCCAAAAGGAATATCTCTATTTCCCATTAAGTTAGTATATGAAGGATCATCTATTTCTGGGATGTAGGGGGGTTTCTTCTCCACAAGAATATCTTTGTATCGAGGATCCAAGTTTGGCCAAAACCAAACTATCTTGTTCTGCACAGTACTTGGATAAACAGCTACACATGCTTTCTTGGCTGTGTGCACCTGCATAATTATTTGGAAAGGTTATTCACCAATTCATTGGCCAATTGATATCGTACGTGTACAATCCTCTAGCTTCAACGTGAAATTACATCATAAAATCCCATAACCAAATTCCATCTGCTATTGTAAAAAATTCCTGCAAAAACATTGACATACTCTGTTCCTTCTATTAATACAAGAAAATAAAATAACATTCAAAAAATGGATGAAAGTATACAAGATGAAGCAGAAAAATATAACGATCAACCAGACATGATTATATCAGTTTTGATTGTTTGTGTTATGCCTTGTGGTCATATAAATGAGGAAAAGCTACATGCAAATATAACTATTTCTATTATGTAAACAATAATTTAATAGTTACAACAGGAGGTAAGAGATTGAAATCCTGGATGTCTTGAAAGATCCAATCTCAAAGTTTCTTCTTTACTTCTCTGTTTGTTCTTTGGAGGGAATGAGAGGTACTGACAAAGCATCGAAGTTTGGAATCTTGTCACAGCCTAACATTGGATAAAATGTAACAGATACCAAGTTTTCCATTCATATGTGACAAGAATCCTATCCAAATATATTAAAGGAATGAGAACACATGCAAAAGCATTTGCAAAATGTTGATCCCAGGTTCTTAACATGGGATATTTGAATTCAAGAGTTTTTACCGGAGGGCCATCAGGATTTGCTTGAGGGATGAACTTGCAGTTACCAGAACCATTAAAACACCAACCATGGTACACACACTGCAACCTGCCCCACTGATCAATCCTCCCTTCAGACAATGGAGCCAGCCGATGAGGACACCTATCATCAAACACTTTCCAAGTTTCCTCATTCCTATCCCACCACACAACCACATCAAGACCTATCACCTTTTTTGCATGTGGCCTCCTCTTGTCCAGGTCCCAGATTGGCATAACAGGGCACCATTGTGAATACCAATCAAATTTCTCACCTTGACTGTGAGTTTCAAGCGCTGGCTCAGGTGGGTTTGTGGGTTCTGTTGAAACCGTGGATGATATGGTGTTAAAAACCTTCAATTTTGATTGTTTTTTGTAGACTAATGAGAAAGCTGAACTGGGTGTTGGATTGGAATGAAAATTTAAAAACATGGGCCTTCTCAATTTCGTTTTATCAAGTGTTGTTCGGATGTGAAAAGAAGGAATTGCGGAAGCTCCGAGAGCTTCCATGGCTGCTTCTTTCACAGCTCAAACTAAAGAAAAGTGAGAAACGTGAGACTGTTTAAGACTTTATCATAATGGTGGACTGAACTTGAGGCCTAAGTTGTTGAATATAAAAAGTTGAAAATTTTATTAGAATATTCTAGAAATTAATTTAGTAGGAATAATGGGTGAACGTGTATCACTCTGGCTCTCCTTGTGTCTCTGAAACTGAATCAACAGCATGCCATTGTTAGGAATTTTTGTTTTATATGACGTGAATAACCCCAATCAAGTAAGGGCGCGCGGTGGGTACAAGACAACCGACACCCACTCCGATAGGAAAAAATTTTCAATCATACTCTGCATATGTCCCCTCTCGGGGTGATTGGGTTCTACCACGCATTCACAGTACAGTAATGGTCCTAATAAATTGTCAGATTGTTATTAAAAACTCACCTAACGAAAATAAGGCAACAGTTATGGTGCTATTCCCCGATGCAATCCTTGCGAAGCTTGAAGAAATTATTTAAAAGCCTTGGAGGAATCTGTATATATAGCCACCAATGAGCTACAGTTTAGTGTAGCTCAAAAATAACAAATAATATTTTTTTATTCTATTATCAAATAAATTTTTTTTTTCACTTTTTCTCTTGTTCGTTTCTTCTCTCTCTTTTCTTTTTTTCTTTTTTTCTTTTTTTCTCTGGGGCTTCTCCTCTTTTTCCCTTTTTTTTTTTAATATTTTTTTTCACTGTTCTTCTCTTTTCTCTCTCTCTCTCTCTCTCTCTCTTTTTCACTGGTTCTTTTTTTCTTTCTTTCTTTCTCTCTCTTCTTTTCTCTATCTCTCCATCTATGTGGGTTTGGTGGTGGTGGTGGTTGATTTTGGGTATGGTTTTGTGGATTTTGGTTGTAGTGGTGGCGGTGATTGATTTTGGGTGTGAGTTTCTTGGATTTTGGCTGCGGTGGTGGTTAAGTTTGGGAGTGGGTTTGTGTATTTTGGCTGTGAAAATAAATACAATGGAGCCAGCTCCGAGAGCTTCCATGGCTGCTTCTTTCACAGCTCAAACTAAAGAAAAGTGAGAAACGTGAGGCTGTTCAAAACTTTATTACAATGGTGGACAGTGGACTGAACTTCAGGCCTGAATTGTTGAATATAAAAGGTTGAAAATTTTATTAGAATATTTCTAGCTATTGATTTATTTGCGTATGATAATCAGGTAGATAAAAATGGTAGGAATATGTGAACGTGTAGCTCGCTGGCCCTGCATGTAGTTTTGAAACTGAATGTAATTACCCTCCTCAGATATGGGGTGAGTGTCGGTGGGGGCCATGCATTTTTTGCATGCATGCACAAAATGCATTTATTATTTGCCTCTCACGTGGGGTGCATTGTGGGTCTACCTTCATGTGACAAGGAATTAATTGCACTGGATGTAATAACCCCCTCAGATTAGGGGTGAGTGTCGGTGGGGGTGTTATATAATATATTGCATTCACAGGGGTAGAAAAGTATATGAAACATATTTCTCACAGCAGTTGGGTCACACACAAGGGCAGAGTCAGAGGGGGTGAGGGGGCACCTCCTCCCTCCTCCTCCTAAAAGGTCTATTATATATGCTTGAGTTATGCTACTGACATAGAATAGGAAAAATAAAGAAACTTTTTTCCTAAATAAACTGTACCTGACATAAAATAAATAATAAAAAACAAATTTTCAAAATAAGAAAGTTTAGAGACAAAATAAATTTTTAAAATATTTTCATAATACTTTTGTTTTTAGTTGAGATAGATGTTAGAATAATTTATTTTATTTTATTCTGACTTATGATGTACTAACACTTCCATTTATTGTAAAAATATTATGAGATATTATGGTGTTACTAAAACAACTCCTCCCACTTCAAACAATCTGCTTGACACAAAATAAATGCTACCAAACTTGTTAAATCTGTCTACACTTTTGACCAATATTCATTTTTTTTTTTTTTTCACTTGTCCAAATTGGAAAAGAATTTGCTGCAAATTAAGTTGCAGCAATTCTTGCAAAAATGCACACATATCAATACTTTAAATAGACATCTATCCAGACTTATATTTAAATAAAAACTTCCTTATTGTCAAGATTGAATTTTTTACCAAATGACCCCTTGACATATGTACATTTTGCCGGAGTTGTTACAACTTAGTTTGCAGCAAATCCTTACTCTTTCCCTTCTTTTCATTTCAAGTTCAGCTCGTGGAACTAAAATTTCACAAAATAATAATAATAATAATAATAATAATAATAATAATAATAATAATAATAATAATAATAAAAAATTATGTAAAAGGATTCTAAGTTTTATGAGGACATTGGAGAGCAATGGAGACTCAAATCAAATGAACATAGCCAACAAAATCATTTTAGTCTACAAAGGTGAATTTGTACTCTAACTTATATGTATACTTAGATTTTTACTTAAATTTGGTTTTTCTTTATTTATGTAACATTTAGAGACACTGGACATGTATATGACATTCACAAATGTTGAAGTAGAGGCTGCAGCTTGACACATATGGTATAATAGTTAACTTAACGATAAAAATATGTTAGCCTATTATATGGTACTTATCAATCTATTATACTTGTAAAAAAAAAAAAAAAAATTGTTTGAACATTTGTTTTGCAGTCAATCAATCTGTATAAAAATATAATGAGGAAGGAATCAACCTATAGGTGTGACAATAGTATAGCCTATACTTCTAGTATAGGCTATACGAACACAATGAGACATTTAGAGTACAAAAAATCACTAAACACATAAGATGTGTATGCATACTTAGAGCATTAGCATCCAATTTCTAAAATAATATCTCATTTTACCATCTCAAAAGCTACTTTATCTATTATACCATATCATTTTACAGCACACCCAACATCCCAAATTTTATTTTTACATACAACACATTACAAAAATAATATAAATTACACAATAAAATAATATAAAAAAAAAATCTCCCTCTTTTCTCTCTTTATCTCTGTTCTCTCTCTAATTCTTGTCTCTTCGTTTCTCTCTTTCTCAACCGCCCACCATCAACCCAAACCCGAAACAACCACCCACCACCACGGCAAACAAAACCAAAAACAATAACTGAATCATTTCTCTCCTTCAACAAAGCAATACACGCCTTGCTGCAACTTTGGAGAAAGCAATGATTTTTTTTTTCTCTCCAATGCCAATTAGTATTCACAAAAATAAATAAAAACTCACCTCACCAAAACAAGTCTTAAGCTTTAAAAAATGAGGTTTTTTATATTCATAGATCCACAGACCCATCCATTAACAAAAAGCAAGAAGGTTCCTTGTAGAGACCCACTTGTTCTTTCTAATTGGAACAAGAAAAACACAAACCAGAACAATATTAGCTATAAACAAAAAAACAAAAAAAAAGAAGATTTGAAGCACTAATGCAAAAGCTTTAATTTTCCTAAAATGGGTTGTGGAAATAAAGGAAACTCACTTCAAATAACCTAGTTTCAAAGCATTCAACAATATTGTGGTAAAAAATAAATATTATACAACAAAATGACTATTGTAAATAGGTTTTAAATGAGTAGTACAATATGTTATTACTTTTGCCTATACTTAGGATATATATATTAACAAATCAAGTTTACCAAAAATTATGTTCTATTAGTTACAATTAGGGTCTTGTAATTATTTATAAACTCAAGATTCACCTAGTTAAATATGGTACTTATCAATCTATTATACTTATAAAAAAAATAATTTGATTGAACATTTGTTTTGCAATCAATCAATCAGTATAAAAATTTGATGCGGAAGGAAGCAAGAAATAGGTATAACAATAGTATATCCTATACTTCTAGTACAGGCTATACTAATACAATGAGAACCAAGAGAGCACGAATGAAACGTTGCTAAGACCACAATAAAATAATATAAATTACACAATAAAATAATATATAAAAAAATCTCTCTTTTCTCTCTTTATCTCCGTTCTCTCTCTAATTCTTGTCTCTCTGTTTCTCTCTTTCTCAACCACCCACCATCAACCCAAACCCAAAACAACCACCCACCACCACGGCAAAGAAAACCAAGAACAACAACTGAATCATTTCTCTCCTTCAACAAAGCAATACATGCCTTGTTGCAACTTTGGAAAAAGCCATGATTTTTTTTTTTGCGTAAATGCACTTTTAATCCCTACATTTTGGCTTTTTTTTCATTTTAGTCCCTACATTTTAATTTTACCACATTTAGTCCCTAAACCAATTAAAGCGTGTTATTTTCGTCATTTCCGTCAGTCAACCGACGGAAATAGCTAAGGTGGCAGCCGGAGGAATTAAAATATTATAAAAATGCCACATCACCCATGACACATCAGCATATAAATTTAAAAAATTAATTTATTAATTTTAACAAAATTAAAAAACATAAAAACAAAATTTAAAACATAAAAATACATCAGAAAATCAAACCCAAGAACACAAATTCAAAATTAAACCCAAGAACATCCTTCATCAGCCCACAACCTAGAAAATCAATTACCTTCTTCTCTCACTCAGCCACAAACACCACAAACACCAATTCCGTCACCACCAACCACCAAACCAACCAACCAACCACCACCACTGAAAATCCTTACCACCACCGAAACACCCACAGACCCACTACAACACTTATAGACCCACTAAATCTGACCCATACATCAATTAAATTCGACCCAAACTTTGACCAATCGCCACCCAAATCCGTGGCCACCTCCATAAACCCACAATGAACCCATCCCCACCACCACCATAGCAACCCCCACCGCCACCACCATGAATCTGCAAATGCACCGATACCCATAACAAAAAATCAAATCAAAACCAAAACCTAATCTGAGAGACAGAATCGGAGTTAGAGAAATAGAGAAGAGAGAGAATCAGAGAGTGAAAGAAGAGAGAGGGGCTGCTGATCCCAGCCACACACCGCACGCCGTCGACACCGATCCCTAGCCCACAACCCACAACCCATATGCTACCATGGCCCGTGACCACTCCACCACCGCGCCACAACCATCGGACCACCCTACAACCCAGCAAAAACCCATGCCACAAAACCCACAACCCACTACCCCACAACCCACAACCCTCATGCCACCAGCACAGCGTCACCACCATCGAGAGAGATTGGCAGAGAAAGCCCTAATTTGATGAGAGAGGTTTGAGTTTTTAGAGAGAAAGAGTTGATGAAACCCAGCCAACAGATCCATGACCCAAAGAGAGAGAGTCCAAGAAAGAATACAGAAGAAAGAAGAGTGAGAGAAGAAAGTAATTGATTTTCTGGGTTGTGGGCTTTTGACGGATGATCTTGGGTTTAATTTGATTCAATGAGTTTAATTTTGAATTTGTGTTCTTGGGTTTGATTTTCTGATGTATTTTTATGTTTTAAATTTTGTTTTTATGTTTTTAAATTTTGTTAAAATTAATAAATTAATTTTTTAAATTTATATGTTGATGTGTCATGGGTGATGTGGCATATTTATAATATTTTAATTCCTCCGGCTGCTACCTCAGCTATTTTTGTCGGTTGACTGACGGAAAGGACGAAAATAACACGCGTTAATTGGTTTAGGGACTAAAAGTGGAATGTAGGGACTAAAATAGAAAAAATCTAAAATGTAGGGACTAAAAGTGCATTTACGCCTTTTTTTTCTCCAATGCCAATTAATATTCACAAAAATAAATAAAAACTCACTTCACCTAAACAAATCTTAAGCTTTAAAAAATGAGGTTTTTTATATTCATAGATCCACAAACCCATCCATTAACAAAAAGCAAGAAGTTTCCTTGCTAAGACCCATTTGTTCTTTCTAATTGGAACAAGAAAAACACATTCCAGAACAATATTAGCAATAAACAAAAAAAAAAAAAAAAAAGATTTGAAGCACTAATGCAAAAGCCTAAATTTTCCTAAAATGGGTTGAGGAAATAAAGGAAACCCACTTCAAATAACCTAGTTTCAAAGCATTCAGGAATATTGTGGTAAAAAGTAAATATTATACAACAAAATGACTATTGTAAATAGATTTTAAATGAGTATTATAATATGTTATTACTTTTGTCTATACTTAGGATTAAATTCAATGGCAATGTTAAGGTAATATATAAGTAATGAGATTAAATTCAATAAGGAAGCAGTGTAAAATCCTTGTTTTACACTCTTCAATCTCAATATGCCACATCATCATTTCACAAATAATTACAAATAATCAAATAAGGTATGTTACACACAATCAATCCTCATTGTTACCCATCAGAAAATCAAAACTTAGCAACGCAAACTCAAATCCAGATATTCTTCTATGGCCTTTGCTCCAACCAGCAGCAACCCATCTGGACATCTTCATTGACCGCAAGTTCTTGGGAGGTGGAGGACAAGGAGGAGCATGGCTGAACTCTATTTGTAGTTTGTCTCCTTCTTCATCCTCAAAGCCTTCACGTTGTTTTCTATAATAATAATAATAATAATAATAATAATAATAATAATAATAATAATGTCTTGTATGGTACTAAAGCATTAAAATGTCCATTACTTTTTTCTCCTTCATCTCTTGCATTTTCATAGTTTCAAATTAGATCTCTAAACTTTATGTATATAGATTAATCTCTAACTTTGATGATTGATCTTCAGTAACTATGAATTAGATGTTTTACAATTGTTTAATTTTAATAGATTTTGTATGACAATTACTGTTTGTTTATAATTTCATTATTAATATCAATTAATGATTTTAGGTTTTTTTTTTAATTATTGTCTTTTGATCTTGCCCCCCGAATTAGAATCCTGGATTCGCCACTGGTCACACACATAAGTGGGGTCAACTTGCTGTGAGAGAGATATTGTATATACCCACTACAAGGTATAATTTTGGAATGTGAAAAATCTTATTACATGCACATTATTACACAATTCATTTTAAAATCGTGTTTTAAAATTTAAAATTATGAAAAAAACATGATTTCATAATTTTAACTGAAATCTTGTTTTAAAAACACAATTTTAGTCCACATGGCAATGTTTAATAAGGAGTTTATATATGGTAAATATGTAATAAGTAGTATGTGACTAACCGACTATCATTATTAGAATGCAATGTTGTTTGAGAGATGCTACGTCCACAACATTTTGACAACAAATCATAGGTGGTTAGTTGTTATTGGTTCAAATTTGAACTTAACACTAAGATTACTTTTTTGCCCCAACAATAACAACTAGTAACAATCTGCCACTTAAGATTTGTTGTAAAAATGTTGTGAAAATGTTGTAGACATATCATTTCTTATGTTGTTGGATCTTGATGGTTGTCTCAAGAGAGGTAACTTTTTTCTTAAGATCATCTATACTACTACTTAAGGAGCTTCTCTTGTTTGAACCGGATTTTTTTGGGTCCAAAATACCCTTATTTCCCTAAGTTTAAGTAGAGACAGAACTAAATGACAACAAAGTAAAAATATATCTTTAACTCTCACTAAAATATTGCCTACAAAATAGGATTACTCTCCCACTAACCCACTTATTCAGAAACAAACTTCACCTTTAAACTTTTCTCTTTCTTTATTTTTTTAATTGGCCGAAAAAATATTTTTTTTTTTAAACCCATGTTAAAAAGTTTTTTTTTTTATTTTTAGAAACCCACGTTAAAAAGTTACTATTTTTTTGGGGTAAAATTTAATAATTTGCATCAATTATAATTTGAAATTACTACATTTTCCAATCACAAAAAAAACCTAGAGGTGCGATAAGTGTTATACATTTGTACCAAATATTAAAATTATAATTAATACAAATTATTAAATTTTACCCAAAAAATAGAAGAGTCTCTGAGTATGACGTGAGCGCGTGCTTAAAGGCTAGTAATATTAAAAGAGATCAACCATACAAATATCCACGTGGGGTTATATGAAAAGATACAAAATTCTGACGTAGTTTAGTTCTCTTTTTTGTCGGTGCATCAACACACTGTTAGCCTATCTAAAGCAATGCCTAACTATTGATTGGAAGATCCTAAGAGAATATTCTAATGCTCTGCCAAAGGTCCAAAAATGAATTGAACACAAAATTGTTTCTTTGTAACCAGAGGTTCCAAATGCCCAAAAAATGAAACAAGGTTCCCCAATGAATTGGGTTTTATGAAGTGTGGTACGTACATGTGAAGTGAAGGAAAAGAGGAAGCTTTCAGAACTTCCATGGCTGTTTCTTTCACAGCTCAAAACTAAAGAAAAGTGAGAAACTTGAGGCTGTTCAGAACTTTGTTAGATTAGTGGAAGTTTGTGACTGATCTTAAGGCTCTGAATTGTTGAGTAATTAAAAAAAAAAATGTAGAAAGCTTTATTAGAAATGTTAGTAGCTATTGAATTATTTGTGTTGAAAATTAAGTACAGTGCCCGTCCTAACTAGATGCAGTTGATGCCTTCACTTAAGATACCCCGTAGAAAAAAGGCTTCCAAATTTTAACCAATAAGGTTATTTTTTTAATTAATTAAGCCTAAATATTAGCTAACAAATAAAATAATTTTTTTATCAAATGAAAGACAAAAAAAAGAAGAAGAGAAAAATGTTATGTATACAACATTTTTACAAAAAAATCTTAAGCAACAAGTTGTTACAGGCTGTTATTGATGGGAAAAAAAATAATTCTAGTAGTAGATTCAAATTAGAATCAGTAACAATTTAACACCTAGAATTTATTGTGAAAAATATTGTAGATGCATGTAGCACTTCTCAAAAAATAAAAAGAAAGCAATGCACAAAAAAAAAAAAAAGAAGTTCACAACATTTTCTACAATAGTTGAGTTGGCAAACTTACTAGTTCTCATTTAGGTCTACCACTAATATCATTTTTTTACTTACCACTATTAATCCATCACATCAATAAGTGTGAAAATATTTGTCAAATTTTTTGTATCTATAAACTTTCTAATTTTTTTTTTAAGTGGTTCATGTTAATTAATAATAATTTTACCTATAAAACAAAATAATAGAGTTTAGGTAGTAATATTTAATTTTTTTTTGAGTTTTATATATATAAGGGCTTAATATTAGTTTTCGCCTTGGCCCAAATGCATCAAGCGCCTCTAATTAAGTAGACATTGTAATGTGAAACGTGAGTGTGTGGCTGTGGCTCACTGGCTTTGCTTGCGCGCGGTTTTGAAACTAAATCGGCAGCCATGCTCTCCAAGCAGGGGCGGCGCTAAAGCATATTCAGGGGGTTCAAATGAACCCCTGACTTCAAAAGAAAAAACTATATATATAAAATATTTTTTTATTAGCTTAATACTTTAATTTATTTTTAAAAATAATTTTTTTGCACACTCTGACTGAAATTTTGCACATTTTTATTTTAAGTATTTTCGACTTTAAGAATAAAAAGTAAGTGTTTTTTTTTTTTTTTGAAAAACCGAATAAAGAGCAAGTGTTTGTGAATTGTAAGTGTAATTCTTTTTTATAAATTTATATTATATGTGTGTGAGTGTGTTTAATATTGATTGTGTACATTACTTTTTGTTATAATGTTATGTATTTGTGTAAATTATGATGTGTGTGGATGTTTGTATGTACAATATAAATATAATATAACTTTATATAATTTAATAATTAAGAAATAGACAGAGTTTTTTTTTTTTTTTTTTTTTTTACATGTGTGTGTATTGTTATCATATTATAATAACTTTTTGTAATAAAGTTAGTAAAATTCAAAAAAACAATTGTAAAGTTAATGATTGTTCAAGCATTACTACCGCACGCCCTTAGTGCGATGATCCCTCCACAAGTATAAGTGTTTGTGAGGTGTGGGGGTAAGGGCCGGGGTTCAAATCTCCAGGATGGAGCTTCACACACATATACACTTAGATTAGACTAGAGTAGAATTTATATCTTGTATAAAAAAAAAAATGATTGTTCAAGCATTTAATTGATTAAGTAGATACATAGTGTATAATTTATGTATGAATTAGTGTGATTGTGTGCATTAATAATTAATATAGAGCCAATGAGTTGAAATTAGTCATTTAGTCTAATATATTTTTATGAAAACAAAGTCAAATAGATAATAACAACTGTATAAAGATAAAAATGTTAGACAAACTAAACAAAATAAAATGATCATAAACTCATAGCTACCCACATTGGCAGTAGATATTCATAATGAACTATAATGTAACATTCAAAATTTGAAAACTTGTAGAATAAAATTGTAAAACTTTATGTATTATTTTCATTTTTTTCGATAACTCAATATATTAAAGTTCACTTTTTATTAAAATTTTATAATAACTTTCTAAACAAAATTTTTGGAGCTGCCACTGCCTCCAAGGTAGAGGGTGGCCAGTGAATCTCTGTGTTCAAAGTTTCAAGCCTTTGCATGGATTTGGTACTTTGCTTGTCAGGGCATTTAAGGGTATTTGAAATGTGTTTCACTTTCAATACGTACAAACTACAAACTATCATGTTATTAGACAGAATAGTTAAATCTAAAAGATAAAATCTTAAAGGTGTAAGATAGAATTTTGTTTTTGCCGGAGGATTTTTTTTTTCAATTACATTTGAGAATTCAAAACAGTCACGTTGAATTTCAATTTCCATAAAATATTCACTCTTCATTTATTTTTTCATTATTTCCATTTTATATAATCACTTTTTTAAAATACCCGTATCACTCACACTAATAGAAGAAGTGAAAATAAAAAAATAAAAATAAAAATGAGCAAAAAGTCAATTTTTTTTGCTTAAAATAAGAAAATGGTAAGAGGGATCTACCCATAGTTCTCCTTATTGGGAGATAATTAGGTAATGTCATTGAACTACAAGAATTCTTGGTGAGTATTATGCAAATTATAAACACATAAACACCATGAATGTCATATTTTTCTTTATTATGCAAGTTTCATCAACCTTTATTGAACACACATTTATGCTAAAGCCATATTTACACCATTGAATATGGTGTTTTAAGGTTGGACAATAAGTTAGACTAGCATCAGCGAAAAGCGTGATCGTAGTCAGGGTAATGGAAGTTTCTGTAGATGAAATGAGCCAACTATCTTGAAGATGCATAGAATAGTACTGCCATCAAAACCATCGTGGTTCTTGTAGTTGCTGAGATTGCACCCTGCTTGGCTGCAGCAGCAATCGCAATTGAAGCAACAGAAACTACTTGGAGGACAACTTCAAGTACATTGAAACCTTTGTATGCTGCACTGCAACTAGGGCAGTTCACCACATGGGACTAGTACCTGAAAAAGATTGTGAAAGATAATTTCTATGAACCAGTTCTCATAAATGAATTATGAAACAAGTAGTGCTATGAGACACCACCTAAAAGGAGGAATATGCGAGTAC
Source organism: Notholithocarpus densiflorus (assembly GCA_030021035.2). Lineage (NCBI taxonomy): Eukaryota > Viridiplantae > Streptophyta > Magnoliopsida > Fagales > Fagaceae > Notholithocarpus > Notholithocarpus densiflorus. The sequence goes on along the minus strand of JARYZH020000158.1, from coordinate 912,638 downwards.
TGGTCAGATTAGAAATTTCCTGAATCTTCTAAAAGGCCTCAAACTACACCATAATTTCCAGTGTCCTTGGCTTTCCACAGACAGAGAAAGAAAGAAGCCTCAAGGTATTATGACAAGTTTAACTGTGTAAGCTGTTGATGTAAGTGGAGTTTGCACCTGATCTCTTGCCGATAATTAACAAGAAACAGGTTTAGCTATTTATTCTATGCATGATGCATCAAGAAAGATCTATCATGCTGTTGTATAATGTTCTAAAAAATGATACTATTTCTAGATAATAATAAAAAGTATCAAATTCTAGCTTGAATCCACATTGGTAGTTGTATGAATTACTTGTCCATCAACTGCTCTCTAGGAGGAGTTGGGGGAAGAGCTCCACTGTACTTGCCTCTCTAATCAACTTGACCACCAGCATATTTGTTTATCCATTTTCTAAATCCAATCACAAAGGCATCTGATTTTGTTGGCACAAAACAAGCTTTCTACCAATTGGCAGGACCAACATCCATTATCTTACGTTCCTATTGAAAGAACTCAGGAGTCAGATACCGCTACTAAAATGTAATACAATGTTATTCTGAGTCTCAATTTTTGTGACCAGTATGTGATACAATACATTTAAAGAACAATTGTCACAACCAATTTGCTTCTCTTCCTGCAGGAGACTTGACTAAAGACTAAGAGTGTGTTTGGTAGGAGGTGAAATAGGTGGGATAAAAAAAATGAAGAGAAAATAGGAGGAAAAATGGGGAAGGGTGTTGTTTGGTAAGGGGGAGAGAAAGAAAATTTTCTGGTTGGGCTCAAGCATTTTCCATCCGTGCCCACACAAAATTTGTCTCTATAAAATGGAGAGAAAACCAAGTGGGGGGAGTTTGATGGTGAAATGACAAAATTGTTGGCTTTTTTATTTTATTTATTTTTCCTTATGGTTTCCTGGGTGTTGCCTTCTCTTTTTATTTATTTATTATTTTTATAGTATATTTTTTTCTTTTGATTTCTTGGGCGTGGTGCTTTTTTTTTTTTTTTTTTTTTTTGTTTAACTAGAAATGATTTTTTTTTTTTTGGGAAATGATTTTTTTAATAATATATTTGGGTGATTTTTTTTTTTTGCTTATCACTTTTTTGTTTAAATTGGGCATCATTTTTTAACAAAGGTATATGAGTAAATTTATATAAACTCACTTTTTTCATCATTTCACTTTTTCACTCCCAACCAAACAAAATTAAAGGAAATTAAAATCTTTTTTATCCTTCCACTATTTTCTATTCTCACACTTTTTCACCCCTCCAACCAAACATACCCTAAAGCGTTGGTTGAAAAAATAAAAAACTACACTTCACGGCAGGGTAAATCACCATTTAATGGTGGAAATATGTAGGGAGCAATTTCTACCCTATCATATAAAAAGTTACATTTAAGAAAAAAAAAAGTAGAATCATTAGACATTTACATGGAAAGAAAGTTCTAAAAAATTGAATCATCCTTGTGTAGTGTTTAGAAAATAATCATAGTAAAGAAATGCTGTTATACTTTAAGCAATAATCTATAAAACAAGATAGAACTGGAAAATGATTTTGCCAGCTACTAATGCTACCAAGTAAATATTTCCAAATTCTAATTCAAAACTTGGTTAATTTAATAGCAAAACAAGTAAAATAATAACTAAATCGAGACATTGAATAACCTATCCTGCATAGTTTAGAATCATTAGGAGCCCGTTTGGTATGTGTGTTTAAACAATAGTTTTCAGTTTTTTTGGAAATACGTGTGGGTGAAAAAGTGTGTGAAAATGCGTGTAATGTTGTTTAAAAACTAAAAACATGTGTTTAAACACATGTACCAAACAGCCCCTAGACATTTACATAGAAAGAAAGTTCTAAAAAATTGAATCATCTCTGTGCAGTGTTTAGAAAATAATCATAGTAAAGAAATACTGTTATACTTTAAGCAATAATCTATAAAACAAGATAGAACTAGAAAGTGATTTTGCCAGCTACTAATGCTACCAAGTAAATGTTTCCAAATTCTAATTCAAAACTTGGTTAATTTAATAGCAAAACAAGTAAAATAATAACTAAATCGAGACATTGAATAACCTATCCTACATAGTTTAAACAGTGAAGTATCATATGTGTACATATGAAAGAAATATACGATATATGGTTGTTGTTCAGTGTCATTTCTCTTTCACTCTAGAATTACATTTGGAAACCTTACAAGTTGGGTTTGTACCATATTGAGAATAATATCCTACATTGTTATCTTTTAAAATAGCAGAACCCCTTGAATCTGTAGTAAGGTTGACCTAGTGAACCTATACCATTAACTTCGATAGTAACTTGTCAAAAGCAAAAGTAATGTATAATGGAATAGACCACTTACAAGATTTTTAAAAAAAAAAAAAAAAAAAAAAAAAAACTTGCAATAACATTCAAAGAGATGGGAGTCACCTCTATGTGAAGAAGATATAAATCAAAGTCTATAACCAGGTTTTGTCCCATATGAAAAATCCATCGTGGCACAACTTTATCAATCCAATGACCAAAGTTTCGTGGGAAGCTCCATATCAATCTGCTACTCCGCGGACTAACTGGAATGCAAAATTTTTTTTTTAAAAACTCCTGCTGCACAGATGAATCCTGCATCAACCAAGATTAACATAAATAGAATTACTAAGGAACGAAAAATGAAATACATAAATAAGAATTAACCAAAAATTGTGCAAGTTTCATCTATGTATAAAAGATTAATCAATCTAATAGATGACCTTTCTGGTTCCAGCTGATGATTCAGATCCATTTTCTTGATCATCGGGCTTAAGACATGCATAAAACAGGTATGGGGCAATAAATTTGCTTCTGTTCCATTCCTGAAACTGAACTGTATTGAACCTATTGATGTCTAACTTTTCAATCATAAATTCAAGCGGTTTGCCTCCCTGTCTATCAGCCTTCACTGTGAAGGTAACTTGGTTTCAGTCATAAATAAAGACAACAAAACTTATTGGCAGAACATAAGGATTATTCAAAACTTATCTGTTTTTGGATGGTAGAATTTCCATTATTCCATGATGCGCATGAGGAATATGAGCAGGGTCCATAAGATTCTCAATCAATATCTCATATCTGAAATTGCAAAATCGATATATTCCCAATCAGATCTGCTAAGAGAAAGGAGGTAAGTTATAAAAAGAAAAAGCAAAACCCAAATACAGGTGCCCAACTTTTAGTGATGCACACATTTGAAAACCTTCCATACAATATTTATGCCAATTAAAAAGGAAGAATAAACCATTTACAATCAGTCAAAAAGATATGAACTTTCTTATGAATATACCAAAATAAAATTAGAAAATATTAATACTTTGTCCTTCAGCATTACAGGTGCCTAAAAGTTATATAACATATAGCTGGAAAAAAGGCCAGATATAGTTACATGAGTAGAAAAAATTGAATCTATGTTATCCAAGATAACAGGTTTTTTTTTTTTTTCAGAAGATAGTGGCAGATCATACCCATAAGGAATATCTCTATTTCCCATTAAGTTAGTATATGAAGGATCATCTATTTCTGGGATGTAGGGGGGTTTCTTCTCCACAAGAATATCTTTGTATCGAGGATCCAAGTTTGGCCAAAACCAAACTATGTTGTTCTGCACAGTACTTGGATAAACAGCTACACACGCTTTCTTGGCTGTGTGCACCTGCATAATTATTTGGAAAGGTTATTCACCAATTGCATTGGCCAATTGATATCGTACTTGTACAATCCTCTAGCTTCAACGCGAAATTACATCATAAAATCCCATAACCAAATTCCATCTGCTATTGTAAAAAATTCCTGCATAAACATTGACATACTCTGTTCCTTCTATTTATACAAGGAAATAAAATAAGATAAACATTCAAAAAATGGATGAAAAGTATACAAGATGAAGCAGAAAAATATTGTTAAAATACTGATTGTCTCAAAAGCTTAAGCTGTTAGGTTGTGAATTTAATTACTTAACCATAAGTCTAACAAATATAACGATCAACCAGACATGATTATATCAGTTTTGATTGTTTGTGTTATGCCTTGAGGTCATATAAATGAGGAAAAGCTACATGCAAATATAACCATTTCTATTATGCAAACAATAATTTGATAGTTACAACAGGAGGGGAGAGATTTGAATCTGGAATGTCTTGGAAACACTACGAGGTGCCAACCAGTAGAGCTACAAAGCTTTTGGCCAATTATGCAAACAATAGAAAGATCCAATCTCAGAGTTTCTTCTTTACTTCCCTGATTGTTCTTTGGAGGGAATGAGAGGTACTGACAAAGCATCGAAATTTGGAATCTTGTCACAGCCTAACATTGGATAAAATGTAACAGATACCAAGTTTTCCATTCATATGTGACAAGAATCCTATCCAAATATATTAAAGGAATGACAACACTGGCAAAAGCATTTGCAAAATCTTGATCCCAAGTTCTTAACATGGGACATTTGAATTCAAGAATTTTTACCAGAGGGCCATCAGGATTTGCTTGAGGGATGAACTTGCAGTTACCAGAACCATTAAAACACCAACCATGGTACACACACTGCAACCTACCCCACTGATCAATCCTCCCCTCAGACAATGGAGCCAACCTATGAGGACACCTATCATCAAACACTTTCCAAGTTTCCTCATTCCTATCCCACCACACAACCACATCAAGACCTATCACCTTTTTTGCATGTGGCCTCCTCTTGTCCAGGTCACAGATTGGCATAACAGGGTACCATTGTGAATACCAATCAAATTTCTCACCTTGACTGTGAGTTTCAAGCACTGGCTCAGGTGGGTTTGTGGGTTCTGTTGAAACCGTGGATGATATGGTGTTAAAAACCTTAAATTTTGATTGTTTTTTTGTAGACTAATGAGCTATGAAGCACGGGTGCGTTTCGGGACTCGGGTGCGGGACTCGGCAATTTTTGAAAAAGATGGGTGCGGGTGCGGCGGGACTTGGCGATTAAAAAATTATTAAAAATATTTTTATTTATATTTTTAATATATTGCTAAACATACTTTTTTATATAATAATAATAATAATAAAGTTTTTGACACTTGAATTATTGATAGAGGTATTAAAATAAATGAAGCTTCTCATAAATAATAAATAAATAAAAAGAATAGGATGTTAGTGGTCTAAGTTCTATTGTATAAACTTCAATTCTTTCATAGTGGCTCTGTTTTACCTTAAGGATAGCTAGGTTAAATCCTCCCCAGGTTTTTTACTGGTTTGGTTTTCCTGGGTCATCAAATCTTTGTGTTATTTATTTTCCACTGCTTTATTGTTTATTTGTGTTTAACCTAATCTTGAATAACAATCTAGTTTTACAGGGATCTAAAAACGTACAAGAAATACTTGGGAACACTTTTAATCTTCACTCTAATTCCTCTTATGCCCAAGAAGTGTGGTCTCTCAATCAGTTTACACGTATGTGTTCAAGGGAGAATAAGAGAGTGGCTTACACTCACATACACACCATTTCCATGCCTTTTCATGCATTACAATGTTCTGTATTTTTCTCTCCTTATATATATAACTGATTATCTAATTGGGCTAGCCTTTTGGGCCATTCCAATTGGGCTTTAGTATGTGGCTTAGAGTGGGACCAAAAGGGACAAATAAGACACTAGTTCCAATAGGTTTTGGACCTTTCTGTCACCTCTTGACAAGCCCAAAATTACCATTAACTATATTTAATACCACAATATAAATATAATTGCACTCTAGGCCTTATTAATAAATTATATCCCAAGACTTTATTATACATTCAACCCCATCATTAAAATATTTGAAGTAATACAAAGTCATGAATGTTGACTACCACTTTTAAGATTACTACATCTTAATCCTTAAGTACCTGGTTTAATCCTTTAAGTTATTCATCATATATTTATGAAATCCAATTTCATAAATATATACTTTAGTAGCTTCTTACTAAAGTAGTTAGGCCTAACATTCTGAATAACCAAACCCATTAAACTTATCTCTAGGGAATATTTATATATCCGTCAAAAGATTTTGAATTCCATCTTGAGAATATATGTTCCTTGAACATTAAATGTGGCTGTCCAACATACTAAGATTTTGATCATGACTTTAGATCTCGCTCCTGATATATCAAAGCAACCTACACTTCATGATCAGGTTTATTATTCTCTCAGGATTGAGAGTTGATGTAAATAGAAGTCGTGAGATTTATTATTCATTTGACAGTCGTTAGTAGAATAATAAATCTCACAGCGGTCTAGTTCAATATGTCTTAACACTTAAAACATATCAACATATCAATTAGAAGTCTCCACTTCCATGATCAAGACAAATCATCTTCGTTGATATGTTATAGTCTTCACAGATGAAATGCCCAATTTCATCACCGACTACGAACTAAAATTCAGAGTTTATAAAGAACTTGTGATTTATATCTTCTATGACTAAATCACATACTATGCATCTCATGAACTATATAATAATGTCCAAATATTCATGTTACTATTATTTTAGATAATAATAAAACAACTTTATTAATCACAACATAATATCATACATAATGTCATACATGTCATACAAGAGGATTTTAGGGCACTAATCCTAAAAGGACTTCAAGGTGAGCTCATTTTTTTGTTTCCTTGTTGGCAAATTTGTTGATTTCATGTTTTGTTGAGAGCTTTATGGTGGGACATTGTCATTTTGTTGTTGTTTGTTTCTGTGGGAATTTTGAACATTGTATGATTTGGTTGGAAATCATTGTGTGATCATGTTGTTCTCTTTGTTTTGGGGCATTTTTGAATTGTTGAATTTTTTGGTATTATGAATTTTGGACAATGTTGAAGATTCATGAAGCTTTGTATTGTATGTAGCTTGTGGTATTGTTGGATGAATCTTGACTTGAACTTTGTGGATATTGAAATCATGAGAATTTGATGTGTAGGCATGGTTGATGTGAGGGATTTCACAATTCGCTCCAATACCAATGGGCTTGGTCTGCGATCAAATGCTATACAAGATTTGTGCCCCCTCATCCTTCACCAATTGGTCGTTGGATGGATCGGTAAGGCACACGGTCCGACAGTTGAGCAAACTCATTTTTTATGAGTGTGGGAATTTTGTTGGAATGTGTAGGTCTTATTTTATGAGCATAGAAATTTTTATGGGTATGGGTATGAAAAAAAAAATTTGCGGTGGTATGGATTTTTTGTGTTGAGCACAAAAGATTTTATTAGACATGGAATTTTCTTTTGTGTTGGGCATGGAATTTTTCTTCTTTTTTTTTGTCGAGCATGGGATTTTTTTTTTTTTTTTTTTTTGAGCATAGGATTTTGTGCATATGCTTGAGCCATTGTTGAATGATCTTATGGAGATGAAGGATTTTTGGGTTGATGTGGGCTATTGATGGGATGTCATTGGATTTGAATTTATGGAATGGCCTTTGGGGTTTGGCTAAAAATTTTAGGGGCATTGTTTTATTTGTTGGGATTTTGGAATGAATATTTTGGGACATGGCATTTTGCAAAATTTCAATGATTGGCTAAACTTTGTTTTGCAAAACCTCAAGAGTCGAGGTAGTCTCCAAATGTTGAAGGGCAGGTGGGAGGTATGATCCCCGAACATTAAGAATATCATTAATGAAGCCGGTTTTCGGACCTTTTTTCGAGCTCTGTTGGACCTTCAATTGCTCCTTGCCTTGTCAGAGCGATTTTGGGACACTACTTGCACTTTCCAATTTCCAGGTATTGGAGAGGTGATGTTGACACCCTATGACTTCTTAGCCATTACTAGCCTGAAATTTGGTGGTCAAAGGATTAAAGTTAATGATTCCATCACCTTAGTAGAAATTAGAGGTCTTCTGGGTGCGAAGCCTCCAAAAGTCAGGAGTAAAAATGTACCATTGATGTGGCTGTATTCCAATGTTGATAGTTGTAAGACTGTACCAACCGGCACTCGCATGTTCATGCTTTTCTTCATTGGAACTCTCTTATGTCCAGACTTAGGGAGCACTATGAGTTTGTGCTATTTGTGGAGTCTGAAGGACATTGGCTAAATCAAAAATTATGATTGGGGTGGCATGGCTTATGCAACCCTTTTGCACTTTATGACTCAGCTCTCTCAGCGTAGCCTTTCAAGCTTAGGAGGTACGCCCTTTGTTTGGCAGGTGAGGTTTTAAATTCTTGGTTTTGTGTGTTTTGGAAGGTTATTTGTGTTGTCATGCTGTTGATGCTGTGTGTGTGTATGTTTTTTTTTTCAAGTCTGGATGTATGAATTTTGGGGTTGATCCTCAAGTTTTAGAAGATGTTGGTGACATGTATCCAAGGTTTCTTCGTTGGCTGCCTAAGTATCGTCTGTCGATGCCTCCCAAGTGTTCTTTGCAGGTTTGGCGTATGGTGATTGATAACTTGACTACTAATGATGTGAGTTTTTTTTTTTTAGGGATTTTTTGTTTGGTTGGGGGGTTTTGTGTTCTTCTTTCTTTTTGGTTTGGCTTCTTTTCATTCTGGGTTCTTTGTGATTTTTAAATGTCTTTAAATCCTTGGCTCAGATGTGAGGGGCATGCTGAGTGTGCATGGGCTCAAGAGCTGAATGGCTATCAAGTGCTGTTTGAGTGTGGCCATGGGAGATATTGGTATCTTGGTGACCAAGTACTGGCTCAAGTTCAACATGTGTACCCTCCCGAGACAATTCCTGTTCATCCTTGTCCTTCCATCCGATGGCTAACCTTTTAGCTAATGAAGAAATTGCTCATGCTCAAGTCGGCCATATTGTTTCAGGGACACCAGGAGACTATCTTGAATTTGTCCAGACTCAATTGCAGGGTTGTTTGGCTAGCATTCCTGTAACCTTGGTAGCTTTGTTTCTTTCCACAGTCAATTTGCACCATGTCTTTTATCTTCTTTGTTCTAACTTTTGTGAAAATATCTACATGTTGCACTTTTAGGCTTCATCCTTTGAAGAGGAGAGTCCTCCTCCTAGCCATGTCAACGGCTCTTCTAGTTCTTTCATGGAGACATATCCTCATTTTCCCGCATGGCAATACGAAGTAATGAACCCTGATGGGTCATACAGCTCTATGAATCTAGACCGGCCAGAGTACACCCCAAATGTCCCCTGGAATGACTGGGTATATTCCTAAATCCTTTAGTCTTCTGTTCTCATTTTTACTCATTGTGTTATTTTTGAACTTATGGATTTGTGCTTCAGGTCGATGTTGATCTTGTGGAAGAAAGCATGCGAATGATTGGAGGTTTGTAGCTTGTGGCACGCACTCAATCTTCTCAATATGTGCTCAATGAAATGAACTGGGTAAAAGATGATGCTTCCTTAATGCTTTTTGCTTGAACTCCATAATAATGGTTCTAACACTTGTCTCTGTTGATTTTTCAAAACAACCAAATGGCAATTGCTTATGCCAACACGAGATCCTTGGAGGAGAGAATCAAAAATCTTGAACTTTAGAACCGCCAACAAGAATCTCGGTTTTATGCAAGTCAGGAAGGAGACACTAAGGGTGGCTCCTCCAAGGGTGGTTCTAGGAGATCTTCCTGCAGGCAGACCCGAAGTCCGAATGATGCTTGACCTGTATTTTAATTTTCCTACAAAGACAACAAAAAGTATCCCTTAGACAATTTGTATTAACTTCTGCTGTTAGCATCTTTGGATTGCTTCTAGTCTTGTTGGAACTTAGATGAGACAAGTTTAGAATTCACCTAATGAAGTTCTATAGCAAACAATTTGAACTCATCTGACCACCTCTGATGTGATTTGTACTTACCTGAATGAGGCACAGCCGAATGCCCCTAGTTTGAAAACTTTATGCATGATGACCTTTTGTATTTTGAAATTTTTTTTTTTTTTTTTTTTTTTTGAAAAAGGATGATTGATTTTGCTTGTTCCAAAGAAAGGGGATAAGACATAGCCTAATGCCCCTAGTTTGGAAAATAGATGCATGACTTTGGGAAATCTTGGTTTGATTAATTTTCTTTTCCCCCTTTTTTTTTTTTTTTTTTTTTGAAACAAGTGTTGCAGGTGATTTTTTTTTTTTTTTTGAAAACAAATGGACAAGGCATGTCTAAATGCCCTAGTTTGACAACCCATGGAAATTTTTGAGAAACTTTATTGCACAATAATTTTTTTTTTTTTTTTGGGGGAGTGAAAAGTAGAGCCAAAACAGATCCACGAAGTTCTTGAAAACACAAAACAGGGTAATTAGGTCATGGTTGGGTTGGGTGCCAATCGGCACTTGGGGAGTGCCAACAAGCACACCTAATTTTGCCTCGATTCCTCACGTTTTTCCAACGCATTTTCTATGTTTTCGAGTTTTTTTTTTTTTTTTTGAAAATTTTTTCTCCGTTTGGGACTATGAAAAACTTTCCCAATCAGCTGCAAACTCTTGAAACCTATTTAAACCTGGTTAGGGACTGAGGGAGCTTATTTTAGTATTAAACCTGCAAACAATTCTCTAGATCAAAGATATCAAGAAACAGCAATCACATACAATAGTTATCCATGGCTAACAATCAAAATTTGCCTCATTCAGCCATTCACGATATCAATAGATGGGTTCGTAACTTTGATTTTGACACCAAAACCAATTTCACAGCCTTCAAGCTAGAGGGAATCAAGGCTTTGAGGAACGTCAAGATCAAGTGGGATTTTCTCCGCGCCGCCACGAAGTTTTGGAATACTGAAGACCATGTATTCCGGTTTAAAACTGCTGAACTTTGTCCCACAATTGAAGAATTTTCAGCTATTCTGGGTTATGATCCTCGCAAAAAATCCATAACAGTTTCTTGTGATTCGAGACATAGAGAGATTTTGTCTGGTGCTCTAGGGCTTCCTACTTCAATTACCAGTAGCATGATTGAAGGCCACATGGTAAATCTTCATGCAATTGTTTCAAGACTGATTAACAAGCATACTCATGGAGTGTCTGACAACATGCAGAAAAATTTTGCCTTAGCTCTTTGCTACATGGGAGAATTTTCGCTTTGCTCCGGAAGGCCTAGCTTTGTGGATGCTCGAGCCATTGGCATTATGAGTCAAGTTAAGGATGGTGATAATCCTACTTCTCAGATCTTGGAAGAAACTCTTTTAGAACTGGATTCTATATTTCTTGGTGGAGAGTCACAACACTTTCTTGGGAGTCCCTGGACTTTGCTGATATAGTTGATGGAAAGACTAGACATGATTGCCACGCCTACTGTTACTGATTATGGTCCTAACAATTTCCTCAGTAGGACTGTCCTCGAAACCGAGTGTCAAACTGAAAGCAACTGGGTGAAATTTCTGAACAAGAAATTCAGGGTCTCAATTCAATGGAATTGTTATTGGTGGAAGTGCCCACCTCCTTTGTGTTGGTCCTCAGGATCAAATCACATCTTCATAGTTGGATTAAGAAGGGAAACTTTCTATAAGGCTGATAGACTCTTGAGACAATTCCAATATGAGTAAGGAATGCATGGTGGAAGAGGGAGAAAACCTTTCATTCCTGTATACACAAATCCTACTTCTATAAGGAACATGTTGTTGGGCTTGGACATGGCTGACCGAGCGGATCAATCTTTTGTTAAGGTCCACTTTCACAGGATGGCCATGGAATATTCTAACTGGTTGGTGAACAAAATTGCGGATAAGGAGGCTGACATGGCTGCTATGAGAAAACAATTTCTTAGAGACAACCAAGAAAAACACGAGGCTAACAACTATGAGTTTAAAAGGAGGGACAAAGATGACAAAGTTCCTACCATAGATGGAAGCAATGAACAACCAAAGGAGAAAAAACTAAGGAAAAAATTATCTTCTTATTTTTGGCTTTGAACATGTTTATTTTAAAAGTTGATGTAAAACTCTTAGGTTTAGGAATTATTCAGGACTTTCAGGTTTAGGGTTCTGTTTAGGGTTTAGGTTTTTAGGGTTTGGTTTAAGGTTTGGGTTTTGAATTTTGTGTAATGGCATGGTTTAATTGAATGGTTGAATTTTGGAAACAAAAATTTTTTTGCTTAATGGGCAAATGGTAGGTTTGGGGAAGTTGTGTCCAGATCAATATATGGTTTCCTACGTACTGTTGGGGTTTATGCCCTAAAATCCAATTTATTGGCATGTCATAAATAATTAAATTGTTTAATTATATGAGACTATCTATAAATGAACTAATGGGACATTATCTTAGTCCATGAGATGCATAGTATGTGATTTATGTGAAAATCACAGAAGATATAAATCACAAGTTCTTTGTAAACTCAGAATTTTAGTTTGTAGTCGGTAATGAAATTGGGTGTTTCATCTGCGAAGACTAAAACATATCAACTAAGATGATTTGTCTTAATCATGGAAGTGGAGACTTCTAGTTGGTATGTTGATATGTTTTAAGAGTTAAGACATATTGAACTGGACCGCTGTGAGATTTATTATTCTCCTAACGACTGTCAAATGAATAATAAATCTCACGACTTCTATTTACATCAACTCTAAATCTTAAGAGAATAATGGACTTGATCATGAGGTGTAGGCTGCTTTGATGTATCAGGAGTGAGATCTATAAGTCACGGTCAAAACCTCAGTATGTTGAGCAGCCGCATTTAATGTTGATGGAACATATATTCTCAAGATGGAATTCATAATCTCTTAACGGAGATATAAAATATTCCCTTGAGATAAGTTTAATGGGTTTGGTTATTCAGAGTGTTGGGCCCAACCACTTTAGTAAGGAGTTACTGAAGTATATATTTATGAAATTAGATTTCATAAATATATGATGAATAACATAAAGGATTAAACCGGGTACTCAAGGATTAAGATGTAGTAATCTTCAAAGTGGCAGTCAACATTCATGACTTTGTATTACTACGAATATTTTAATGAAGGGGTTGCGTGTATAATAAAGTCTTGGGATATAATTTATTAACAATGCCTAGAGTGCAATTATATTCTTATAGTGGTATTGAATATAATTAATGATAACTTTGGACTTGTCAAGAGTTGATAGAAAAGCCCAAGGTCCATTAGAGCTAGAGTCTTATTTGTTCCCTTTTGGTCCCACTCCAAGCCACATACTAGAGCCCAATTGGAATGGCCCAAAAGGCTAGTCCAATTAGATAATCAGTTATATATAAGGAGAGAAACATACAGAATTTTAGAAGGGGGCTTTTCATAAGAGTTTTCATAAGGAATGAAATGGAATGTATGTGAGTATTGGACACTCTCTTATTCTCTCCTTGGAAACTAATTGAGAGACCACACTTCTTGGGCATCAAGTGGAATTGGAGTGAAGATTAAAAGTGTTCCCAAGAACTTCTAATCTTTTGTTTTGAATTTCACCGCACCAAGGTACGCTTTCTTGTTCTTTAAATTCTGAAATTTACATAGTACATGTTATCAATTGCGAATGAAGTAGATCCGTTAATTTTTCGCTGCGTATGTTTTGTATGCGATACAAACATGTATTTTTCCAACACGTACCTCCTTGGCAGAAGGATCAAGTCATCACGTAATTCATTTTATTTGACTTAACTTTTGCCTAGACCACCCTTTCAGGTTTTCAACCTAGCAGGCTCTCTCACTCTCTCTTTTTTTACTTTCCTTTTGCATAGATCGCCCTTTCGGGTTTTCAACCTACCCTTTTTTTTGTTTTTTGATGCCCTAATTTTTGCCTAGACCTCTGTTTCGAGTTTTCAGCCTAGCGAGCCTTTTTTTTAATTTAATTTTTTTTAATCCGAACCTAGGAAAGAAAATAACATAATTTACGACCACTTCAAACATGGTATCTTCAATTGATCCATATTAGTTGGCTCAGTAAAAGGGTTTGCATCTAAGTCCATCAACCTTACTGCTTCCCCAAAGTATATCTGCTTAATAATATATGGACCTGCACAATTTTGCTTAAACTTACTTTTGTTTCTTGAACCGGGGCTCGGATCTCTTTTAGCACTAAATCTCCCAACTTCAAATCTCTAGTTCTTACTTTCTTATCAAAAGTTCTCCTAAGCCTCCTTTAGTAACCTTGAATGTGATACAAGGCCTTGAGTCTCTTCTCATCCATCATGCATATTTGGTCATATCTACTTTGCAACCAATCTACCTCAGGGATTTCACTCTCCAATACTGTTCTCAATGGACGAACACCCATTTCAATGGGAATGACTGCTGCCATCCCATACACCAATGAATAAGGAATGGCTCCTTTGGAGGACCAAATTGATGTCCTATACCCCCAAAGTGCATAGGGTAATTGTAGATGCCAATCCTTGTAGTTCTTCGTGCTCTTCTTCAAAATTCACCCTATGTTCTTGTTTGCAGCCTCAACTGCTCCATTGGTCTAAGGGCAGTAAGGTGAGGATTTATGGTGATGAGTATTGAACTGTCGAAGTAGCTTCTCTATTTCTCCCTTGAAATACAGCCCATTGTCTGAAATAATTTCATGCGGTACCCCATATCTACAAATGATATTAGTTTGAATAAACTGAGCAACTTTCTTTGAGTTCAAAACCTTGTATGAGGCAGCTTCCACCCATTTAGTGAAATAATCAATAGCAACAAGTATAAATTCATGGCCATTGGATTCTGTTAGGTGAATCTTCCCAATAATATCTATTCCCCATGTAGAGAACAGCCAGGGTAAAGTCATGGTATGTAATGGCATAGGTGGCATGTGCTTCAAATCTCCATTGACTTGGCACTGATGGCATTTTGAACATGAGCTACGCAGTCTGCTTCCATAATAGTCCAGTAATAACCTTGTCTCATTATCTTTCATGATAGCATGTGTGAATTCATATGTGGCACATAACTTGACTCATGAACCTCTTCAATTATTTGTTGTGCCTCATTGGCAGTCACGCAAAGGAGATGAATTCCATCATATGATCTTCTGTAAAGCCTCTCACCACAAATAATATAATTAGTAAACAACCTTCTAATGGTTAATTGGTCATTCTTGTCTGCAGACTTTAGGTATGTCCCATCCTTGAGGTACTGTAAAATGTATGAATACCATTCACCTTCCCCATTCATTCGCTCATCTTCTTCTATTGACATACAATAGGCCGGCTCTTCTTTTTGTTCCACCACTATTGGTCGAGCTTCATTCTCCTTGGGTCCATCCATGATAACTTCTAAAGACATTCATGATAAGGCATTATTTTTTCTTCCTTGATCTTCCATCTATTCTGAATCTGAGAAATTATCAAAGCTAAATCACTATATACTTCCAACTCTTTCACTCCAAGACCTAGGGCTGCTTGTAACCCCATAATGCAAGCTTCATATTTAATGGCATTATTAGTGGTAGGAAAGTTGAGTTTACCAAAGAATGGGATGTGTGTCCCTTGTGGAGAAATCAAGAGAACTCCAATTCCATTTCCATTCTGATTAGTTGCTCCATCAAAATACATCTTCCATGATTCTAAATCTATCCTCATGATATCCTCATCTAGAAAGTCTCCTTGGATTTCTTCAGCTTCTTTAGGTGAACAACGGGCTAAATGATCAGTAATTGCTCTTCTCTTTACAAATTTCTGAGTCATATATCTAATATCAACTTCTGACAGAAGCAAAACTCATTTAGCCGTCTTCCCATCTCCATCAGATATTTCAAAGGGTCCATTCTTGCAATCAATAAGACCTTGAAAGTGAGCATGTAATGTTTGAGTTTTCGAGTTGCCCATACAAGTGCTACACATGTTTTTTCAAGTGGTGAATACTTCTCTTCATAAGCCAGCATCTTCTTGCTAATGTAATAAATCGCATTCTCCTTCCTAGACTCCTCCAGGTACTGAGCAAGCAAAGCCCCCATTGCTATATCCGTAGTTGTGAGATATAACAATAACGGCTTTTCAAGTACCGGTGGAACCAGTATTGGTGGCTTCATCAAATAACTTTTAATCTTCTCAAAAGCTTCTTGGCATTGTTCATTCCATACCGTGGGAACTTCTTTCTTGAGCAGTCGGAAAAGCGACTCACATGTCATGGTGAGCTGTGCTATGAATCTGCTGATGTATTGTATCCTCCCTAAATATCCTCGAATCTCCTTCTCAGTCCTTGAAGGCTTCATCTCCACAATCGCCTTGATCTTATTAGGATCTACTTCAATTCCCTTCTAACTTACAATAAACCCCAACAGTTTTCCGGATGTTACGCCAAAAGTGCACTTCTTGGGATTCAACAGCAACTTATAGAATTGGATTCTTTCAAAGAACTTCCGTAAAGCTGGTATGTGCCCTTCACAGTCTTTGGACTTCACTATCATGTCATCAACGTAAACTTCTACTTCTTTATGGATCAAATCATGCAACAGAGTAATGACTGCACGTTGGTAAGTAGCACCAGCATTCTTAAGGACAAATAGCAAGACCTTGTAGCAATATGTCCCCATGGAGTAATGAAGGAAGTCTTCTTCATATCTTCTAGAGCCATCTTTATCTGATTGTATCCCGAAAAACCATCCATAAATGATAGCAAGCCATGTCCTACTATGTTATTGACCAAGATATCAATGTGAGGCAGAGGAGAATCATCTTTCGGGCTAGCGTTATTAAGATCTCTGAAGTCTACACACATTCTCACTTTCCCATCTTTCTTCGGCACTAAAACCACATTAGCTAACCATTCTGAGTAGTTGACCACCCTCAGAAATCCTGCATTGTACTGTTTCTCAACTTCTTCTTTGATCTTGAGAGTCCACCCTGGCTTCATTCTTCCAACTTCTACTTGACCGGCTTCATGGTTGGATCTGTTGGAATGCTCTCACGTGTTTGGTCAGAGAGGCGTGAGAGCCACAAAGAACAAAATAAAGCTTTTAAAGTTGTTCTTATCAAAAGAAACAGAACTCTTCAAAAAAGAAAAGAAAAAAAAAAGAAACAGAACAGAACTCAAAGACGAAGCAAAGAAGAAGAAGAAGAAGAAAGGGGTTAAGGCCGGTGAAGAAGAAGACGAAGAAGCAAAGAAGAAGAAGACGAAGAATAGTGAGTTACAGACTGATACGGCCCGGAGAAGTCTTTGAATTTCGGCCTGAATCGGCAATAGAACAGAACTGCAACGCTACGAAAAAAAAGGAAGAAGAAGACGAAGAAGCAAAAAAGAAGAAGAAGAAGAAGAAGAAGAAGAAGAAGAAGAAAGGGGTTAAGTCGGTGAAGATGGCGACAGCGGCGAATCGGCTCGAGTCTGAGCCACGTCGGTGCGAGTCGGGGAAAAAAAAAACACGTGGCAGGATGCGGTCTGACGTGTGGTCAGCGGCGTCCCTCATGCGTCGCCGTGTCGGACGTGGGTGCAGCTCCTCTGGCGCCGCGTTCGTGCATCCTAGCTAATGAGAAAGTTGAACTGGGTGTTGGATTGGAATGAAAATTTAAGAACATGGGCCTTCTCACTTTGGTTTTATCCAGTGTTGTTCGGATGTGAAAAGAAGGAACTGAGGAAGCTCTGAGCTTCCATGGCTGCTTCTTTCACAGCTCAAACTAAAGAAGAGTGAGAAACGTGAGGCTGTTCAAAACTTTATTATAATGGTGGACTGAACTTGAGGCCTGAGTTGTTGAACAAAGTTGAAAACTTTATTAGAATTTTCTAGCTATTGATTTAGTAGGAATAATGGGTGAACGTGTATCACGCTGGTAACGGTGTTTAAATAACGAAAACTGTTATTTAAACATCATAACACGTATTTTCATACACTTTTTTATCCACATATATTTCTACAAAATTTAAATAACATTATTAAAAATCTCTTACCAACCAGGTCCTAAATCAACAGCATGCCATTGCTAGGATTTTTTGTTTTATATGACGCGAACAAGACAACAACCACCCACTTAGAAAGGAAAAAATTTACAATCATCTTGTGCATGTGTTCCCTCTCACATTTGGGTGATGGGTTCCAGACATTCACAGTAAGAGCAACTGCATCAGTTGATGCATAAATTTTTCCATTTTGCACATTTAAAACCTACTTTTTCTATTTTACACTTCCATTTTTACAAAACACCCATATCAGTTTGTCTATTATACATATTTATTTAAATAAAATATTCATCTTCAGATCAATCCACACCCACCCAGCCACCACCCATCAACCCACCCACCCAGCCACCATCATCAACCACCATCACCCCACAGAAAATCCAAACCCCACAAAAAATCCAAACAGTAAATCCAAAACCCAGAAAATCGAGACCCCTAAACCAAAATCAAGACCTTGACCCCACACAAAAACCTCACGGCACCAGAGGAGGTGCTGGAGTTGTCCAGGTAGTAACGAGCTTCGTCGTGGTTCCGATTCTCCAGGGCAGAGATGTCATCGATTAGGCCCAGTTCGGTACCGGAAAAACCTCTGTTATTGGCCTCACCGAGCCAAGATGTCGTCGCTCAGGTCATCTCTTCTCCTTTATGTGCTGATCGTGTCGGTGAGGCTATTGATGTGAAGGGACTGGAGATAAAAGAGAGAGAGAGAGGTGAGAGTAGAAGCTGAAAAGGAGAGAGTAACGTGAGGAGAGAGAAAAAAATGTAAAATAATAAATACAAAAGCTACCGTAACCGTGCATATATGCACAGTTACTGTAGCAATGGTGTATACATGCACAATTTTGCACTCATTGATGTGGGTGCTTTTTTACTCAAATTGTGTAAAATGAGCAACTTTTTCTATTTTGCACAACTTTGCATCAACTGACGCAGTTGCTCTAATAGTGCTAAATTGTCAAATTTGGGTGATTGTTTCTAGGCATTCACATTAATAGTTCTAAATTGTCAAATTTAGGTTATTGGGTTCCACGCATTCAAAGTAATGGTACTAAATTGTCAAATTGTTATTTTTAACAACTCACCTAACAAAAATAAATAAAGCAACATTGATGGTGCTATTCCCTAATGCAATCCTTGCGAAGCTTAAAGAAATTATTTAGCTTTGGAGGAATCTATATATATAGCCACCAATGAGCTACAGTCTAGTGCAGCTCACAAATATCGTAAAAATATTTGTTTTTTCTATTATCAAATAAAAAAAATATTTCTTTCTTACTTTTTCACTCTCTCTTGTTCGTCTCCTCTCTTCCTCTCTTTTCTTTTCCTTTTTTCTTTTTTCTTTGGGGCTTCTCCTCTCTTTTCCTCTTTTCCTCCTTTTATTTATTTATTATTTTTTATCACTGTTCTTCTCTTCTCTTTCTCTCTCTCTCTCTCTCTCTCTTTTTCTTCACTGGTTTTTTTTTTTTTTTTTTTTTTTTTCTCTCTATCTCTCCATCTCTATGGGTTTGGTGGTGGTGGTTGATTTTGGGTATGGTTTTGTGGATTTTGACTATGGTGGTGAAGGTGATTGATTTTGGGTGTGAGTTTCTTTGATTTTGGCTGTGGTGGTGGTTAAGTTTGGGTGTGGGTTTTGTGTATTTTGGCTGTGAATTGTGATGGTGGTGGTGGTTAATTTTGGCTTTGGCGATACGTTTGGGTTCGCCTATGGCAGTGAGTTGTGGCTATGATGGTGGGTTGTTGTGGTTGGTAGCAGCGATGGCTAGTGGGTTTTTTTTTTTTTTTTCTTTTGCGGTGGGTTGTGGCAGTTTTTTGTGGTTGTTGTTTTAATTATTTTAATGATTTTTTTATATTATTTTACATGAAGTGCTAAAAAATAGAACTTTTGATGTTGGGTGTATTATAAAATAAGTTAGAAAAATAGATAAAATAGTTTTTTTTTTAGGTGCTAAAATAAGTTAGAAAAATAGATAAAATAGTTATTTTGAGGTGCTGAAAGCGAAATTTTTTAACACCATTATTATGAATGCTCTGAGAGGGGGATACATGCACTAGATGCATGTAATACCCCCCTCAGATAGGGATGAGTGTCAATAGGGGCGAGTGTCAATGGGGTGTTGTATTACATCCCTGTGAGGAGAAAGTATATCATGCAGCGAGAATATGCAGCATTTCTCTCATTGCAGGTGGATCTCGTCTGCTTGCTGTGAGAGAGATGTTGTATATACCTGGTACAAGATATAATTTTCCCTCGGGAAGGGTGGCCAGTTGATCTTTATGTTCAACGTTCCACATAAATTAGACACTTTTCTTGTCATGCCTATTTTGGAATGCGAAAAATCTTATTACACACTTCATTTTGAATCGTGTTTTAACTGTTAAACTTGTGGGGAAAAAAACACAATTTTAAATGAAATCGTGTTTTAAAAACACGATTTTAGTTTATGAGATGTGTGTACAGTGAATGTTTAATAAGGAGTGTGTATACAGTAAATGTATAATAAGGAGTGTGTGACTATCATTATTTGAATGAGATTTTGTTAGACCTTGATGGCTCATCTCACGAGAAGTAACAATTTTTTTTTAGATCATAATATTAAAATAGATCAACCATACAAATATCCACATGGGTTATATCAAAAGATACAAAAATCTTGATGTAGTTTAGTTCCCTTTTTTGGCCAGTGCATCAACACACGTTAACCTCCCTAAAGCAATGCCTAAATACTCTAATGCTCTGTCAAAGGTCTTAAAATGAATTGAACACAAATTTGTTTCTTTGTAACCAGAGGTTCCAGATGCCAAAATGGAAAAAGGTTCCCCAATGAAGGAGGGTGCCAGGCATGGTGGTCAAGCTGCTAGCATTTCTATGGAGCCATTCCAAGAGGTTTAGATCGAAAAAATTGTTGTGGAGAAAAGAAGATACAAACTGCAGCCAG
The DNA here is from genome assembly GCA_030021035.2 of Notholithocarpus densiflorus. Lineage (NCBI taxonomy): Eukaryota > Viridiplantae > Streptophyta > Magnoliopsida > Fagales > Fagaceae > Notholithocarpus > Notholithocarpus densiflorus. Next base: position 891,939 of record JARYZH020000158.1, on the reverse strand, counting down.
AAGGTTTTGGCAATGGGACAATCTCTAGGAACATGTAGAGCTGTTTTGGTGCTTTATATCACACATCACATTCACAGCCAACGTCAACATTTAAACCTCTTTTAACTAGCAGTTCTTTAACCATGAATCAGAGAGCAAAGCCTTTCCAAGCAAAAAGCTTGATTTTTGGCAGAATGTCCCAAGACCATATCCAATTAACAATAAAAGGATCCAGATGGCAATTATTCCCTGCAGCAATGACATAAAGCATTTTTGGAATCAAACTCCCCATTAAATGATGAATCATAAAAGATGAAGTCCTCATTGCGATTAACACATCTCAAAGGATTGCCTTCGATACACAGCTTCAATAGCAAGGGCCACCAAAAAAAAAAAAAAAAAAACCCAAGGGATAAGAAGTTTTTTGACCTTTGGCCAAAAATAAAATATTTTCTATCATATGCTTTTCTCCATCCATCTCATATAAAATTCTCTCTCTCTCTCTCTCATTAGTCATTAAAAATTTCAAAATAGATCCATAATTTGATTAAAAGAAAGGCTGAAATGCAAAACTCACATTCTAAGTTTCATTAGAATTTATTTTAGTTATCTAACTTTGTTTTCGTTTATTTCAATCTTCTAAATTTCAAGTTTATTCAATTAAGATTTTTCTATCAATTTTTGTGAAATGTTACGGTTAATTGTCTAAATTTTTAATTTTTTTCAAAAATTTTAAATTAAAAGAAAATTCTATTATTTTTTTAAAAAATTAACAGAAGTTGATGGAGATGCATTAATTGAATAAACTTGAAATTTAGAGGACTAAAATGAAAAAAAAGAAAAGAAAAAAAGAAGAAGCAAAATTAGGGGACTTAAATGAATTATAGTGAAACATATGAGTTTTATATTTTTAACATTATAAATTGACATATTTTTAAATTAATCAATCAAAATTGTATTTTTTTGACAAAAAAAAATTGAAAAAAAGGTAAACAATTATCATGCTGACATGACATTGCTTATGCTAAACCACTTGCACCAACTGATGCAGACAATCCAACACACCCACTCGGCCACTCCTTTCCTTTGGCAGCTTGGCTTCTTAACATATTACTCCAAACAAAAGTACAAACAGACAGATCTCCATAACATACCAAACATCCACAAGTGTGTAATCAAAGTCATCTCTGCCAAAGACCCATCAGATCTCCATTTTCAGCTGTAAGTGAAAACCCTAACCCAAATTCTCTCTTTTCCACTTAAAGTTCCAAACTTTATTTCATTCTTGCACTAGTTTCAAGATCTGATTGCTCACTGAATCAAAAAACTGAAAAGGGTATTTGGGTTTTTTTCTCTAAAAAGTGGAGAAAACTTAAAACCCCATGAAAGACTCAAATCCAAGCACTGAGCCCATTGGGCAAAACCTAATAAAACTGATAAGCAATCTGTGTTTCTCAGTGTTTGTGTTCTCAGTACTTATAATTACAGTAATTGCCATCACTTACCAGCCTCCAGATCCATGGCTTGAGTCTGCTCCGGCTCTGACCAAGCTTTTCACTGAATCTGAGAATGCCACTTTCCAAAATGACAATTCTATCCTCAAAACTGGGGAAGATTTGACTCTTGGGAAGGCAGAGTCACCGGCTTCTGGGCCGGTGGGCTTCTCAATCACCGAGGCGGTGATTGAGAAAACTGAAGAGAGAATTGCCAATTTGACAGCGAAATCTGATTCGGGTTGTGATGAATCACGGGTCTTGAACTGTTCTGATCCCCGGGTTTTGCTTGCGGTTGAGAAGTTCAATTTGAGGGTTTTTAAGTCCATTGTGTTTTTGGATTATCAGACTCCGGTTAATGGGTCAAAAGAGGAAGAGTGTGATGTGTCTTGGAGGTTTAGGAATAAAAAAGAGAAATCTTGGAGGAAGTATAGGGATTTTAGGAGGTTTAGGCTTGGGGTTGGAGAGAATTGTACATATAAAGTGGTGCACGCGGGTGGGTGGCATTCGGGTATTAATGCCCGACGGTCTAGGAGTAGAATCAGTAATGCCACGAAGGGCAGACCAAGCAGTCCTAAGATTGCCCCACCGGTCCAGGATGAGGAGATCAATGACACGATCCCGAGTTTGGGGTCAGAGATGAATTTTAGAAAGGGGAAGTACTTGTACTATTCGCGTGGAGGGGATTACTGTAAGGGAATGAATCATTACCTTTGGAGTTTGTTGTGTGGTTTAGGGGAGGCTATGTATTTGAATAGGACGTTTGTGATGGATTTGAATATGTGCTTGGCAGCAACTTATAATCCGAGTAATAAAGATGAGGAGGGAAAGGATTTTCGGTACTATTTTGACTTTGAGCATCTTAAGGAGGTGGCATCAATTGTGGAAGAGGATGTGTTTTTGAGAGGTTGGAAGAAATGGGATCGGAGCCATAAGAGGAAACTGCCTGTTAGGAAGGTTGTGAGCCATAAGATGACACCGATGCAACTCAAGAAAGATAAGAACACGGTAATATGGAGGCAGTTTGATACTCCAGAGCCGGAGAATTATTGGTATAGAGTATGTGAAGGGCAGGCTGCAAACTACATCCAGAGGCCATGGCATGCTATTTGGAAATCAAAGAGATTGATGAACATTGTTTCAGAAATCAGTGGGAATCTGGACTGGGATTTTGATGCGGTTCATGTAGTTCGAGGGGAGAAGGCACAGAATAAAGAGCTTTGGCCTCATTTGAATTCTGATACATCCCCTGAAGCAATCCTTGCAAAGCTTAAAGAGATTATTCAGCCTTGGAGGAATCTGTATGTAGCCACCAATGAACCATTTTACAATTATTTCGATAAATTGAGGTCTCAGTATAAGGTCCATTTGCTTGATGATTACAAGGAATTGTGGGGAAATAAAAGTGAGTGGTACAATGAGACGATGATTCTAAATAATGGACGACCGGTTGAGTTTGATGGGTACATGAGAGTTGAGGTGGATACTGAGGTCCTTTATAGGGCAAAGACACGTGTGGAAACCTTCTACAATTTGACCAAAGATTGCAAGGATGGAATTAATACTTGCTGAACAGGTTGGATAATACCCTAATGCATCTTTACTTGAATTGAATCATGCTTTTACTTCTTTGACTTTGTTTCAGAATGATACTTTTGAGTCAATTCAGGTTTCTTTGTATTTTAATGTTCTTTTATTGTATTGATGAACCTTCTCTATGACTAGCCCATATGTGTACCATAGATTCAACTTATTGGAATGTGCACTCTAATTTTTTTCAATACCAACCGTTGAGTTTTTATCTTTTTATTCTTGTGTAAGTATTATCAGTTATTATCTTCCACGAGTAAATGAATTCTTTTTCTTTGTGACTCTTCTGTTGCATTTAAAGATTCATATGCGAACATGCTGACCAGTTGGGAATTAAGGATGGACTGGAGGCGTAAATTGCTAATGTAAGAAAGAAAGATTTCCTGGGACCCTTGTAAATTGAATTGCATGACTCTTATTGCACTGGTCAGTGAAACAGAACTGTATTATCACTCAGGCCTGAATCAGCTGTTTGAATGCACTGTCATCTCCTTAATGTGGTGTTTGCTTTCTGAAGGTGATAGATGGCTACTTATATAGTTTCGTAATAAGCCTTCCCCAGTTGTAGCTTACCCATATAGGATGAAAAATTACTATTTAAAAAATATATAATAAATAGAAAAGGCAACCTGTGCAAATACATTTTTCTTATTGCAATGAAAGTATTTGTTCCTCTTAGCATGCATATGTGGATTTCCTCCCATATCAGAACTTGCAAGATAGAGGCATGTTATGTTTGTCTTTATCTAATTAGATGAACCATGATTTTGCTCTTTTGCTTTTTGAGGTGTCTATGTCTCTATCTCCATTAAAATATATGGAAGTGCCCAGGGGTTTTCTTCCCTGAATTTGGCAAATGGTAGAAGAATATCTGTCTTACAACCTTCCATTGCATCCATAATTGGTCAAACCCAAAACTTGTCTTGCTTTGGTCACTGAAATAGAAACCTGAATCAGCTATGGAACTGCACTGCCTTGTTTAACTGTTGCTTCCTGAGAATGTTGTGCTAATGGTCTTAATTTTGCAAAAGAGATGGGGAAAAAAGGAAAATCAGGGGAAGAGGAAACTGTACAAATGATATTTCTGCTAGCAAATGAAGCTTTTTATTTATAGCATGCACATGGGAATTTATCTCTTAGATGGAATGATACTCCAAGATAGAGGTGCTTTCTTTTTGCCTCTGCAACTGGAAGTAGGGTAGTTTTGCCTCTTTTGGCTTGTGGTTACAATTCATGTATTTGTGGCTATATTTCAATATATTTTGGTGTGTATCAAACATAATGTCCATGTTGGTCGATTCGTTTAAGATTTCTGTTTTTTGAGGAATAGGTTTCTTAATTAATGAGCAACATGGGAATCAAATCCATGCATCAAAGCATAACACATTAACATCTTCCCCCTAATTTTAGTGGTGACTGTGTGGGTTCCACTGCAGCAAGAGCCAATAGCATTTTACGCTGATGTGTAGGGGTGTGTATCCAACCTACTAAGTTGACAAAATTGACCCAACTCAACCCAACCCGATGCCTTGGGTTGGGTTGGAATTTTTTTTTGAGGCCCAAGTTAGGTTGGGTTTGGTTTAGGTTGATAGTTTTTCAACCTATTCAACCAAACCCAATCCACTATATATAAGTTTATCTTATTATTCTTATTTTTATTTGTTTTGTTTGATGCATTTTGGTATTTTAAGAATTAGTTTTGATGAATTTGAAAATTAGGAATATAATTTAGACAATATTATGTGAATTGTAATAGTTTATATAAAAAAGTAACTAAATAATTAACGAAAGTTCAATTTTTTACGAGGTGTGAAACATGTAAGCATAACCCACAAATCCAACCAAACCTAACTGTTGGTTTCTACACATGTAATGGATTGGATTGGGCTGGGAAATTTCTTAACCCAACAAGCTTAAGTTGGGTTGAAAAAATGCTCCATCTCGACCCAACCTGACCCATGCATACTCTTGTTAATGAGTAGCCTGAAGCTAAATTATATCATGCACAAGCAGCAATGTAAATGTTCCAAAATCCAATTGATTTTGTCAACCTGTGATTGTCTGCTTTAATGGTTTGATTCTGCTGTGTCAATCGCACTGCTATATCAAGAACATTCACTCCCGAAAAAAAAAAAAAAAAACTTATATTCACCTGCAGTGGCATGTTGAAGCTATACTATATTTATTCCTTTTTCAGGAAAATATAAATATTCATTTTTGTGAAGTCAGTCTATCACGCACAAATCAAGAAAGGGTCTTTGTGAACAAGTAGCACCCCCTATCCATTTGGAATATCAATTCTCTCTTGTGAATCTTTATCCGCTTGCACACACAATGCCAACAGCCTTTTAGAAATATGGTGTTGTTGCAAATAAGGCCCATTTCATTCTTGGATGGCAAACAAAATGAAGAGCTACAAACTTCCGTTCTGGTTTCCCTCTATGTTCCAACTTTGTTTCGGTGCTACTTGATCATGCACAGGTATATATTCCTGTAGAAACATGTCTGACTTCAAGAAACAATTGATACAAGAGAAATGCTGTGTGTTTATCATATATGATAAAATACTACAAGTACAAGCATATTTTGCCTGCTCAATACTTTGGTTGATTTTACAATGTAAGAAAAAAAAATCCAATTCGAAGTAAAATATACTGTCCTTGACCCTTTCATTTTGTCAAGAGAATGGTCTTGGAGCTTTAATAAATCTCAAGCTTTGAAGGTGACCAAAATTCTGCCATGGTCAGCCATACGGTACACCTAAGAATTGACCTGCCTCTAAATGACTTAGTATGGATTAACTTATTTCATTAAATCAATTCAAGATGAAGTTTTTTTTTTTAGTGTCTCATGTTTATGGTTCGAGCCTCCTCTTCCTCTCCTCCACTATCTAACTATCTCAAAAAAAAAAAAAAAAAAAAAAAAAAAACAGAAACCAAAAAAAAAAAAAAAAATGAAACTAAAAGTGGATGAATTAAACTTGAAGGGGGGGAGTCAACACCAAGTTGGAAATTCAAAGAATTTTTTAGAATTGAAATTTTTTAATGTGAAATATGAACAAAAAATTTATATAGAGTGTAAGTATCTATTTGGCAAGATTATTTTTGCTAACTTATTTTACTATTCAGCTTATTTTTGTTACTATTCATGGGTCCCATTGTATTATTTTAGCTAACTTTTACTTTTATCTACAGTACTTTCAGTAAAAAGTTTTTAGTTTCAGCAAAATAGCGAATTCCAAACAAACCCTAAGTTTAGTAAAAGTGGAATCAAAGATAAAAGAATTGTAAGCTTGCTGGTTAAAAATACCAAAAAGTAACTATTTTTGATATTTTGGATTAACAAATCATAATGATGGGGAGATCGAAAAGAATGTCAATCATATTATAAGATTAAGATAGATAAAGTAGAGGAGTAAATTAGAACTATTGTGTGATTGTGGAAAACATACTAAGTTAAATCAAAATTTATAAGAATAGTTATACTCTACAGTATCTAATGTTGAGCTATTAAGAAGCAATATGTTCATAAAATAAGTGTAGTTGAAATGAGAATATTAAGACAAATAAGTATAAATACCATGAAAGATATGAAATGAAATGAAGAAATTCGTTTAAAGATTGGTAGCTCCTTTTGATGAATAAATTGGGGAAAATCAATTAAGATAGTTTGGTCACAAGTAAAGGAGAATGGCTAATGCATTAATGGCAAAACAAGTAATTTGATTTAAGTTGAGGGAACAAAAAGGAGGTAGAGGAAGACCTAAATTAATATTGGTAAAAGTGGTAAAAAATTGACATATTCATTAAGATGACAAAAAGTATGATATTGGATAGAATAGAATGATGAAAAAAAAAAACATATGTTCGATTCCTGTTAGATTGTTTTTTTTTTTTTTTTTTTTTTTTTTTTTTTTTTTTTTTGGAGAAACAATTCCTATTAGATTGTTAAGTACTCATATTGATCCCAAAGTTTTGGGATTAAGGTTTTATGTCGTTATTGCATATAGCCTTGAATGGTATTTTCTTATTATTCCTTCAATATTTTCTTCTTTTTGTCATCTATTCCAGTACTGATGGAATATACTTTTGCAATTTTATCAAAATACAAAATTTGTATTAGTATTTATGTCATTAATTAATGTACAAGTATATTAGTACCTCCATCTTCTGTAGCAGCTCTCGAGAAGTATGTGCAGATATGACAATATTCCTAGCAGATGGATTAATAAATCCTTCTTCCACTCCTTTGTCAAACAATCCCAGCAAGCAATCATAATATCCATCAATATTCAAGAGACCTACCTGTTTTAGCAACCAAATATGAAAATACAAATTTGTTTATGTCAAACTTGTGAGCTTATGTAACATGTGGCTAAAAAGGGCCCCCAAAAAAAGGGGTCACAACTCAGGGTAAATAACCATTAAAGTCAAGGTTCCTTTTTTCTTTTTCCTTGAACTGTTATTGTTTTTAACTGAAATAACATCCTCACTCTTAAATTTGATCTCACCGACTTTTCCTTAATGTCTACATCAATTTTTTTCTTAATTAAATTTTGATACATGCACTGCATGAAGGTGATTGTTGTGACAATTAAGACACCATTAACTCTTAATTTTGGCTCTAAAGATACTATAAAACCATATAGTCAAAGAAAGATTAGGTTAAGTGTGGACCTAAAAATGGGTGTTAAGTCTACTTCATTGCCATTGTTGTCACAATTGGATAGCTGTCAAGTTTGAGGGCCAGATCAAGCTATTAACCACATACAGCTATATATACACTTATTGCCCAAGTTGGTTTGACTAATTAAGATATTAAACAGTTTTTTTTTTTTTTTAATTATAAAGTTGGGATTAGGAGAGGCATTAGAAACTATCAATGGTTTCCAAAATCCAAATGTCAACTCCCATGGATTTCTTTTCTTTCTTTAGAAAATAAAATAAAATTATATATAGCTTCTTCTCTACTTAATGAGCCAAGAACTCTTGAGTCTTGAGGCATTTACTTGGCAAAGTTTGGGACTAATATAAGATTGAACCCCAATGCCCAACACCCTGTCCTCAAGCGAAATTTAACTTTAATTTTTTGTTTATGTTCACAGCCAACTTATGTACAAATTTTTAAAAGTTTCACTATTTTTTTTTATAAAAGTAAAAGTATACTTTTCTTAGATCCCAAATTACTTTTTAAACAAAATATGCTAACAAAAACAAGCTAATTCAAATGGACTCCCTTTTTTTTGGGGTCAAACAACTAAAATGAATTTTAGGTGTTTAAGTATAAATTGCTAAATCTTCTGAAAGGAATATTACAGGATTGAAACGTTCAAAAAGCATTTATTATTTGAGAACATTGTATTTCTGATACCATTTTCTCCTACTTTAATCAAGGAATACTTTCATAATTATAAATGGATGCTCAAATATTATGGGGTTGTACAAAAAATAAAATAGGGAACATTTCTTAATCTTTTCTTAGTTGAGCTAAAACCATGTTACTGGGATCAATAGGTTACAACTTGAACTAGGAGTAGAAAAATATCAAATTGAATAGGGTGAGTGATCAACTTACTTAAACATGTTTAGTGATATATCACAAAGAATAAATCTTAAAAGAATAATGATAAACATAATTTGTTTTGGCTGAGTCAATGAACCCAAAACCTTTGGAATGTAACTCTTCCCAAAATCAAGGATAGAAGTTGTGTTACTATATATTTTAGAAAAGAAAAAAGTAGATGACAATGGAGAGAAGGTGAAAAGAAATATCAAACAAAAAAGAAAACGAAAAATTGGCATGCTAGATCTTGGTCAAAACCTAATTAAATACATTTAAGCAAGAGAAATAACAAGGAAAAGGACTACAACCAGCGATGTCAAGTACTAAACATTGATATTTTTTAAACCGACCATAATATTTTTCTCGAAATCTGCATGTATAGTTCTATTAAATGAAACTTTAACTTCAAGTTGCATCCTAACAAACACCAAAATAATACTCTCAATGTGAACCACACTTTGATTTTCTTAAATGAATAAGTCAAATCTAGATATATCAAAACTTTCATTGCAAATATTCCAAATCATAAAACTACAAGCAATGTGACTTGAGTGTAATTAATTACTTATACTTCGGAAGAAAAATTAATTTAAAAAAGTTGGATGGGCAGCAGGGAAGATTCCTTTAGCTATTATAACATCAATATTACCCTTTCTTGGACTTTGAGGGAAATAAATAGTTTAATGCATGCTATCGCTAGGGTTGCTTAGTGCTTAGCTGCATTCCTTTGAAGCATAGTGGACAGACTTTTTGATTTGTTTTCCCAAATTGATTTGAATTACATGACAATTTTTAAATGACCAAAACCATACATATATATGTGTGTGTAATATTTAAATGGCTTATTAAGTAATCTAAACAAGTTACATGATTTTGAAAAAAATTATTAACTTAAAAAACACGTGGATGATCATTTTAATTGCGATGTATTGGATGTGTTGTTTCCTCTTTTGTTGTTTTTGTTGAACCACTGCCTGTGGTGGTCAGTTTGTTAGCCCTTGATGAGGCTGGCAATTTTTGTAACAGACTTATTAATAGTTAATTTAAGTTTCCAACCTTTCTCACCAGAAAAAAAAAAAAAAAAAAAAGGTATCGGATGATGAAAAATATGACTCAACTGCTAGAAGCCAAGTTTAGAAATTTTCAATAAATTAAATTGAGGAAACTTTTGGAACTCTAAATGTACAAAAAAAAATTAGTGTTTTCTAGATAGTATAATGCTTGGGGAAGCACTATTAATTTGCAACTTGTCCTTTCAGATAAAATAGAAAACATGCATAAGCAATTTAACTTACTGGTTTGTCATGGATGCCAAGCTGGGACCAGGCTATTATCTCAAGCAACTCTTCCATAGTACCATAACCTCCTTCACATTCATATATAGGGGAAAAAAAAATCAAAAGGTTGCATCAATATTATCTTTAAAAATGAAATCCTCTTTATATATATAATACTTACCAAAAATAAATTCTTATATTATATAGTATAATGTATTTCTTCTTTTCTAATTAACAAATATTTGCATACCAGGAAGAGCAACAAAAGCATCAGCTCGGCGAGCCATTTCAGCCTTCCTTTCATGCATATCTGATACAATCAACACTTCTCCCACTGCATGGCCAGATATCTGAGAGCAAGTCATAATTAGTAATCACATCCACACGAGAGAGATTGAGAGAGATGTTGATGTTCATACCTCAAGTGGAACAAGTGCATTTGGGATAACTCTAACCAAAAAGGAAAAAAGAAAAGTTAGAATAAAAACAAGATGTGCATGAATACATGAATTAGACCAAATTTCTTGGTCTATGTAAATGGATGTATATGCACTAGAAAGAGGCTTTCACATACATTAACTACATCAAAGAAATATTGTTAAACTCTATATATAAACTGTAAAAGTTTAATACTCATTTGCTTCCCCCATTGAATTCCTTACCCTAAAACATGACATCCACCATCAAAAACTGTTTGAGAAACCAACCCCATCAGCCCAACACTCCCTCCTCCATACACCAAATCCATCTTCTTCTCCACCTGCAAATAAACCCTCAAATGAATCTTTGAAACCCCACCTATATGGTGTTGGTGTGTGTATATAAAAGAGAGAGAGAGAGAGAGAGAGAGTACATACCAATTCTCTTCCAAGATCAAGAGCTGCATCACCAAATATCTTTCTATTCCCTGAATTACTTCCACAAAAGACACAGACCCTTTTGAACTTACCCATCTTTCTCTCTTCACTCCTAAGTCCAAAAAAAAACTACAGAAAATATATATTCACTATACAATACAACCAAGTCCTCTACACATCTCTACACATTGATATATACATAAATATGACAATATTATTATAATATTAAAACAATCGAATGCTAGGTGTAGGACGTGCGTGACACGTGAGACATGTCGTTCATGGCCCATATATATGTATGAAAGTTTTTTTTTTTTGAGTCAAAGGCGATTCTCTCTTTCTTTTCCACCTTTTGTTTTCTATATCAGATTTGTTTTAATTTGGTGGGTGCACCAATAATATACACTATTCATCACCTCCTTGTGATTCCGGGGGCAGGTTCATCTTTCCTTGGATTTGCAAAATCCAATTAGGTGTCTGTGTTTGGTGGCTAGTTGCTTAGTTTTGTATCACATAAAAGGTCACTTCTTCCACGCAGGTTTTTATTTTTTTTTTATTTTTTTTGTGGGTGCTGCTCATGTTGTCCCTAGGCACTCCCATTGAAGTGGAAGAACAATAATATGTATATTCTCTTAATTTTATTGGTAAACCGTGGGATGTTTTCATCTAATTGCCTTTGAACAAGTAACCATCTCGTACATTTTTTTCTTACATAAATAGTAAATCCTCACCGTACTAAAAATTTATTAATGAGCTCTACTATTATACGGTTAGAGAGAAAGTACTATATAACTGTATTTCAAAATAATGACAGAAGTAAAACTAGATCAAGGGAGTTATAGGCTTGGATTTTGAAAATTTTTTAAAGATTCTAATTTTTAAAAAGTATTATATAAATATAAAATAGACGTAAAATTTTTGAAATTTAAATCTATAATAATTATACTTGGTTCCCTCAAAAAATAAAACTTGGTCAAAAGATCCCAATAAAAAAAAGTTAGGTATCTCATTCCTATGACGATGCACTGTGAGATCAAGTGTGTCTATGTGGGATGTGTGTTGTTTTTGACTTTTTATGAACATTAAAACATGTTTACTAATTATTTGGATTTTTTTATTTCGAACGACTTTTGCTGTTAAGTTATTTTCGTCTTTGGTTGTTTATTATTTGGGACTTAAAATTAAAAGTTTGGTTCTTTTTTTTTTCTTGGTAACACTAACTATTTTTTTAGTTCAAAAAATATGTGACATATAATTAGATGATAAATATGACTTTTATTAGTTTTGGATGGAAAAATATGACTTTTATTTGATTGGTAAATAATGGGAACCTAGTAACAATATTTTTTTTTTCAAATAAAAATGCAAATAATTCAAACATAATTATTTTGTGTATTTTCTTTTAATAATAATAATTGGTAAAAGGAATTTAATTAGAATGATGCCTCAAATACCATATATTTTACTCTATATAGACCTTACAAACTAATGTATTAATTTTTAAAAACTCAATAAAAGAGTCATTAAGGAATTTATTTATTATATGTTATTGATGTGCCACCAATCAAATTCATTACCACATCTTTTTGTAAATATTTTGTATAGTAAAGTTGGTAGTAGCATTGGTATTATATATTTATATATTTATTTATTATGTTTTGTTAATACTAAATAAATACTAGTTTTCATTAAAAAAAAAATTATTTATATTTTACCCCTCTTAAGTTAAAATCTTGGTTTCGTTCATGTCCCGAAATATTGAAAAATTACTATATATCCATGGGACATCTCCACCTTCTATTCCCTAACCTATTTTCCATCATTAGTCTCGTCAACGTTAATTAGCTTGTTATTTATATTTTATGATCATGCTTAATAAACTAGTAGAATCTGACATGACATGGTTCTTTATTGCCTCTAGCTAGGTCCCTTTTCTTCGTCATAACTTGGATTTTAAGGGGGATGATGACCTAAGAAGATCATCATCCAGATACTTAAAAACCTACTAATATTAACAATTTCCTCAAAAGTTAAATACTTGCTGTAGTCGTTAACACTTTATTTATTATATATGACAAATTATTGGTAACTATAACCTTGAGCTTTGTCAAAGAAAGAATGAAATTAGTAAAACCTAGTCAAAAGACTCAAAAGCAAGTAATTAAAGGGGGAATAGTTAAGGTGATCTTAAACATTTGAAAGGCTTTTCATGATCATGTCCTTCGTTGAGAGATTATCTACTCCTCTTTAAGGACCACATGAGCTAGGTGATGTGATCTTCCAGAAAGAGTGAATAATTTCTCATTTCGTGTACTAAATAATTATTTACAGCGCATTATTGTCTTCTATTTGTTATTTGTGAAAATACTGGGCATTATGATCATGTAAACTTAGGACTTATTTGTCAAATGTTATATATATATATATATATATATATATATATATATATATATATTCAACTTATTTAGTTTGTGTTTAGCTTTTTATAGATATAGATGTACTTTTACTCAATATATTTTCTAAGTCTAATAATTAGACCAATGAAAATAAATCCTCTCAAACAATCACTCAATAGATTATACTAGAGACAAACTCAAATCAATGTTAAATAAATATAAATATACAATGATATAAATATACAATGAGCAATAGAGAGTTTGCGGTCTTCCAAAACGAGATGAGAGTAGTGTTGTGTGCTTAGCTTCTCTTACAATTTGTGGGTTCTAATTAGTTCAACTAGTAAAAATTTTTGTCATCAAATAAGAGATATGAGTTTCAAACTCCGCTAATATCAAAAATTGATTGATGTTTTAATTACTTGATAATAAGAACAATCATTATGAAATGAGTGTCATAAGTTGAAATTCTATTATACTATATATATAAATATATATATATATAAAATAAAATATAAAAAAGCCTTCTTTTTCAAGTCCTGTACCCACTTATATGTTCCTTTTTTGGGTATTTGGTACACTTGTAAATGATGACCACTTCATCATCCATGACCTAATTATGATAGGCAAGGTCATGGTATAAAAATGGGGTTTCAATTGAAGCGTGCGTTAAAAATGATGATGATGTGGGGGCCAATGTGAGCCCACCGCTGATTAATTCAAAGGATTTCGTGCTTAATTATGTGCTTCAATAATCATGTCAATTGCTATTGGTGAGATCCACATTAAAACAAGTAGGAACCAGAAAGACAATTAAGTTAACCAATTCTTTTGTTCTTGGACCTCGGTCCTCTGCTATATGGAAAGTGTGACCCATTACCCCCATATGCTCTTTCTACATGAAAGCCATTATAAATTATTCCATTCAATAACTCTATATATATAAAACAAAAATTCACAGTGATTTTTCACAAAATATTGAGTGGCTTATAAAATAAAAATGGTTTCGACCATGAATGGTACCATGAGAATGCGATGTTACATCAATCATAATCACGTTGTTGAATTTTGTTGGTTGGTGGTTCCATTATAGATTTTGAGAAAAATCAATATTTGTAGGAAAAGAATGTGAAACTAATGGAGGCAGGAAAATTTTGGCTAGCTAACCTTTTTTGGGTCCTTTTCAATGGCCTATTGGTCCATGATTTATTTTGTGCAACTCAAGATTCATGCAATCAAGGAATTCAAGAATTTTTAAATTCTGTAGTACTTACAAATTTCAAAACAAAATTCATAAGGTTTTTTTCCCCCGGGAAATTTTAGCTACCTTTTTTGGGTCCTTTTCAATGACTATTGGTCCATGATTTATTTTGTGCAATACAAGATTCATGCAATCAAGGAGTTCAAGAATTTTTAAATTCTCTGTACTTACAAATTTCAAATTTTGTTTTAAGGTTTTTTTCCCCACATGCACGTTTAAGCACAAAAGAAGATTTAAAAAAAAATGCTTCTCCATGTTTTTTTTTTTTTTCCTTTCTTTTCTCCCTTACAACAAGTGGGCAGAGGGGGTTTCAATTATTCAAATCTAAGTTCTTCCTAAAGAGAGAATTAAGGTAATGTCATTAAGTTATAAAACTCTTAACGTTCCTCCATGCATATTGTTCCTAATTAATTTACTTATCCTCCTTTGGCTTGAATTTTAATTTTGTTCACTCAATAAATTAGTTTTGAGACACTAAAACATGTTTTCTTTTTTAAATGAGACTACTAGAATGTGGTTGATTCAATGTCTGTTTGGAAATAATTTATCTAGTTTTTTTCTATAAGTATCATAGATAAAATCTAAAAACTAAATAAAATAAGTTGATTGATTTTTTTTTTTTTTGAAAAAACTGTAGCAAAAAAAAAGTAGAGTAGGACCCACAATAAGCAAAAAAATACTTGCATTTTGAGGGGGGAAAAAAAACACAATAGCATGAGCTCCACGTTTAGTTAATTGTATTGATTTTTTTTACCAAAAATATAATAGTGGGAGCCACAAAAAAGAGAATGAATCTCCTTTATTGCGGGACCCACGTAGGAACTACAAACCGTAAAAATATAAAAAATAAAAAAAGACTTATAATCTAATCTCAAACGCACACTAGTGTGACGGATGTCAAGCTTCAAATGATTTCAATTTCATTATTTAAGCTTCGAATAGGCCACTTATTGAAAGGATGAGTTCGAGCCCTTCTTTTCTTTCATTTTGGCCTAAGCTTAAAGTTGAAAAAAGTTGTTGATTCATATGCCAGCCAGCTCGCTCTATCCTAGCTTAGCATTAGAGTGTATACATATATATTCTAGGAGCTATTTCTGACCTACTAAATTCCTAATTAATTTGCAGTTCAATATATGAATTTCCACTCCCAATGACTATGAGACAGAGAACATAAGCTAAATGTGAATATTTTGTTGGTAAGATTGTCCCCCTACTCTAAATAAAATATGAATCACTGGTTGGTAGTGATGGTTACTTACATAGATCCATATGGTGGAATCTAATTTAAGGGATGGTCTAATCATAGAAAAATTTGAAGTCAATATTGGGGGAGGGGAGAGAGACAGAGGACATTAAATAAAAAAGTTAATGATGTGATTGATTAGGACGTAAATCATACGTTCAACTTTAAATTTAAAGTTAAATTATAAAAAATTCAATTATCAGTATCATACATTAAAATTCACTTGATTCTACGTTGAAGTTGAATAAAACTTACCACGAAGAATAAATTATAAATTACTCCACCCAAAAGAAATAAAAGAATAAGTTTCAGTTAGTTTAATTGGTAAAGTGATAAAGAGTCAAATAGGTTTGAACCTTGCCTACACTAAAAAATTAATTAATTTTTTAGCCTAATGATAAAAAGATATCATCATAGAGAGGACAATATAAGTTGAAATTCTATCACTTTTATAAATAAATAAAAAATTAATAATTAGGTTGAGATAATTAGTAATATGATTCATTTTGATTGGGGACTTAGACCCACATCAATATTTGTAATAGAGAATCAGCCACAATATCAGAAGCGCCAAACTGATGCTATCCACAATATGTGTTTCACGACTGTCAGAACAATATTATCCTATGCAATGGCCTCCTCTGACTGGTTCACAACAGTTAAAAGTCAGCTAGCAACATATAAAATCTGTGCATATCTCAACCAGTCACATACACAGCTGCTAAGATGTGAACCTATTGTATATTTTATTTTCTCTTCCGTAGGAAATTAGGCACTGAAAACTTCTTGCTTGCCAGGCCAGCCAACAGGTCCTTTTATTTTTCTGGTTCATAGGTATTGTATTTATCACAGATTCATGTCCTTGAGATCACAAACTATCTATTTATGTGTCATATGCATGGTCACCAAACTGGTCAATTTTCTGCATGCTCATAATTGCTTGCTGAATAGACACATATCCTTTCAAATAGGCCTAAAGATTTAAAAGAAGTGATTCACGTAAAATGGACAAGTTCAATTTGCTTTCCTTAACCAAATTTGACACGACTTTCAATAATTGAAGGGTCCCTCCACCATAACCAAGTTAATCATGAGAAGATGCACCTATATCAATGGCACTGTGACTGTCTTTTAGTCTCCATCAATCCTGGGAAATGGGATGACTATAAACCAACCAACCAGTAAATTTGATGCATTTAACTATAAACAAGTGTGCTTATACAAAACTTAGACATATAATTACAGATAGTCTAGGAAGGTTTAGAATTTGAAGATATAACAAATGTGGTCCGAGCCAAAGCATTTTAAAAGTTTGGATGAATGAAATGCCACAAATTTCAAGCATCAAATCAAGAAGTGCTGTAACCCCACGTTTGAACATGACTGTAGACTGTAGTTCAAAAGTGAATTAATGTGGAACTTGATGACCAGCAGTACTGCCTTTGAGAAAGGATAGGCCATAAAAAATTTTGAGACGCACTAAGAAGGAACAGCAACAACCTGAGATGCCACTGGATCAGATAGTTGTGGAGACACTAGTTGATGTTGATGGTGTAGCATGGCGTGCAACAAATGACTCGACAAGTGGATTCACAAGGTGAGGTGCTTCATCCTTTATTGCAATCAACAAATTATTGAAGTCAAAAAGTTATTATCATCAAACATATTCTATAGTTCATATAAAAGTCTGGTCAATAATGAGCAACTATATTTTTAGTATGGACAAGGAAAAGAAAATTTGTTTCCACAATTGGTTAATGAATGATTTTGCATTGATGGAACACCAGAAACCAGTGCTTTAGAACCAAAATGATAGCATGTGCATAGGAAGTTCTGTTAAGAGCCTAACAGCCCCTACATATCAAAACTTTGGGTTCATTTCAATTTTATTTATGTTTCCTAGGAGATTCAGAACTTTTAAAAACTACTTTTTTTTAATCATTTATAAAATTTATATTATAATCCTTACTATCTTACAAGTTTTGCAGGAGCTACATTTTGAAACCAAAAATAAATCAATATAAGTATATAAATAGTAGACAAAGTCTTCCTCCAAACTGGTTTGAAGTGATCTCCTTCAATTTGTTACGTGGCAATTAATAAAACCATCCACGTGTATTATTTAAAAAAGTCACATGACGTATTAAATATGTCATATGACTAAAAGTACATGTAGATGGTTTTATCAATTGCCACATGGGTTGGAGAAATTTTCCTCTAAATTAGTTTGGAGGTAAACTTTTTCCATAATTAACCCCCAAAAAAGGTGTAAAATACTAATTATTGTCACATAAAAACACTACCAAATCAATGCCTCCACATGTGCCTGGGTGGGTTGGTGGCTTAGTGGGGTTTGTGTGTGTGTGTGTGTGTGTGAGAGAGAGAGAGAGAGAGAGAGAGAGAGAGAGAGAGGGGGGGGGGGGGGAACCTGGGGGCAGTGCCCAACATTGGGGAGGACAATGAAGTCTTCAACAGAATCAAAATTCTCATAGTTTCTTCCAAGCTCAAGGGGTTCCCATGGATCCTTGTCACCCCATGCTATTAAAATAGGACACTGTAATGAGGAAAAAAGAAGGGTCATTACCTAGTGCTATTACCATTAAGTGGATAGAATTTTCCTCCAAATTTTGGAGGAAAGTTCCTCCAAATCATTACAAGACAATTGAAGTTACCTATTCATATGTACTTTCAATTACATGACTTGTGGCTTGTTCAGAATTTAGATTACTTATTGAACCAAATAAACATTGATGGTCATACAAATTGCATGGATTAGAGAATATTTCTCAAAACTAGTTTGGAGTAAAACCCTACCCCATTAAATGGGATGCTAGAAGGGTGGGTAATTTGCAATCAACAAATTACCCACATGCCTTTTATCTTATGTCTTTTTGTCATTTTAATGGTTGGGTAAATAGAGAAGGGTGAGATATATTGTAAGATCTCATCTACTTGTAGTAGATAAAGATTGGATTTCTTTTGAATTTTAATTTACATTTATCTTGTAAAGCCATCTATTTATATGGTTTAATGTTGAATAATAAAGGAGGCTGAAAAATATTGTTATTGAATGAAAATTTCACTTTGGAGGTTTGGACTCTTTCAAGGTAGTCCAATTTATCAAACTAAAGACCTTGGTAGTTGGTTCCCTCAAAGCAACCAAAAAAAATTGTACACACAACATTGCTGTTGTTGTTTTCTTTTTCTTATTCTTTTTTTTTTTTTTTTTTTTTGGGGTATAAAGTGGCTGCTCTCAATACTTGGATTAGCAGGAATCTAGGAGGGAGCTTCACACATATATACTTAGATAAGGCTAGAGTAGGATTTCAATCTCATACTATAAATAAAAAATAAAAAATTATCTTCAAACTGACCTTTACTTGAGGCAGAAGTTCCTCAGGAAGAGGGCCAGCCGAGTAGCAAATAAACTCAAGAAACACATCAGCAGCACCAGGTTCCAGTCCTGGATTAAGTATTTTCTGAACTAGTTCCTCTGTCACTTGGGAGGTGTCATGGTAACACTGAAATGATATCCATTATTCATCATAAGCAATCGACAGCAACAATGGTAGTACTGTATTCATTATTTTCATTTAGGAAAAATTATCTTGTGAGACCAGCATATACACTGCCCCCTTCAATATATGGCTCCCGCAAGTGTGTGTGGCCCACCAAATGTGAGGTGGGTGCTACATAAAACCGTCTCACAAGATACTTTCTCTACAAACTAGTTAGAATAGGTGTTGTAAAACGTTTACATTCCGTAGTGTGCACAGATCCACTGCACTTCCTACCATCAATTGTTAGTCTATGACAACTTGTAAACCTTTTCTCGCTAGACTAACACTTTTGACTTGAATAGTTCAGTAACTCAAGCACCGCAACTCCAGAAATGAAATCTCACTGTAACTTTTAAATGATTTAAGGTTCGATTTTCAAGGATGCTTTTTATTAGGCAAGAAATACAGAGAATATGTAACTCAAAGACAACATAGTCAAGCAGGTCCCACTCATAGAATATTTTGTCTTTTCCCATACATACACTTAACACATTAATTTATATGCATAGACAAGCTTGCCAACTAATCTAGTACTTGCTCCACTTTTCCACCATTATGCATTAAAGCGTTTTACTTGTGTATGTAAAAAGGGAAGAGGTGTAAACTTCTCCACTTTTTGTGATAAGGAATCTATAACAGTCATTCAACTGGGAATAAAATGAGCATGTACCTTAATCAGATCAAATTGGATGGCATGTCAATAAATTAAATCCAAGCTTACTTTTTAAAGATCTAATGCATATGGGATTAGATTCAGAATCAATCATTTTTCAAATAGTAATTTCAGTTCAATCTATAACCTAAAATCTTGATCACATCACAGGCCAACACATCTTCCAAGGAAAACTCATGGTTTCAAAATAGAAAATCTCAAACTCAACTTAGCCCATGGAATGTGTATTACAATCCTAGTTTTGCGGCTTTTGCCAAGTTAACTATGGGTCATGGATCATTGGTTGGGTCAAACCAACCCAATTACTAACACACCATTACAATGCACCTACTCCATTTCAAAATAATCATAAATAACTACAGATTAAAATTTTGTGCCCTTGATACCATTAGTAGTCATCAGTGCTAATTTAGCACTGATGACTATATGTGAAATACCGATTTGATATATAGGAATACCTGGCAAAGAATACTCCTCACAGAGTCTGGTGTGGCAACACTTTTGTAGAAATATTTGCCCAAAGCAGTATTCCTGGCAAAACGGTACAACTATCATAAAGCCTACATATGCAACCTTAGAACTCTAAAAGTTCATACAAGGGAGCTATAGGGTCAAATACTTACCTCAGCAAATTCTGGAATGATCTAATTAAAGGTTTTCCAAACCAGGGCTGCTTCTTAATATGAAGCATACGAAGAGATATGTTTAAAAGAATTATGCCTTTGCAGATCTGAGGTGCCATAACTGCTGCCTGAAGACCAACAAGCCCTACATAAAAACCAGAAAAAGAAGATTCTTTAACGGTATCATGTGATCAACCTTAAAATTGTGAATTAAAGAACTGTTTGATATCTAAGGCTTCACTAGTTTTCATAGAAAGTAGCACTGAAGAAACATATCAATGATTTGAATGGGGTGGCCATCATTTTGATGGAAATACTTGTATCCTATTGTCTTTGAAGTCAAGCATTACAGAAACTGCTGTGAAGGTCACAGAGAGCATATTTTGCAGCAGTATCTTCCCAAAAAATATTCACACAGGAAAAAATCCTACACAGGTCAAGAAGATGATCCTTCTGGTTGCCTGATATACAGATCAAACATAAATATGTTTTAAAATATAATTCTAAGCAGCAAGTATGAACAAAACAAGAGAGGCAGGAAAGCACAGCACACAGGCATGCATAACACTAAATGATTAGAGACTATCTTATAAACCAAATCTGATAACACATATGAACATGACAAGAAAGAAAAAGAAAATATGCATTTATCAAATGCTACAAGAGATGAAAGTCTAAGTACTGTATGACCAAAGTCTAGCCAGAACAGGCAAGATTGTTCAGAATTTAAATTAACACTTTTGTCATACAATTTCCAATGGCATCACAAGGATGGCAAGGATACCAAGTTCCTGGCTTGAGAGTTTGTAAGCCAACTTGATTCCAAGTTTGTCTAAATCAACCCAAAAAGTCAGAGATGATTTACACCCTTTTATTAAATGTTCCTGGAAATATTGGGAGTACTATTTATTAATATGCAAAACACAGAACATGTATAGCAGAGCCATGCATTATGAAAACTTGCTTTAAGACCCAAGAAGTGGTACCAATATATGATGAAATGAAAAGCATTGAACCATAATAAAATAAACTGAAATATGATTCTAGCTGACTAAAAATCAGTTGTGAAGTAAATGCAGTTCTTGTGGTTCTTATAATTGAATAAAAGTCATAAAATCTAAATTTAATCCTACAATAGCATACTGCCTAAAGATGGTGTGTACAGCTGCTAAAAAAAGAAAACAAAAGGATTCACAATAAAAACATGCATAGATTGGTTAAACATTAAAGCTTAGAGTGAAGGATTAATTAACATAAGCCAAAACATTCAAAAGGTGGTCACCTCCAATGGAATTGCAAATAAAGAATGCTTCATCCTTAATCACATCTATACAGAACTCATTTAGCTGGGTGGCCCATGTTTCAAATGTATAGAAGAGGTTGTCTCCAAATTGACGAGGATTTGGTTTATCCGAATATCCATAACCAATAAGATCAATTGAGTATACCCTATGTGATTTTGCCAGAACGGGAATATTTTTCCTCCAATGATCACTGCAACCAGCCACAATTGAGTCACAAGTACTAACAGACACTTCAAGTACAGAATCAAAGATACTGGAGAACAAAACTTTTAAGAAATCAACCGTTCTTATATTGAAACATGCATAAACCTTGAGAAGCTAGGCATGCAAATCTTTCAACATTATAAATTAAAAGAAATACAAAGATAAAAAAATCAGGTTCAAGCTTTTAGATTGTGACCAAAACCCAGCAAGAGAAATTGAGACTGCTCACAGTTCCTTGGATATATAAATCAGTTTTAAATCTTTTTTATTCTGTAATGCTAATGGCTGATCACATAATGTATAACTATTTATCTTGTACTTTTCCTATTGATCTGGGCCACTCTGCAATGTGCTTGTAAAGAAAGGTGTAAAATTATGCATACTAGGTCACTCTCATGAATTCAACTTGACCTGGTATTATTAATCAAGACCTGATTCATCTTTCCAATGTAGATATATATTTTATCCATTTAATTGTTCTAATGTGGACATTACATGAACATTTTGATTATTACATGGCACATGTGACACCTAATTCCAAGCATATCAGGGACCATCAGTACTGTAGTCAACCTGGATGATCTTAACCACGATCATAAAATTCTGTTTATGTTTTGATTTCATAGTCACTGATTGGATAATTGGTCTTTTCTTGTGCATAAAACAAAGGAAAAATACGGACCAGCTAATTGCAGTTTTTTTCCTGCATGTAATTTATACCAAATGTTTCCCTGCAATGCTGTATTGCAGAATAAGAGTAGACAAAGAGATTATCAATAGGAAACACAGTTTTACAATTAAATGAGGCCCTTCTGTGGTTCAAACTTCTGCAATGAACAAACTTCACAATATTATCCACTATCATATTAGCACCAAAGATTAACCATACAACCATATAGGAATATACTTCAACCGTTTGAAATTTGACCTTGTGTGCAACTTGTCCCACCTGCATAGTCCCTAGTTTAAACCAAAGTTCAAGTACCATACCATGCATGCAATTAGTACATGAATTTTTATGAAGCAAGAAAGCGTTTGGCTATTTGTGCATTTGATACCTATAGCAATTAGGTGTCTGCTAATGAGAAGCAAAATGTAATTGATGTAGACCTGTTTGCTCCAAAACCATGAACTAAAACTAACGCAGGGCCACTGTTCCCAGAATACTGATAGCGAATAGAATAACCCCTCCAGTTCCATATGCTACAAGACAAGAAGATAAACCATCACACATTAAGAAAAACATGTTGGTTGAATCCAATGATAACAAAAATAAAACAAAAAACAAAAAAACAAAACAAGATACAGAATAAAGACCCAATTCATAGGAACAAATTACCAATGCAAAAAAGTTAATAGAGCTCTGAATGTTGTCAACCATCATTTTCTTCCACATTTTTCATTTAAAATCATTAAAAAAAAATGCGCGCACACACACTTATATAGACCTATAGATTGTATAATTGTAATTTAAAAGAAGCAGGAAATAGAAGAATATAAGGTGGATAATGGCAATTTTATGGAAAAATCTATGAACTCTTATATTCCCTGGGGAAGGGCAAACACAAGGGGACCCTAATTAAGCCTACTATATCTCCACATTATTTTGATTGAGGCATATTGACCAATCATAGAAATATTTGAAATGGGAAACAATCCAAAGTCTTTAATAGATAGAACCACTGGAAATTTGATATTAGGCTCATTTCCCAAACCAAAATTACACTCTTCATCAAAGTGAAATTTTCCAGCATCTAGAATAAATAGGACAATCAAACAGCCATAATTCTTTCTATACAGGAGTCACCAACCAAGAGGTATCTAAGTGGTTGGGTCATCTTCAGAAAATCCAATATTAAAACGATAACATTTATGACCTATTGAAAATAAAAAGGTCAAGATATTTTGTGTTACTAGACGTGTGTTGATGTCAGATCATATAGACCAAGATTAATATTTATTTTACAATCATAGAATGACTTAAACCATGTCTTGCTCTGGTTTGACAGAAACTTGTTCTCATACCAAAGTTCGTAATCACTTTCACACCTAACTGGCATATGGTTACAAATTTGAAGATGAGAAAATCTCCAATCTAGGACTCACCTACACAGACATGGTTTTCTTAACGATGGAATGGAAAATACTAGAAGGGACTCAACTCATGCAGTGTCAACAAGACAGAATTGTCAGCCTAGTGATCTAAAAAAAAGGCAAAACAGAGATTTGAATTTTAAAATAAGCTGGGCACAAAACCCCCTTTGCTGGTAGCTACTTAAAACAATTGGAATGCTAAAACAAAAAACAAGGGCATTGTCATGACCGTAAAGAGGAAGGAATTCAGCCTAAATTGTTGTAGAACATGACTGGTGACTTCCTAAAAAGTATCACAAAAACATTTGAGATTTTGACAAAGCAAGAAGCCTCATTTATTTAAGGTCCTATGTGTTTTCTGTCTTAGTCCTCTACATCTTTCTCTTTAACATAAGAAACAAAAATTTGCAATTAAGGATGTTGAGATGGATGGACTGTAATAGAAGATATGATAAAGTAAGAAATGCACCCATTCAGCCATTCCTAAAGTACTTGTGTCATCACCAACAGGGGAAAAAAAATGAAAAGTTGACTAACAAAATTAGTCCTTTACAATGAAGATCAATGACTGCAATGGTATAAAAGAGTGCTTGTTCAAAGAGCAAGAGGGTAAAGTCTGAAAGAGGTAGATATTCATGTTTTCCTTTAAGTAACATTCATCAGTTAGGAAGAACAGGATGGCTGATTAACACAACACTGTAATTCCCATTTTAAAGAGCATCAAAATAGAAATAACCTAGGAAGCACGGACACAGTTATGACAGTGACACAAGCAATTTTTGAAAATTATAACATGAAACAGCTAGTATGGCACCGGTATGACACAAGTAAGACACGGATATGTCACGGGTATGACACTCTTAATGAGCGTACATGCTTCCTAGGAAATAACTAAAACATCAAAAGAAGTCAAACATTAATTGTACATTAAATCAGAAACACTCATTCAACAAATTGACCACAATGTGGCACAACTAACTCATAATCACATTCAAAAAAAAATTCTACAGTTAAAACACACACACACATAATCAACTAGTTTCTTCTTTTTTGGTCTAGGCAGAACAAACATATGAACTCAAGTAAGTCTTTGAACTTTCTTTTTCACTAAGTTTCTTGGAAACCAAACATAACCTAATAACCCAAGAAACTTTAAAAAGAACAAAGATTGAAAACCCATTACCGGCTTTGAACTTCAATCCCGGGGTCATTGTTCGATACCATGTCCTGAGTGGAAAGGCCATTCTCTTCAATCTGATCATTCAAACGAGAAAATGCCACAAACCCATTTGAATTAAACCGATGAAGATTAGAAATTCTGCGAAGAGTTGGATATTGTTGGAGATGGGTTCTACATACAATCAGCTTCTTGTTTCTTGGAGAAGACAGAACTGGAAAATCTGGTTTTGACAATGGCAGTGTAGAGGAAGCAGTAGTAGTAGTGCTTGCCATATAGCTTTTGATAAAGAGAGAAAATATAAGAGTCCCGACCGAGGACGAGGAGTGAGTGTGTAATGAAACTGAGAGTGAGAGAGAGCTCACATGAATGGTTTACAATGGTTGTTGTTCAATCGGTAGCTTTTACAGGTTAAGGACAGTGGCAATGGTTCAATGTTTCATGTTTGGAATTTGTCCACGTTGCCAATATACTGCTGTCCTATGTGGCATGTCTATGTATCTTACAGTCGATGATATAGATAATTTTTTTTTTTAATCTATGGCCATGTTAAAATACTTATTTAAAGAAAAATATATAGGAAAGTACATATATATCAAGTCTTTTTTTTTTTTATAGCTTAAAAAAAAGTTTATGTATATATATATTTTCTTGGGAAAAATATGAAAGTTATGGTTTGGACTTTGGAGAGAATAAAAGTATATTTTGATAATTTTCTTTGGACTTCATGAAAAAGTATCCTTGCAAATAAGTTTGAAATTCTTAGAGTATTCGCATAAGTTTGTATAAAATTTTGTCTATTTTTGCAAAAGAATTTATTTTTTCTATTTTACACAATCACTTCCCAAAAAAAACCATCAACAGATTATTTATTATACAATCTATTTTATTTAAATAATCAATATTATTATTATTTAGTCTCTCTCTCTTCTAAGATCTAAAAAAAAAACTCACTCGCCTCTCACCTCTCTTTCATCCCAAACCCACAAACGTTCACCTCCTGGCCTCTCACCTCTCTCTCAGCCGTTGCCAATACTCTGCTTTTTCTTCTTCTTCTTCTTCTTTGCAATCTAGGTTTGATGGTTCATACTGATTTTGTATATGTGTTTGATGAGTTTGGGATATGAATGTACAAGGCATGTTGTTGGGATTCAAGAGAAGATGGTGAATAAATAGAGTCAAGGGAAGAGAGAGAATCTTATGGGAGAGGTGAGAGAAAAATAATTTGTAAATAAAATACAAAACTACAATTGCTATATATATCTACACGATTACTGTAACAAAAATGTAGATACAGTATTATAGATAAACTGATGTGGGTAGTTTTTGAGCAAAAATATGTAAATTTGAGATATTTTTCTATTATACACCCACTATGTGAGTGTTCTTCCAAGCCCATGAGAGGAAATTATATTGATTTCTCAAAATCAAACAATTAACAATCAAATTAGAAGCAATGCAGAAAATGGATAATAATCATGGAATACTAGCCTCATCACACGCGCTAATCATGTGATCAATGGCTTTTTTTTTTTTTTTTGGTTTAATGTCAAAACTTTCCCTTCATCCCAATTTAAGGTTTATGTGTTTATCCAATGATATTTATACATCTTTCAATCACTGATATAGCTAGTAGTGTGATGATACATGTTAGAGAAATTACCAATAAAATGATATTTTAATTACAATAAAAATATAAATATAAACAAACAATGTCGGACTGAGGCACGGAAATCTCGTTCTCTTTAAGGAGATTCAAGCCATCTGCGGTTGGCAAAGCCTAGAAACCGATGCAGTAGAAATTCACTTCTAACTTGTCCCCTCTAGGATACAACAGCCCAACAGTTCGTTGTGTAGCTCGAACCAACTCTACATAAGTGGTTGAGCTCAAAGCTCCACAAAAAAAAAAAAAAAAAAAAAAAAAAAAAAAAAAAAAAAAAATACCTTTCTTTGGCCTGAAATCTCTCAAGTATCTATGAGTATTATTGAATTCACTATCTCACACAATACTCTTTGCTTTAACTATTTATCTTCATTCACTCTTGATGTAAAATTAGTCTGTAGCATAGCCATATATATAGTCTTCCAATCCTTCTCATAACCTACATGTTATTTATTAGTTTAGATAACTCTTCTAAATTTATTTAATTTAACTTACATACAAGTTAACTCTTTCTTTAACAAATTCCACTATAACTCATCTCTTTATTCATCTTCAGTTAATTTAAGTTTTAATGTACTTTAATTTAAAATGCACTAACAATACATAGCACCACACACCCACACAAACTAATGATTTTAATGCTATTTCAATTATAAATTTGTGTTCAATTTAAAGAAATATATAAATTGACATCATAAGAACAAAGTTGACAACTTATATTTATTAACATAAGTAGAAACATTCTCAGCCTCTCTTCCCCTCCCCTCCCCTCCAAATTCTTCCTAAAACAAATTCCAACTAGATTGGAATAGTCCAAAATGTACCGAACTGGACTGAATGGACCAATTCATTATTTTGGTTGATATTTTCATTATCATTTTAGTATCATAGTTTTTTTTTTTTTTTTTTTTTTTTTTGAGAGAGAGAAATTTTACTATCATATTTAACAATAAATGATAGAGGATTGGGAAAATTATGGTAAAGTTTAAAGACGAAAATAATAGTGTAAAATAAAAAAAGAGAGGGGGGGGGGGATAAAATAAAATAGTTTGTGATTTGCTAATGTGACATAATACTATTGGAGGGTGTAAAACATGGGTTATATACTAGCTCCTTATAGAATTTAAGGTCTATTATTATTACTTCACTGAGTCTTATTTGGATTAGGACTCCTTTATAATGGTTTTTTTAACAATTTTCTTCTCTCGCCACAACCATGGGGTTTAATTTGGTTTGACAATGTTGGCATTGGCCGCGTTGAAATATTAGCACTCCATTTGTCAATTAAATTTTGTATGTTAAATTTAATTTTCCACTACAATATTACTACTATTTTATTCACCATATTATTTTCGTCTTTAAACTTTACCATAACTTTTCCAATCCTCTATCATTTTTTTTTTTTTTTTTTGAGAAACAATCCTCTATCATTTATTGTAAACAATGATACTAAAATGATAGTGCAAAATATCAACCAAGATAAGGCAAAATAATGAATTGGTCCATTTCAGCCTAGTTCGGTCCAAATATATACATATATATATATTTTTTTTTTGGGAGAGAATTTGGATAGGAGGGGAGGATAGGGTTTCTCTTTATGTTAATATTAATAATAAATTTTCAAAATTGTCTTTATGATGTCAATTTATTCTAATTGAAATAGCATTGAATTCATAATTGTCAAAAGTCCTTATGATGTCAGTGATTGGTGCTAGGTATTATAAAATTGAGGATATGTTGATGGATATTTATGATCAAGGATTGATTTTATGAGAGATTACTTTTGAAATCAACAATCAAATGGTTGTACCACCGCGCACCTTTGGTGCAATAGTCACTCCACAAATATTAAGTGCTTGTAGGGTGTGGGGGGTAAGGGCCGGGGTTCAAGTCTCTAGGAGGGAGCTTCACACACATATACACTTAGATTAGGCTAGAGTAGAATTTCTATCTTGTATCAACCAAAAAAAAAAAACAATCAAATGGTTGTTGCATTCTTCCTCAAAAAAAAAAAAAAAAAAAAAAAATCAAATCAAATGGTTGTGACTCTATCGCTTTCAATTTAATGAGTCTCTAATTGGTGCATGAGTTTATGAGTTTATTAATTGCTAACATTCCTTATATAAGTTAGATATCAATGTACTCTTATCCCATAGTATTTGATTGAGATATTGATCACATGCATATACATGATACAATTAAAAACAATTACAATTATATTATTCAAATTATACTTTTTTTAGAAGAGGTTTAAATTATACATGGTATATATTAGCTTATACCTTTTTTAAACCATACATTTCTAAAATATGTAATGATTTATCATATTTTTTATATATATATATAATATAAAATTTAATTGGATTTAAACTCTTCAATTTTTGCACTTAATAATTCACTTGTCACAAAAATTAAAAAAATTAAATTGTCGCAAAATTAGACTCTAATTTAGAATTTAATTGGATTTGGACTCTTTGATTTTTACACTCAATAATTCACTTGGCACAAAAATTTTAAAATTAGATAGGACACGTGACGCAAAATTGAAAATCTAATTGAAATATAATTATTGGATTTTCTCTAATTGCACTCTAATGATTGAATACTTGCAAATGATTCATTTTTGTAAAAGTAAGTAGTTCTCATATATGATGAAACCGATTGTTGATCCCACAAATATTTTTTACTTTTCCTTGTGTTAGATCAAATAAATAAAAGATGACAATGTTTATATATAAAATATTTGTAAAATAATACATATAAGTAAACCTTATTGATGGGTTGATTTCTTAAATTGAAAAAATGTTGTTTGTGTTTGGTTGAATTTACCACAACAAGAACAATACAGAGTTTCTTCTAAAAAAGAAGGAACAATAAAGAGTTCCAGTTCTTGGTTTGCTGAGTATTAATTGAATCATATATAAAGATATTGTAAGACTTCTCAAAAAATTAAAAATAAAGATGTTGTAAGATATGTACATGGTGCATCAAACATGTGACTTACAATTTTTTCCTTGGTTAGTACAGGCAACGGTTTTGTTATTAAATATTAGGCAAAAACACCATTTTTCGCCTTTATATTTTGGAGGTCACAATTAATTTAGTCCCTACATTTTAATAATAGTCAATATGATCTCTGTTATTTTTAATTTGCAATCAATTTGGTCTTTACGGTTAACTCATTAACGAAAAATGCCTACGTGACAAATAATGTGCACAGTTGGCACAATTAAAGCTGATGTGACTTATAAAATAATAAATAATTTTAATTGAAATTAAAAAAAAATGCCCCTATCAACAAACAAAAAAAAAATGCCATGTCAGCATCAGAATTTAAAAAAAAGAAAAAAAATTAATTTCTCAAATTTTAAAGAAAAAAAAACTTAAATTTTCTTTTCTTTTCTCTGTCGTTCTTGTAGTTTCTTGACAAACAAACACAGCAAAACTGATATATATATATTTTTTTTTTTAATTTCCCTCTCACCAAAATCACACCCCAAAAAGTTCCATCAAACCCAACAATGCTCATTCTCACATGATGTTCCCTTTACACTCATATACACAAATTCACAAACACATTGAACATTGTCAGAATTTTCTTCCATACATAATTGTTCACCTATTCATAATCACAACAACACACATCCTTTTCGGCTCCTTTGCTTTACCAACAACCAAAAGTAATATCAACAAACTAAAACCATCACAGAGAAGTCTCAATTATTTTTTGAATACACTTTCATTTTCTTAGCAACCAAACCGAAAAAGAATATATAAGAAATATCACAGAGACATTTCAACAAACACAAGAGCTTCAGTGCAGTAAAACTCAGGCAAAACGAAAATAAGAACAAAATGAAATGAAACTATAATATAAAGCCAGTAAGAAGTAGCAGATGAATTTTTGTTTTTCCCACTACATTTTCCTCCTTGTTTTTCTCGAGAACCAAATAGAAAACAAAAGGAAATATTGCAGATCAGAACTTTACTACCCACTCCAATAACCCACCCTTGGCAATGTTCTCCACTGTGCAATCGTAAGCAGGAATCCCAACCCAAATCAACCGTTATCTCCCTCCTCCATTTGCCGATAAAACCATCAAGGGTTATACCGGTTTGCCCAAACATGCTCACTGATTCAAGGGTTGAAGAAAGCCATTGCCATGTCGTTGCCATCCACCGGACATGGTTATGCCTTTTGCGAACCATTGCCATGTCGTCACCATCCATTGAGGACTCTCTTCCCCACTTCAAATACAACCCAGATTTGGGTTTTGTGTTGTTGACATAATAGATTGATTTGGCATAGATCCACTCCAACGACCCCAAAAGAAAAACCCAGCCACTGACTGCATCCAATCTCCACCACACCTCTCTCATCCGATTTCCTGCCCACAGTTTGAGATGTACTTTATCTTGAATCTTCTGAGTGATTTTTTTCCTATGTTTTTAGTTTTTACATTTTTGGTACATTCACTTAAAAATTAAAAATTAATATTTGAAAATATGTGTGGGTAAAAAAAAATGTAGAAATACGTGTAATGTTATTTAAAAACTGAAAATTGTTGTTTGAAATGGTATACCAAACACCCAGAATAGATTTTTGAATGTTTTAATTTTTTTAAAAATATTTTTTTGGCTGATTTGGATTTTTTTTAATAATTAAAATCTGATTTGTTATTTTTTAATATTATTTTATAAGCTATATCAGCTTTAATTCTGCCAACTATGCACATCATTTGCCACGTAGGCATTTTTCGTTAGTGAGTTAATGGTAAGAATCAAATTGATTGTAAATTGAAAATAATAAGGATAAAATTGATTGCTACTAAAATATAGAAAGCAAATTAACCGTGACCCTAAAATGTAGGGACCAAAACAACGTTTTTGCCTAAATATTAATATGCTTTTAATCTTTTTTCACCATGGTGGTTTTCTTTAAGACTCCAAGTAATTAGTTTATTATTATTATAATTCAAAATCGTACATTTTTATTTGTATATTTTGTTAATTACGTATCCCGTGTAATGCTTGGCTCTTTTTTTTATTTTTATTTTTATTTTTTATTATCATTCTAATTCAAAATGGTACCTATTTTTGCACCTTTTTTACAAATGAATGTGTGTGGGCCCAAAAAAGCTTACTACCCCGAGGTATGGGTCTCAACCGTAATAACTAATTTATAAAGATGGGCTAAAGACTTGATTAAATTATGATTGGTAAATCATAATTTAATTTATGATTGGACTAACATCAAGAAATTTTATTTACGGACTGGTAAATCATTCATAACAAAAGAGACAATATCCAGAGGAACATATTCCATTCAGACTGAAAGCGAAAAAGAAAGCCTTGTACTTTGAGCTAAAGCATGTACTCTCGCCTTAGATAAACCCTATAAAGAGCTGGCAAAAGATACAGTGTCTTTGATAAGGTGACCCACGGAAGAAAATGACATATCTCCATGCGGAAGAGAGTAAATGACTATCTCAAAGTCTCCTTCGAAGGATGAGTGATGAAAACCAGTTTCATGGATAAACTGAACTGCTCGCTTTGCTGCTAACATCTCTAAAGTCACCATAGATGAAGGCTTAATTGTACAATAACAGAGAAAAACTCAAGAAGAAAAAGATAGGAATCTTATTAAGGTTGTGTTTGGCATGGACTGAAAATACAGTTTTTTTTACTATTTAGCTTATTTTTGCTGTAATTCATGGGTTTCATTGTACTTTTTGGTACTATTCACATGTATCACTGTATTATTTTAACTAACTTTTAGCTTTATTTATAGTACTTTTAGCAAAAAAAATTCAGTTTGAGCTGAGTATGTTGTTCTCAAATGGTTAAGGAGAGAAAGTGAAAGAAATTTTTTTTTGTAAAGTGGGAGTGTCGGTAGAAAAATTTGAGGACAGTCAAATTGTCAACCGATCAGCTGACAATTCGTCATTCAGACAAATTAAAAAGGAAAGAAGAAAAAAATCAAACAAACGTTTATCACAAATAATTCATATTTGTCATGTAGTAGCTGCTTCCATAATGGCGGCACCCTTAGCAAAAGTCTTTGAAAAAGAAAAGTCATGAACGTTAGAATAAACTGATTAATCATTTATATACATGACATGTCAAAGCTCTTTTCATGTAAAAAGAGATGTTAATAATTGTCCTGTATAGAAGTTGTTACACTAATCTCAAGTAAGGACAGAGCCAAGATTTTATGTTTAATTAAGATGCCAAAGTATGAACATAAAATAAAATTTACTGTTTAAGAATGAGAGTTAATGAGTAAATTAATACTTTAAAATTAAAACTAGTATCTATTTTGTGTTAACGAAAAAAAAAAAGACTAACTATTGTTTAATACGTTTTAACTTAATCATCTGACAAAATATAACTCGATTTTTTTGAAAATCTCTTATTCTTAATTCTTTTTTTTATAGGATCTTATAATTAATTTTATATACTAAATTTCACAATAATTTCTCTTAACTCTAAAGTAAGAGGTTATACTAAATTTTTGTATATAAACAACATTATGTTGTCATATCTCCTCTAGCACCATATAAGATACCCAAAAATGAGAAGGAAAAAAAAAACCAACAAACTATGGTTCGAAATTAAATTGACCCCCTGTTCTTTAATTTGGAATAACAAGACTGTACTTTGATAAATTTCTAAATTGATGTTTTTGTTACTTTCTATAAAAATTCAAATTTAAAAAAAAAATTAATGAATTTTACTTTTAAATGAATATATTATTAAATTGAATAAACTTGCTTATCACGATATATTTTCCATCCAATCATGTTAACAAAATAGTAAAATAATGATCAATTTAGACATTTATCAAAATTCAAGGGCTTCTTGATTTTGTGCATGTACAAGTTGGCAACACTTTTTGAAGTGGTTAAAGCTTTCAATACATATGCACCATTGAATTTAATCATTTATTAACCGCAAGTTACTTTTCTTTTAGAAGAGGTACAGGTGTGGATTAGTTGAATATTTCTATTTTTTAAGGTCTCTTTAGGTCAACTTTGTAAAGTTAAGATTTACAACTATGATTTATGTTGACTTTATTCCATGACAAAAAGTGTTGTAATTGCTTTAATTTTGTTCCTTGTATTTTGTGGGATTTTATTGTATTGGATTTAATATTAAGTTGGTGAAGACTCAAGCTTAATTGAAGATCAGTGGATTTCGCGAGCAGCTCGCGAGAAGCTAACCCGCGAAAGAGCCATGTGAGAAGCACATGCTGGAAGCTGAAGAGTCATGCGGGGCTGTCAATTTCGCAATTGTCTCGCGAGTAAGGCCTTCTGGCGAGGTAGTCGCGAAACATTTTGCCTGGAGGATTTTTTAGAGTGACTTCTTTACCCTTCACCCATACTATATATACCATCATTACCCACAAATGTATATGAGGCAATTCAGAGAGAAAAACCCTAGATTGGTTTTCTACAACACACACACCCATCTTTTAGAGAGAGAGCTACTCATCCTTAGTGAGAAATCATAGTAGCCTCTTCTCCTACCCTCTCCCATGGTCATACCTTAAAAGGAGATTTGTACCCAAACACAACCCACACCTTTTCAGAGTGTAGAGAGTGTTTTGGAGTTTGGGAAGCTTTGGGGATTTGCCAAAAGAAGCCGGTGAGGCTTGGTGGATGCAATCGAGCGTATTGCGGGATCTAGAAAGCTAGACAAGACACGGTTCAGAGAAGCCTTGTTGGAGTAGGAGCTTGGAGGGCTTAGATACATCGGGTAGATTAAGCTTGAAGGGTCTCTTGCTAATCCATATATCCCAACTGATTGTATAGTGGATTGATTATCGCTTGGAGGATGGCGGAGAGGTTTTATTGATTATGGCTTAGAGTAGTTTGTATGTTTATCCGCTCGCATTTACTCTTTTCTGCACTTTATATAAATTAGACTAAAATCTATCGAGCCGTAATTTTAATTTGGAGGTCTAAATAGCTCGTGTTTTCACACATTTTAGAACATTCAAACTTAATCGTTAAGAGAAAACCAGGTGTATCTTTTTTAGGGGTATTTGCGTTTATCACCTCAAACTAAAGAACTTATAATTAACACCCACAATTTGAACAAACTTAGCAATTTGGAAAATGCACCCACCGTTGGATTGATTTTTTAAATTTAACATTCACGTGAAGGTGAACTAAAGATACTAAACAACCTTCCTTTGTTTTTCATTAATCCAAAGCATTAGGAATTCAGGACGTACCAGTACAAGCTAGCAAAATCAGACTATAGATCCACTATATATAAGAAACCTCCTTCCTCTTCTCCCATTCATATTATTAGGGGCGGAGCCAAGGGCGGGGAAGAGAGGGCAAGTGCCCCCTTGGCTCCTTATAAAATGTTTTTTAGATGAACAACAATGTCACTATCACACATGATTTCACCACACCAATGACACCACACTATTCCCACTACCCTTTTATAGTTTCCCCCATTCCCAATTTTTTTCCTTTCAAACCAACCACAACAACTCAATTAATGGGCCTCATATTAATATTATACACAATATAATATTATAATAATAAGTAATAGGGTAAACTACATATTTGGTCCCTATCTTTTACATCATATTTCAATTTAGTCCCTAACCTTTCAATTGTGTCAATTTAGTCCCTAACATTTTAGTGTCGTATCAATTTAGTCTCTGCCATTATCTCTTGGATGAAAAAGTCTGATGTGTCAAACAGCCTAAAATAATATAAAAAAAATTTGCCACATCATCTGCCACCTGTCAAATCTTAAAAAAAAAAAAAAAAAAAAAAAAAAAAACTCAATTAGTGAGAGCTAAAAGAATCAGAGGTTACCTTAAGAGTTTCACAAAAGAGTCAAATTGGAGAACTAGATATGGTGAACGAAACTAGGGCTCTCTATCTCCTTCTACCCAATAATCTGCACAATTAAAAGGGAATCTTAAAGGTGAACGAAAAGGAAAACAAAAATATAAAATTTTTGTTAATAAAGGGTTGACAAAAAAAAAAAATGGCAATGTACATGTCTTCCAACCATAGAAACCCAACCGAGGAGATGATAAATGATTCTTTTTGGAATTTTATGAATTTATGGCTAATTAGAAGGCATTTTAGAAGAGTATTGATCTTGGCCCGGGTAAATGTTAAAGTTGGTAAAGCTCCATAATTTCTACCATAGACAAATCACAACAAAGACCAAACTTAGATTACCAAAAAGTTTTAAATCATCTCCTTGTAGTGTCTCACCTTTCTCTACAGAGGACTAAAACGTGAAGAACTAAGAAACATGAAGAACTTGTGACTTAGGGATTTTTTTTTTTTTTTTTTTAAGGAAAGGGATTTTATTTATTTATTTTTGTTAATAGACGTGAGTTAGGGATTTTGATCCCAAAAGTTACTCACTTTCACTTATTTGTTGTTGTTGTTGTTGGTTTTTTTTTTTTTTTTTTTTTTTTTTTCTAATTTAAAATAATGCTGACAAGTTAATCCAGTTGGCAGTTGATGTGGGAATAATTTATTTATTTATTTAAACCGTTTGACACGTCAGACTTTTCCATCTAAAAGATAACAGCAGAAACTAAATTGACACAGTATTGAAAGGTTAAGGACCAAATTGACACAATTGAAATGTCAATGACTAAATTAAAATATGGTGTAAAGGACAGGGACCAAATACGTAATTTACCCTAAGTTATATTAGGACACAACAAAATGTTATAACAATTATGAATTATAGTTGTTTACAATTGTTTATTTACTTATTATTAATATCGATTGATTTTCTTTAGGTAATTTTTTTTATATTGTCTTTTAATTTTTCCCTCCTGAACTGATATATTATATTTTAATTTTGCCCCTTGAACTGAAATTTTGGCTCCATATTATAATTCATGCCTTCTATATATATATATTCTTTTTTTTTTACTATACATATTATAAAGGAACTACAAGTTTTCATCATAATAAGTTGTGAAATTTATTGCATTAATAGCATAATTTGAATGAACAAAGAAGCACAACAATAAATAGGAACTCAAATGGGCCCATTACACGATTTCTGCATTCTGAAAGCCATTGTCCTCTTCTTTCTCTGTGCTGCAATGAGTCAAAGTAAACCCTGCAAATGCTTTTGAAGCTGATTGATGAATCTTTTGTAACAAATGACTTGATGTGTCGAACACCAGATCATCAATAAGGCGCGCAGAAATTTGTTTGTAGCAACGGCGCAGAACCTCTACCAGGGTTGCACATAAATTAATGATGAGCAACCAGAAGGTAGGGATGAGGATATACACAAGCAGTTCACATGCAATAATTCCAGAAGTGAGACAAATGAAGTTGAATATTGGGAGGTAGCTTGTGTTGTGAGGTCCTACTTTTATCCCAGCAAATGCAATGCTGTAAATGAATACGGCTATGATAAAGAGCACCATTGTTGCATAATGTGTTGTGAGTGGAGACATGTTCAAGCCTTGAAAGTGTACTCCAACCAAGGTAAGTAAGAGCATGATGAGAAAGCCAAAAACCGCATGGAATGGTGTGGAGGAACTGGCTTCATGATCATCCTCACTTGCACAACTAAACATAAATAAACGTATAAATTAGATTAACTGCTTGACCTTTATAGTTATAGAATGACTCTAATATGTGTTTATTCAGCAAAAGAAAATCTAAAAATTCGACAGCAAAATGAGTATGTAAAAATGTTCAATTGAGTAGGAACGGTTTTTTTTTTTTTTTTTTTTTTTTCCAATAAGAATTCTAGTGCTCCGAAAATAAGAGCCTAGTAGAGGGGGTTATTCATACTTTTTTTTTTTTTTTTTAAGGACTATATCTTCTGCAGCGGTCTTATACAAGACCCACAGGTTGGTAACAGAGATACATATATAAGACTGGTACATATGAAAATTTCTTCTTTTTAGTGTGGGACGAAATTTCTCATGTTTGTTAATATGGTCTAAGCTCTGCCCCCATATCTTACCAAAAAAAAAAACTCTGCCCCCATAGATGTTCTACGTCCAAACATGTGTATGATTGACAAACAATTGGCCACCTTTTCCTAGCTATATCGTCTAACAAACACAACCCAAAGAAGGGACTCCTCAGCTCCTGACTCTGACCAACTTCTTCGCCAACGACAAGCTCGTAGTTATCTCATTAAAGAAAGATTTGACAGGCTGAAGTGCGGCTCTTCCTCTGGCCCCACTAATTAATAATGTTGGAGAAAGTTTATTCGCAACAAATTTCACACTGTGCTCGTAATAAATGAAAAAGTATACATATTTCGGATATTTCGGCTAATAATGTACTTACCCTCTCATATAATATGAATTGCATTAGTGTGTATGGCTCGCATGCTATGATTGACTCATGGGTATAGAGTTGAAACACAATATATTTTCACATGGTAAATTATTAAAGATAAATAAAAAAATAATCTTAGTAATGGATTCAGATAAAATTTATAAAAATTTGTCAATTTAATTGTTATAAAATATATTGTGAAATATTTTATGTCCGTAACATAATATTGAGTTGTTGTATGGAAACACATAGAGAAAACAAAGAAAATAAAGTGTGATATGGGACCAAAGGGTGGCAAACAAAAAATCTAGCCATATATATTTTTGGCACAATTCTGATGTAGTAGGCTATAGGTGTTAGAGAAAAAGTGATAAGTGAAAGTGACAAACGGTCGATCACAATTTACCATATAAAATAGTTATGAAAAATAATATGGTAACAACTGTGGTCATAGAATTATTGGTGGCCAACTATCAAGCTATTGGAGATTGGTGTTAACATTTGGATCGAAGCATGCTTAGATGATCCATTTAAATGAGCAGTGTTTGCTACACGCTTGTGTACACACCTGTCGTGTAATAGGTTTTACCATGGTTTTAAAAACCGAACCGGTCATCGAACCGTTTTTAAAAAAATTTCCGGTTCAACTATGGTTTTTGCCCGGTTTTTCAGTTGTTGACTGGTTTTGAGGGTTTTAACCGGACCAGACTAGATCTCGATTCCCGATTGAACCGGTCCGATTTTTAAAGCAGTGGGTTTTATCTTTTAGCAAAAGCAATGGGCATATGAAATAGTACGTAAAATGCATGCCAAACCCAGCCGGCTTACTCAGAATCTCAGATGACCACCAAATGTTCTCCATGGGACCTCACTCAAGATGGCCACCAAAAGCTATCCATGGTAGTAGCTCAGAAAAAGCTATCTCAAACTCTAGCTAGATGGCCACCAAAAAAAAAAAAAAAAAAAAACTCTCCATATGGAACTTCACTCAAGATGGTTAGCCAAAGCTCTTCCTGGAACCTCACTAGGGTTAAAGAGACTAGATAGAGATTTCAAAATATGTAAATAAAAGAAGAAACCCATTCGAATACAGACACTTAAGAAAATGAACAAAGACCATACCTTTCATACCTTTGATGATAATTAAGATGGACATCACACTTGCACTTAATTGATATGTTTGTTTTGGTTCTCTTCCGTAATGCTAGTGAGATTGAGCTAAGACTTCTCTCCTCTCTAATTTCCATCATACCACTCTATATTTCTTTTGCTGCATGCACTTGCTGTATGCTTAGGCTTCTTCATTCCGATAATTGCTATTTAAAGAGAGCTCGAAAACACAGACAGTTTGAGGTGACGCATTGATAAACCAAAAAAATGACTTTTTTTTTTGGCGAAACTACAATATTGGTCTCTCAAGTTTACCCTGTGCGCAATTGGTCCTTCAAGTTTGAAGCGTGCGCGATTGATTCCTCAAGTTTGTAAAATGAGCAATATAAGTCATTTTACTAATTGTCATTAACGGTGTTACTTATGTGGCTAACGAACAATGACTTGACATTTTATTTGAATGATGTGGCATATTTTAATTAAAAAATTACAAATTAAAAGTATACATGAGAAACTTTTTTTTACAACGGTACCAAATTAAAAGAACTTTTTTTTTTCTACCAATTGTAAATATATCAAAATTCGTGGGACCCACTTATGTGAACACAGGCAACTTCTTCTTCTCTTCTAAATGACTTTTTTTTCTATTTTTTCGGCTCTTGCATGAAACCCATTGATTGTCTTTTTCTTTCTTCTTTTTCTTTTTATTTCCTATCTCTCTTGCACTAACCCACACACTGGTGGTCTAAGGTCTTCTTCTTCATTTTTTTTATTTTTTTTTTTGGTGTTAACTGTTTTGCTGTTTTGGTGGTCTTCTTGTTTCAAATAAAATAAAACCCAATTGAATTTAACCCCACCAACAAAACAAAATTCATAAAAATAGAATCTCAAACCCAGAAAACAAAACCCATTTGAGTTTAACCATCACCCACAAAACACAAACCAAATCAAACATTTAAAGAAAATAAAAGAAAGAAACAACAAAAGAGAAGCAAAGATGCTGCGAAGTGCTATATGATACATGCCTTGCTTTTTTGCTGCTATGCCTCTACTGGGATTCCATGGGTTTTGTTTCATCCCGTGGAGTGTCTGCAAATGTTTAGCTATTTTAGTTTACTCTGTTTCTGTATTTTGTTGCAGTTCTGTGTAGTTGTGTTAATATATGTCTTGTTAGTGTGTGTATCTTTATCAACCCGGTTGGGTTGTGAAGTTTGTGGTGTTGTAAGACTTTTTAAATTGTGTTTCTGTTTACATTTAATAAAATCCCAGTTTACGCGCACACACACACACACACACACAAAAAAAAAAAAAAAAAAAAAGATGCTAGGACCTGTTTCTGTAATTTTAATTTGTAATTTTTTAATTAAAATATGTCATATCATTAAAATAAAATGCCAAGTCATTATCCGTTAGTCACATAAGTAACACCGTTAATATATGGCAGTTAGTAAAAGAACTTATATATATTGCTCATTTTGAAAACTTGAGGGACCAATTGCGCACGCTTCAAACTTGAGGGACTAATATCATAGTTTCGCCTTTTTTTTTTTTTTTTTATAGCTTACTGACGTGAAAAGGAATGATTGGTGGAATATCACGTTTTACATTAATCTTTTATAGATTTTGTAAAATTATTTATAGAAACCTTTTATGAGAAAATAAAAGGGTCATACTAACGGATACACTTAGAGTAATGGTTAATAATTCATTTTAGGAAAATTTTGACACCACTTTTATGGGAGGAAAATTATTGAGTACTCCCGAAATACCATAAATGTGTTCTCCCCCCTCTCACATGAATTGTGAATCTCACCATAAATTTAATTAATGGGGTTTACAATTATGTGAGATAGGGGAGTATGCATTTATGGTACTCCGAAAGTATTCAATAATTTCCCTTTATGGAAAATGGAAAAAGCTGTCAAAATATTAATTGTTTTTTTTTTCTTTTCTCATAAAAACTTTCTTTAAATGGATGATTAACCATTACCCTAATGGTATCCGTTAGCATTTCCTAAAATAAAAAAAAATGACTAACTTTCTAGACAGTTTTTTAATTTCACATAAAATGTTTTCTAAAATAGATGATTAATATATATATATATATACTCTAAAAACATACATTAACTAGACCCATCTTGTTTCTTAAAAAAAAAAAAAAACTGGACCCATCTTTTATTAGTTAGCACATGCTAATTTTATTGTACACTTTATCATAATTAGTTTCTTCAACTGTTATCACAAAACAAACTGTTATCACAAAACACGTTTATGATTTTGACATTTGACATTTTGACATTTTGACGCACATGCCCTACAAAGTACAAACAGTGAAAGGAAAAGGGAAAACTTTAGAGACAAAAAATTCCAAAATTATTTTTACAACTCAACACGTGGCAAATTGTGAAGGATAGAGCTCAAATGGTGGGTTCATACTTTCA
The DNA here is from genome assembly GCA_030021035.2 of Notholithocarpus densiflorus. Classification (NCBI taxonomy): domain Eukaryota; kingdom Viridiplantae; phylum Streptophyta; class Magnoliopsida; order Fagales; family Fagaceae; genus Notholithocarpus; species Notholithocarpus densiflorus. Next base: position 850,123 of record JARYZH020000158.1, on the reverse strand, counting down.
TTGTTTACAGTTTATCACATGGCAAGTTATAGCAAAAGTTGTGAAATTTTTTGTGTTCTTAGCATTACTCAAGGAATAGAGGTGTTGCCGTAGATATCACTCACCCTAGCTAAAGTGCTCACATTAGTGGGTGTATAGTAGAAAAAATGTAAAATTTATACAATTTTACCTTAAAAATAACTTATATCAGTTAATGTATAATTACATAATTTTACATATTTGTTACAGTAACCGTGTAAATTTACACTTGTAAAGTTGTAATTTACAACTATGTGTTTTGTTGGCTTTATTCCGTGCCAAATTTAATTGTAATTTTATTCAATTTTTTGTACCCTGTATTTATTGTGGGATTTAATTCCAAGGGTTGTGTGATAGAGAGAGAGAGAGAGTGTGAAGACTCAAGCAATTGAAGACTGAAGAGTTTTCGTGGGTAGCTCGCGACTAAGCATCCCGCGAAATGATGCATGTGCCCTGCACATGACTGGAATGCGAAGAGTCAGGACAGATGGAGACAGCTGTGTTTCGCTAGTAACTCGCGGGTAAGGCCTTCCCACGAGACACTCGCGAAACATTCTGTTTTGCCAGACTGTGCTATTTGATACACACTTTCTGTACCCACACTATATATACCCTTATTACCCACAAATGTAGGTGTGGCTATTCAGAGAGAAAAATCCTAAAAGAGGTTTCTACAACACACCCACCTATTAAAGAGAGCTACCCATTCTTAGAGAGAAATCTTGGTAGTCTCTGTAGAGAGGGAAAATTCCCGACCTATCACAAGCTGACACGTCACACTACCAAGTCCACAAAATACAGCCAATTACAAAATGCCACATATTACTGCTAGGGTTTTATTATCACTACTCAGAAGCCAATGAAAATTTGCCAAGTGTCATGCAAAAATCAATCACGCATCAGCGCGTGTAAGCGATGACATAAGCAGCCTCGCACGTGTAAGCGATGACACAAGCAGTCCCGCTCGTGTAAGCGATGACATAGGCAGACCAATCAGGCTGTGACATGTGTCACCAATCAGACTCCGCCACATGTAGATTCGAGGCCCAAGTGATTAAATAGCATGAGAAGTATTTGGGGCTTCCTTCCTTAATAGGGCGAAACAAAAAGAAGTCATTCAGAGAAATAAAAGAGAAGCTAGCGGGGAAGTTGGCGGGTTGGAAAGAAAAGTTACTTTCAAAAGCCGGGAAGGAAGTTTTAATTAAGGCAGTGACACAAGCGATCCCCACATATGCTATGAGCTGTTTCAAGATCCCCGACTCCCTTTGTGACGAGATGACTAGTCTGATCAGAAATTTTTGGTGGGGGCAGCGAAAAGAGGAGCGGAAGACGGCTTGGATTAGCTGGGAAAAACTCTGTGCGCCTAAGGCCAGTGGAGGTATGGGTTTCAAGCAACTTAAACAATTCAATTTGGCTTTGCTGGCCAAGCAAGGATGGAGGTTGCAATCTAGCCGAGAGTCTCTTCTGTACAGGGTACGGATCCAAGCTTCTAAAGCCCCGAAGAACTTCCACCACAAACCTTCGAAGACGAAGAACATACGAAGAACACGAAGAACGTGAAGAACAAAGAATTTCTAAGAAGCTCATAGCCAGAGATTCATTGTAATTCCATTTCAAAGGTCTTCGATCCATTCCTCAGCCAAATTGAAGGATATTTGTGTTCAAGTCAAAATTACATTACTACAAATCCAATCAACAAGTCTTTTAAGGAGATCGAATCAGAGGATCACTCTTTTGTAATTACAGAGAATTGTACCACACAATCATCAATACAAATTCGCATTTGTGAAACTATTTTAGTTGTTCGATTTATTTCGAACCGAGAAATTTAGTCGTCTACAGTCTCTTCTCCATCCCTCTCTCATTGTCATACCTTAAGAGGAGATTCATACCTAAACACAACCCACACCTATTCAGAGTGTAGAGAGTGTTTTGAAATTTGGGAAGTTTTGGGGAATTGTCAAAAGAAGCTAGTGAGACTTGGTTGATGCTATGGGCTATAGTGGGATCTGGTAAGCTAGAGAAGACAAAGGTTCGACGTAACCTCATTGGAGCAAGAAGCTTGGAAGGCTTAGGTACACTAGGTAGATTAGGCTTAGAAGGTCCTCTGCAGTTCATGTATCCCAGCTTCATTCTCTAGTGGATTATTGACCGCTTGGAGGGCGGCGAAGAGGTTTTACGTCTAAGACTTCGGTTTCCTCTTCGATAACACATCGCTGTGTTATATTTGTGTTTGCATCTCTCTTCCCTTAATCTTTGCCATTTAATTTCTGCTGTGGTTGTGATTTTATTTGGTTTAGATTGTTTTATCAATTCTGTTTTAGCTTATCTTCATTTCTGCACATACATTGTTTGATAATAAGCTTGAATTGGTAATTTGTATTTTGGGGGTCTAAACGTTCAAGGTGTTTTACACACTATTTGAGTTTTCAACACTGACACTATATATTTTGATGATGGTTGTGTGTGAAAAAAATGAAACAATTAAAAAAATTAATATTTTAATTAAATGTAGTGTAAAATAAACAATTTGATGTGAGGTGTTTTGAAAAGTGGATATCTAAAATAGAAAAAATCAGTTCTTATATGCAAACATAGATAGAAATTTTTATACGAACTAATGCGAAAGCTCTAAACTTTTAGAGCAGGAAAATTAATTACTTGACAAAAATTATAACCCAAGAGCTTTCCTCTTTTTTTAAAACTTGGTTCTTAGCTTAAAAATAACTTACATCTAAAAATATAAAGTTTTAAAACAGTTTACTTAAGTTATATATAATATTACTTTCGTGATTGTGTGTTCTAATAAGTACTACTATTTTCTCAAAAAAAAAAAAGTTATATATAATATCCATTCTCAAAAAAATTATATATAATACATTAATTTCTCAAAAAAAAAAAAAAAGTTATATACAATATAAGTTCAATAGTTTGAATCCCATCCGATCGACTAATCCATCTCTGTTAGAATCCAATATCTGTTCATACAGAAAGTCAAAGGAGGCTTCTTGCTGACAAGTGAAAACAATTGACGAATACATCCTTAACTTACTCCTTTACTCGTGAAAATTGATCATATACTTTCTTTTATATGAATAAACATTTGTGTGTGTGTATATATATATATATAAATTTTTTTTTTTAAAAGGCCCTAAACATAACGAAAGAATCAAAGAGATGTCCATGGAGACAAAATTGACAAAAACATGCCTATTGACAAAAACAAATTCCCAACAATGAGCTAAGATTTGATTTTTAATAAAATGAGGAAAAAAAACAACTCTGGGGTTAAAGAAGAGAAGACTTGCAAAGCTTCACAAACTGACTTGGAATCTCCCTCAAAAGCAACAAATTTCAGCTTGAGAATTATGGCCAATTTTAAAGCTAATAATATTGCAGCTTGAACTTCCTCTGCAAGAGAATCCAATGGAAGCAAGAGTGAAGATTAAACCAAATTGACATCTCCATATTCGCCCTTGCACACGGCAGTTGGGGAAGAGTACTGGGGGTCTTATAGCTACATCAAAGTTAATTTTGAACCATCATAATTGAGGTGGAAACCAATTAGAGGTCAATGGAAATCTGATAGTAGTCTAAGCATTTAAGTGTTCAACAGCTTTCCTTGGATCTGGTTTGAGACCTGAAAAGATAACTTGATTTCTGATTTCTCCAAATATATTATCAGCTAAGACAGTGGAAAGTAATGTAATCTTCTAGTTTTCTTCTATAGCAGTATTCAAATACTTTGATGGATTAATAATGCATTTCACTAAAACTCATTAGGAGCAAGAGAACCAATCTTAGATAAATATAAAGGCCATATGGAGAGAGACCAGGTTACTATGGTGACGAGACACTGGATTAATATTTTCTCAGTTGATTCTAAAGGTTGGTCACCTCCAATGGAATTGCAAATAAAGAGCTTCATGTTTAATGGCTTGATCACATCTACACAAAACTCATTTAGTTGCCATACCCCTCTAGTTCCACATACTACAAGACAAAAAAGTAAACCATCACACATTAAGAAAAACATAATATTTGAAGCCAAAAATGATAGAAAAAACCAAGATACATAATTAAGACCCAATTTTTGGGCAAGAAATTACATGAAATGTGGGCAAAGATTTTATGCAAAAAAAGTTAATAGAGTTCTGAATGTTGTCAACCATCATTTTCTTCCACATTTGTCATTTAAAAATCATAAATAAATATATATGGATTCAAGTTATATTTGTATAACTCTAAACCATGTTGTATCACTCAATATTTTATTATTAGATATAAAATTTAACAAAATCACCAATTAGGCTCATTTTTCAAAACTAGATTATGACTATGCATCAAAGTGAAATCTTCCAGCAACTAAAATGGACAGGACAATCAATAGCAGTAATTCTCTCTATGAAGGAGTACTCACTACTCACCATTCACCCCAAGAGGCGCGCATCTAAGTGGTTGGATCATCTTCAATAAATCCAATGCTAAAAAGAAAACATTTCTGGTCCATTAATAATGAAAAACTCAAGATACTTGTGTTATAAGACGTGAGCTCAGATCATATAGACCACCATTAATATTATTAACCTTGGGCTTAAGATATTGCCAAGTATTATTAGTCTTGGGCTCTAAATGTTAGTAATATAAGATAAATAATTATCATAATGAAATAATATAATTTTATTTGAGTCTTTTATGTGTTTTTGTGAAATAGCAAGGTAAATAGTAATTGCCATGGGGTTTAAGATAATTACCATGGGCTTTTGATTATTATAATCATTGAATAAGTAATTACTTTGATAACATAATTTTCCATGGATTTTTATAAATATTTTTCATGGGTTTGTAAAATAAATAAAATTGCCATAGGTTTTGAATATAATTTCTATGGGCTTAATTATTAATGACACACACTCACATTTCTCCATGGGCTTGATATATGTTTGCCATGGGTTTTGGAAAAATGAATGGTGTTATTACATAAGATAGATAATATGGTATAAATATTTGCCATGATTCATTAGCTTATGTACTTACTATGAAATTTAATTTTGCCAAAGGTTATTAACTTTGGGCTTTAAGTATAATGTGTTTGCTAAAGAAAAATCCATTTTGCCAAAGGTTATTAACTTTGGGCTTTGAGTAAGATATAATGTTTTTTGTAAAATGATTTTGGATTTTTTTGAAATGATGGTTTGCCAAAAATAGTACTTGGGCTCTTAGTGAAATATTTATTGTAGGGACTGGGTTTGAGCACTATTCCTGGGGGGGGTAAGTGAATTCAAGCCCAACAAGCCCAATACAATAAATTTATAGAGAATAGGTAGAAGAACCGGGTTTTAGTGAGTGTAACAATAGTTGAAAATAATTTAAAAAATGAATAAGTAAAACCAATATGGACTTGAGCAAGTAATTCAATCCTCGGCACTAGTCCGAGGAGTTTCAAGTTGTTATTTCTTGAGTGACAATGAAAATGGTTACAGAATTAGCTCAGACTACTACAGTGTTTTCTCTGGTAAAATCCTCCTCCTTTTCCATAGGAGATTTCTTACATTATATAGTTCCTCCTGCACCATCTTGATCCTACACTTGGTTAATTGAACCACCACTTGAGTGCTTGTCCCATCAGCCATCCTCTCTAGCCTTCTGTGAGTTGTAGTAGCCAAGACTGCACTGTTTAAAGGTCTTCTCCACATAAATGCGGCCAGAGTGTTAGTTGTGGAGCATTTAATGCGGAGGCAGCAGCTTTTCCTGGAATTGCTCTACCGCCCTGCCTCAGTGTGCTTACTGGCTGTACTTATTTTTTTTCCCTGAAGTGCTTTGGAAGATTGTCTTTGTCGGTAAATCACCTTTCTTCAACCTCGGCTTTGGCTAGCCAAGGACGGAGTTATCCTCGACACGGTTACCACTGTCCTCTTCATATGCGATTATGGGCCTCAGGCCCAGTACAAGAGGAGAATGCATATCACTGGGCCCTATGACCCCACAATAGCCCCTCAAAATCTTGTTTTTCGACTCCTCAGGAGGAAAGAAAGATTTTGATATCATCGGCCCACCTTGTTTACAGTTATACCCCTTCTATCCGAACTCCCAAATGGCTGTTTACCTTCTCAAGGCACGTTCCTGACACTTTGGCGTCTAGAGCGCGCCCTCATTAAATTTTGACGGCTCTTTTGTCCCCCACGTTCAACGACACGATGCAAATCTAATGATGGAGGATTTCTTGGGGTTATGAGCGGGAATTTTCCCGCTTGTAACTTCTGTACCATTATAAATAGCCTTTCAAATCAACTCATTTCCCTACTTCCAACAATCACACAATTCTAGAGTTCATATATTGAACCTGTCACTCTCCTTCACTTTCTTGTGCATCTACAAATACCAAAAATTTGTCCGAGGACCTTCTTTTCAAACCTGTAAGTATCCTCGAACCCCCTTAGTTTTATTTCTTTCCATATATTCTTTTTTCATTTCACTTTTTCTTCTTGGCTCTACTTTTCGTTTCAAACTTGTCAATTTCTCTTCAAATCTTCTTAGGAAATGGGTAGGTTCAAGTGTTTTGTCAAATCCGAGGAGGATAAAGAAAGATTCAGGGCTAAGTATAGGATCCCACCAACAGTGGGCATGAGATACGCTGCCCAAAGGGAATGGGTAAACGATAGGAAAGGGGGAGAGGTGGTCATTCCAATGATCACCTTTATAGAGGGAGGGATGACCATCCCTATGGGTACTATCACAAGGAACTACCTCAGATTCTTTAGACTATCCCCCACACAATGCGCCCCAAATATGTTCAAAGTGTTAGGAAGTGTAGAAGCCCTAAATGAGAGAATGAAACTGGGATTGACACACCATGATATCAACTGGGTATACAACCTGCATCATTTGAATGGGCAGGGATACTACCTTAAGTCAAGGTATCTCGAAATAAGGCTAATTCAATACCTCCCTATGTCAAACAAGAGGTTAAAGGAGGATTTTTTAATCTTTTCTGGGGAATGGCATGATGGATTACCCTGTCCGATTAAGGAGGGAACACCAGGTGGGGGTCTAGTCGTAAATTTATGCACATTGGTTTATATTTCCCTTTTGTTTCGCACCATTTCTGCTTCTTACAAATTCTCCTTTCGTTTTAATGATATCACAGACAAACGTTTTACCAGACCTCGGCTCAACTTAGTCAATAGAGAAAGCCTAGACAGAATTCTACGGTCCGAGGTGTTTGTAAACGAAGCCGACAGTCAATTACGAGCTGCGCATGTAATCCTTGGGTACAAACCGATTTCCCTTGGATTTCAAGCTCCTAAGTGTGTAATAAAAGCCAAAGATCCTTGTCTTCCCCGAATTAGTGTGGCCTTCGAAGGATTCGTTGTTCCTGAGGGCATTCCAATTCCTGAGGGTACACTATTTACACAGCCATTCTTTGTGGGCGTCCCTTCCGTAGGAGCATCCTCATCTCAACCCATCGTTAAGGAAGGAGAAGAGGAAGAAGAAAAAGAAGAAAGAGAAGAAGAACCAGAAGGGATTGTAGACCTGTCAGACTCTCAGGACGAATTTGAGGTGTTCAACAGACCTCTATCCCCCGAGAGTACATCAGCTGACCTTGACCATCAGCAACAAGTAGACGTCGTCACTTTGGACGAGATGGGTATCCAAAGGAAACCTAAAAGAGGTTTGCTGGACTTATTAAAGTCCCAGCCCGGAAGGGATACGCCGGAGAAACCAACTCAGTCCAAACTTCCTCATCCTCCTCCCAAACTTCCTCTTCCTCCTCCTCAACCATTTTTGCCATCTAGACCTGACCCTGCCGACCCGAAAAGAAAGAGAGAGCAGAAAGGCAAGGAAGTAGTGGAGGCAGGAAGACCTCGGCCTGTTCATGAAGACAAGGCCCAACAAGCTGCGAAGCAGCTAAAGACTGGCCAAACAGGGCAGAGAGGCTTAGAAAGGGTGGATAATCAGCCACCTAAGCCTCAGGCTTGGCTTCCAACTCCAATACTTAATGGTGAACCCTTGAGGGATAATGCATCCATCAGGAATTTCCATGGAGGTGTTGGATGCCAAGTGGCCTAAGCCTTGGAGGAGGCTTTGTTACTCCCTATTGACATGACCAAGCTGCGGTCTATCAGGAAAAATGACGTTTTCCTTAACCTCAAAAGATACCTGGGCATGGTATGATGCTATTCCCCCCTCCCCCCCTTTTTTTATTGTTATTTGTAAAGTTACTAACCCTTTTCTTTCAGGCTATCCAAGCCACTTTCAGGGCTGAGGAGATAACCAATTCCTGCTACCAGCAGCTGGACGACGAGAGGATTAGGCGTGTGGCAGCTGTGGAATCGTTCAATATCGCCGATCAGTCCAACAAAGATTTAAGGAAGAAGTTGACTGAGGAGGAAAAGGCCAGGAGAAGTGCTGAGTCGGGTCTAGAGAGCACCCAAATGCAAACCGAGGAGCAGAGGCTACACTTGCGCGATGCCAAGGAACAGTTGGCTTCCTCCAAAGAGCAAATAGCGGCCCTCCGGAAGAAATTGGAATAAACCCAAAAGTTTAAGGATCAAGCCGAAAGGTTAAGAAGGGAGGCCGAGAAGGCTAAAATAGAGGCTGAGAAAGCTCGGGACGAGGCTGAGTAGCATGGTTACGACGTCGGAGTAGCCGAGACCGAGGAAACCCTTAAGGTAGAGGTCTCAGCCGTGTGTCGAACCTATTGCGCTCAAACTTGGAGTGAAGCCCTCAACCGAGCTAGGGTTGAGGCTTCTTCTGGGCTAAGAAAACCAGAGAATATCTACTACCCACCAGCCATACGAGCCTCGACCCCTCCTCTCGTCCAAGGTGAAGCAGCATCTACAGTTGCTGACTCTATTGAAGAAACACAGTCTCAGGATCCTCTTCCTCCCAGTCAACAGGAGCAAACAAAAGAACCTGAAACTCCTAAGGAAATATCCTCGGATAAGGCTGCAGGGGTTCCACAAGATGGGGCAGCTTCCCAAGGTTTTCAACAGGCCTTAGCTTCAGTTACCATGCCTGCTGAGGAAGCCCCTAAAGAGAAAGAAAAAGTGATCCCTACTGAAGCAGCTAAACAGGCTAGCAAGACTTCCAAGGATAAGCTTCAAATAAAATTGAAACAATGAATCTTCATTTCTGTAATGTAGTCACAATTTATGTAATGAAATTTCTTTTTCCTAAGACATGTTTTAATGAAATAGGCATTTTACTTTCTCGAATTTGTATGGGTTAATTTCTTCATTTATGTAATTTTCACTTTGACTGTTCTTTGATTGAGCATAACCATATACCATAAAAGTGCAAAGTTGTTTACACAAGGGAAAACAAAGTTTATATATATTTTTAATTGGTAATCGGAATGGATCAAAACTAACTTTGAATCTATCAATTCTAACAACAACAAAATCCATAGCACCCTAAAATGCTTTAAGTGATGCTCATGGGCTTACTTCGATTTACGTCTTTGCTGTGTGGTAACAAACCCTGTGATCCGAGAGAGGAAATCAGGAGTTAGTTTTTGTTTGATCCTTCAATAGACATTAAAGGGTATTAATTTCCACTAAGTCTGTGGTAACAAACCTGACATGACTTAGTTTCAGTTCAATACTTCAATAGATGTCTAAGGGTATTAATTTCCACTAAGTCTTCCAAGGACAAAGAGCTAAAAATGGAAATTAATACAAGATTGTCTAAGGAACACTTCTTCTCGTTTTTGTAGGAAAAATTAAAAATACAAATCAAACATCATTGGGACTCTAGGTCCGCCTGCGCGAAGATCTCCTCGACCCACCTCTAGAGGAGCCACCTTTAGTGTTTCCTCCTTGACTTGCATAAAACCAAGAATTCTGCTGCCGATTCTGAAGCTCAAGATTTCCGATCCTTTCCTCCAAAGATCTTGTGGTGGCATCAGCCAATGCCATGTGTTCAATACTTCAATAGATGTCTAAGGGTATTAATTTCCACTAAGTCTATGGTCCGAGGAACCTGACATGACTTAGTTTCTGTTTAATACTTCAATAGATGTATAAGGGTATTAATTTCCACTAAGTCTGTGGTCCGAGAAACCTGATATGACTTAGTTTCTATTTAATACTTCAAAAGATGTGTAAGGGTATTAATTTCCACTAAGTTTGTGGTCTGAAGAACCTGACACGACTTAGTTTCTATTTAATACTTCAATAGATGGTAAAGGGTATTAATTTCCACTAAGTCTGTGGTCCGAGAAACCTGACATGACTTAGTTTCTATTCAATACTTCAATAGATGTATAAGGGTATTAATTTTCACTAAGTCTGTGGTCCGAGAAACCTGACATGACTTAGTTTCTGTTTAATACTTCAACGAATGTCTAAAGGTAGTAATTTCCATTAAGTCTGTGGTCTGAAGAACCTGACATGACTTAGTTTCTGTTTAATACTTCAATAGATGGTAGTGAACCGCATGACACACAATTACAATAAATCAGAGTGCAAACAGGACCGCTTTCATTAGTAATAATACCTTCTTAGGTTATTTACATTACATGGGCGAAGTACAGCTTTCTCATCTAAGTCTTCTAAATAATATGCACCTATTCCTGCTACTGAAGTGATGCGATATAGTCCTTCCCAGTTGGGCCCTAGCTTTCCCCAAGCCGGGTTCTTGGCACTACCCACAACTTTTCTCAACACCAAGTCTCCTGGTGCTAGTGGCCGTAGCCTCACATTGGCATCATACCCTTGCTTGAGTTTCTGATGGTAACAGGCTAGCTGGATTATCGCTTTTTCTCTTCTCTCTTCAACTAAATCCAAACTCCTTGCTAACAGTTCATCGTTGTTGCTTGAAGTGAAGGTACTCGTTCTCAGCGTTGGAAAGCTAGTCTCTAGGGGGATGACAGCCTCGGCCCCATAAGTCATGGAAAAGGGGGTCTCCCCTATTGACCGACGTGGTGTAGTCCGATATGTCCACAAGACGTGTGGCAGCTCTTTCACCCATCTTCCCTTTGCATCATCCAACCTCTTTTTCAGCCCAGCGACTATGACCTTATTGACAGCCTCGGCCTGCCCATTTCCCTAGGGGTAGGCAGGAGTGGAATACCTATTTGTAATTCTCAAATCACAACAGTATCTTCTGAAGGCCTTACTATCAAATTGGAGGTCATTATCTGAGATGAGGATATGAGGGACCCCAAATCGAGTAACGATATTCTTCTAGATAAACTTCTTAGCATCCACATCCCTGATGTTAGCCAGGGGTTCTGTTTTGACCCATTTGGTGAAATAATCTGTGCCGACCAATAGGTACCTCTTATTTCCTATCGTTTTAGGGAAAGGGCCTACAATATCTAAGCCCCACTGAGCAAACGGCCAAGGACTAGAGAGAGGATTGAGCACCCCACCCGGTTGGTGGATGTTTGGGGTAAACCTTTGGCATTGATCACACTTCCTAACATACTCTTGGGCTTCCTTCTGCATACTCGGCCACCAATATCATTGGGTGATGGCTCTGTGAGACAGAGATCTTCCTCCTATGTGACACCCACAAATCCCTTCATGTAACTCCTCGAGTAACAATTCTGATGCTTCGGGATGTATACACAGCAAATACGGCCCAGAATAGGAGCACTTATATAACTTGTGATCCTCAGACAGCCAGAACCGAGGAGCTTTTCTTCGTATTTTCTCAGCTCCTGACTTCTCCTCAGGTAATGTATCATCTTTAAGAAAAATCACTATAGGATCCATCCAGGTCGGACCCACTTTAATTTGATGGATCTAAACCATGTCCTTCTTGACTCCATCTGCTCTGCATAAGTCCTCGACAAGGATAACCCGAGGTGTACCATGCGCCGAGGAGGTGGCAAAAGTGGCCAACGAATCCGCGTGCGTGTTTCCACTCCTCAGGATGTGTGACATGTCGAAGAATTCAAAATCCGATTGCAAGCGCCTGACTTGACTCAAGTACTCCTGCATTCTCACATCTCTGGCCTCTAGCTCCCCATTCACTTGGCCCACAACCAATCTCGAGTCCGAGAACACTTCGAATGCCTTTCCCCCCATCTTCTGTACCATGAGCATTCCCTGCAATAAAGCCTCATACTCGACTTCATTTTTTGTGGCCGCGAACCCTAGTCTCAATGATTTCTCGATGGTAATTTTCTAAGGAGATATTAGAACTAACCCCACCCCGGACCCCCTTTGGTTTGTTGCACCATCCACATACACTCTCCAGCGTGAGGGTCCTTGCACAGAGATTGTGCCGATCGATTTTTCATCCATGTTTTGCTCTTCTACTACTATTTCTATTGGGGGTTCGACAAATTCAGCTATTAAATCAGCGAGGACCTGGCCCTTAACAGAGGTCCGAGGCATGTATTTGACATCGAAAGCCCTTAGAAACGTGTTCCACTTGGCAATTCTTCCCATGTAATCAGCACTTCGGAGTACTGACTTAAGTGGAAGCTGAGTTAAAATAACAACTGTGTGTGCTTGGAAGTAATGAGGGAGTTTTCGCGTGGCATGCATGACTACCAAAATTGCCTTCTCCAAGGGTAAATAACGCACCTCGGCCTCATGTAATGACTTACTTATATAATAGACCAGCCGTTGTATGCCATTATCCATTCGTATCAACACCAAGCTTACAGCATGAGGAGCCATTACAATGTAGGCAAACAAGACCTCGTCGGCCTCAGGGTTGGACATAATGGGTGGCCGGGATAGGTACTCCTTAAGTTGCTGGAAGGCCAAATCGTAGTCCTCGGACCACTCAAATCCTTTCCATTTTTTCATCAGAAGGTAAAAGGGTTGGCACCTATCCGCAAACTTGGAAATAAACTGATTCAAGGCCGCGATCATCCCAGTGAGTTTCTAGACTTCTTTGGGGTTCCGAGGAGGTTGCAGATTGTGAATTGCTTTGATCTGATCTGGGCTCACCTCAATTCCCCTATGAGTTACCATATAGCCCAAAATTTTGCCAGACCCAACACCAAACAAGCATTTAGAGGCATTGAGACGCAGTTTGTGCTTCCTCAAGATGTCAAAAATGACTCCGAGGTCTCCCACGTGCTCAGACACCACTTTGCTCTTTACCACCATGTCATCTACGTAGACTTCAATACTTTTGCCCAGCTGTGGCTCAAACATTCTAGTCATCATCCTTTGGTAGGTAGACCCCGCATTCTTCAAACCGAAGGGCATCACTTTGTAGTGGTAATTTCCAATAGGAGTCATAAATGCTGTTTTTTCTTGATCATCTAGGGCCAGTGGTATCTAATGATAACCTTGAAAGGCATCTAAGAAGCTCATCCGAGGATGGCCTACAGTGGCATCCACTAACTAGTCTATCCAAGGCATGGGGAACGGGTCCTTTGGACACACCTTGTTTAAGTCCGAAAAGTCCAGACAAACTCGCCACTTCCCACTTTTCTTTTTTACAACCACAGTGTTAGCCAGCCATTCAGGGTAGAACACCTCCTTGATAGCCCCTGCTTGCTTGAGCTTTCTCACCTCATCTCTGATAGCGTTGGCATGCTCCCTGGATGGGCGTCGTGGTGGTTGTTTTTTGGGAGTGGCCGATGGATTTACATTTAAGTGGTGACATATGAAGTTCGGATCAACTCCTGGGGCATCGTAAGCGTCCCATGTGAACACATCAACATTCTTTCTAAGGAACTTTATTAATCCCTCCTTTTCCCTAGGGGGCAATTGAGATCCCACCTGGAAGAATCTCTCCGGGTCATCGCCAATGATCATCTTTTCTAAATTCTCACATTTTGCTTCCTCGGCTGGTGCATCAACAGGCGATGCCTGGGCCTTTGATTGCTATGAACTTTCCTCAACACGGGCCGAGGACTCTACTCTGGGCCGATGTGAGATGGCAGCCACCAGGCATTCTCTTGCCGTAGCCTGGCAACCTCGAATCTCCAAGACCTCACCCTCGAAAGGGAACTTCACCTTTTGATGTAGGGTGAAGGCAACGGCTCCTAGGGTATGAAGCCAAGGTCTGGTCACGATGGCAATGTAAGGAGAGTAAGTATCCACCACGATGAAGTCAACCTCCACAATCTCTAGGCCGGTTTGCACAGGTAGTCTAATTTGGCCCTTTGGCATGACCATTTTCCCATCAAAAGTCATTAAGGGGGAACCATAGGACGTTAAATCTTCTGGTCTCAGCTTCAGCCCCTTGTAGAGATCGGGGTACATGATCTCGACCCCACTACCATCATCTACCATCACCCTTCTTACGTTGTAACCCCCAATCCGAAGAGTGATTACCAACGCATCGTCGTGGGGTTGGATGGTTCCAATCTTGTCCTCTTCGGAGAAACTCAAGACTAGATGAGGATACACTTTAGGTCTTTTCGGCTCTGGGCCAGAGTCATCGACGGATAGCCGAGCCACAGACATTACCGTAGAAGGGCATAAGCCCGTCCTCCCTGGAGCAGCAAATATTACGTTTATCGTTCCTATGGGTGGTCTTAAGGAAGTGTCTTTCCAGGGTTCCTAGTTTGCCTAGCCTTGACGACCACTGGAAGGATGCAAAAGGTGCCTCAGTTTCCCTTCTTGGACCAGCTGATCCAGGTGGTTCCAAAGATTTCTACAGTTTTCTGTAGTATGTCCGTGGTCCTGGTGGTACTGACAATACAGACTCTGACTGCACTTCATAGGGTCTCCAGCCATCTTATTCGGCCACCTAAAGAACGACTCATTCTTGATTTTTTCCAAAACCTAGTGTACCGGTTCTCTGAATACGGCATTAACAGCCTGCGTGTTGGTTGGTCTGGATTGCCCTGCGAAATCTCTCCTCGGACGGTTATTATTGTATCGGTCCGACCTGAAATCCCTCCTCTCCTGAGGGATAACCTTCTCCTTTCCCTTCCCTTACAGCTGGTCCTCTTCCACTCTTTTATATATGTCAATCTGGTCCATCAGTTGACATACACTGGTGACAGGCTTGCCAGTCAAGGATTTCCTCAAGCCGTGCCCAGTTGGGAGACCACTTTTTAAAGTGCTGATGGCGACGTCATTGAAGTTGTCGTCCATCTCATTGTACATTTCCCAATATCTGTCCGAGTATACTTTTAGAGTTTCTCCCTCACACATGGATAATGACAACAACGAACTTAGAGGCCGAGGAACCCTGCTGTTCGTAATGAAGCGAGAGCTAAAGGCTTGGGTAAGCTGCTTATAGGAATCTATGAAGTTCGTCTTCAAGCCGTTGAACCACCTCATCACTACAGGTCCTAGGCTAGACAGGAAAACCTTGCACATTAAAGCTTCGTTTTTGGAGTGGACGGTCATTCTTTGATTAAACTGGCTCACATGCTCTACGAGATCCGTTCAACCATTATAAATGGTGAACGTAAGCTGATGGAACCGCCAAGGTAGCCTAGCCCTTTCTATCTTGCGTGTGAAGGGTGACTTAGAGATCTTATCCAGAGCCTTGCTCGTGGCATCGTTACCCAGGCCCCTACCAGATGGGCCCTTATGTTTTCGTCTATGATGGTGCTCGTCTTCATACGAAAAGGTCTCGCTTGGAGGAGTTCTTGATCTCTGCCTGTAATTGTCGTCCTCTTCATCATTAGAGGATATGTCAGAGCTGGAAGAAGACCACCTTCACTGTGCGTGGCGCAGTTTCCTTTTCAAGTCATCTATCTCCCGCTACATGGTTTGATTGTTGTTTCGTCTTTGGGATATGCGACTGCCCACCTGAGAATGGCCTTTGCTCGACTGGGTGGTATTCACACTTCCCTCTCGATTCCTCTCATTCTCCTGATTTTGCTCATGTTCAAAGCCAAGAAGATCACCCTGTCTCTGGGATCCCATGGGTTTTGTTCGTTGGGGACCTGCTTGGCGTGGGTTTTCCTGGTGTGGACCTGATCCTACCATGTCTAACTGTTACACTTACTAATCCACAAGTTCTTTCCACAGACGACGCCAATTGTAGGGACTGGGTTTAAGCACTATTCCTGGGGGGGTAAGTGAATTCAAACCCAACAAGCCCAGTACAATAAATTTATAGAGAATGGGTAGAAGAACTAGGCTTTAGCGAGTGTAACAACAGTCGAAGATAATTTAAAAAATGAATAAGTAAAACCAATATGGACTTGAGCAAGTAATTCAATCCTCAGCACCAGTCTGAGGAGTTTCAACTTGTTATTTCTTGAGTGACAATGAAAATGGTTACAGAATTAGCTCAGACTACTACAGTGTTTTCTCTGGTAAAATCCTCCTCATTTTCCATAGGAGATTTCTTACATTATATAGTTCCTCCTGCACCATCTTGATCCTACACTTGTTGGTTATTTGAACCACCACTTGAGTGCTTGGTTATTTGCACTGTTCAGAGATCTTCTTCACATAAATGCGGCCAGAGTGTTAGTTGTGGAGCATTTAATGCGGAGGCAGCAGCTTTTTCTGGAATTGCTCTACCACCCTGCCTCAGTGTGCTTATTGGCTATACTTATCTTTTTTCCTTGGAGTGCTTTGGAAGATTTTCTTTGTCGATAAATCACCTTTCTTCAACCTCGGTTTTGGCTAGTCGAGGACGAAGTTATCCTTGGCACGGTTACCACTGTCCTCTTCATATGCAATTATGGGCCTCAGCATGGGCCTCAGGCCTAGTACAAGAGGAGAATGCGTATCACTGGGCCCTATGACCCCACATTTATAATATAATATTTGCCAAGTATTAATATCCTTGGGCTTTTGATAAAATAGTGCTAAGTAGTTAGCTTAGGCTTTTGATGTTACCAATAAGAATGGGGTTTTTAATGTCGCCAGCGAAAACTGGGCTTTTGATGTTGCCAATGAGAATTGGGCTTTTGATATTGCTAGCGAGAACTAGACTTTGATGTTGCCAATGAGAATTAGGCTTTTGATGTTGCCAACGAGAACTGGGTTTTTGATGTTGCCGATGAAAATTGGGCTTGATGTTGCCATTTAGTAATGGGCTTTGATGGTGCCATTTTAGTAATGGGTTTTGATGTTGCCAATGAGAATTGGGCTTTTGATATTGCCAGCGAGAACTGGGCTTTTGATATTGCCAGCGAGAACTGGGCTTTGATGTTGCCAAGTGTATCAAAGTATGGTCATAGAGGCAATATCTATTTTTGAAATCACATGACCATTTTATTTTGAAGAGGTCCAGCCATAGAGGCTGTTATCAAATTTGAATATTTATAAGTTTGAAATATGTTTTGATCATAAAAAAGAAAAAATTGATGCACTTAAACCAAAACTACGGTAATGGAAGTTATACATTTTATTTTGTGAAAATAACTTGTCGGAATCATGATAGTTTATTTTGGAGATATCTAGTTGTAAAAGGTCATCATTGCGAGTAAGATCAAAATATAAATATCGACGTAAGAAAAAAAAATATCTTGAAATACTCATAGTTGGTTTAAGGCAAAAGATAATGCTTACTAGTTATTTTTGAGGTAGTTTATTGGAAACATGATGATTGAGTTAAGTATGATATAGCTCCAACCATTTTCCATTGATAGGTTCCATGAGATTTTCGCCTTCCGCCATGGTTAGACAATAATAGCTGTTGTTATAGACTTCTTTTTCAAGACAAATGTCCCCTTGATGATGCTTGAGATTCCAAGGGTTCCAATTATGTGAATATAATGATTCTAGTAACATGATGGAGTCACCGTGGTCTTGAATATGCGTGGTGCTGCCATGGCTTCAATGGCGACAAAGCTTCTTTAAGGGATGATCGCCAATCTACTTGGTTCAGCGGTTGGTACAAGAAGGATTTCCTTTAGTGACTAGGATAATATTGACGATTTTAGTTGCAAGGGGTTTTGATCAGGGGTTTCATGCCTAGAAAATAGACAAATTCCAAAGTATAAGAAGCATAACGATCGTTGAAACAAACGTTTCACATAATAATTTTCGATTGATGGTTGCAATAATGGTAAAGATAAAGTAATATATATATTTAACATGATAATTTAATTGAATGATGAATGTGATTTAAAGTAATTTGTACTGAGTGATATGAGCATAGTAGAGTAACATATACTTAATATAAATTCAAAGATAGCGATGTAATGACTTATCTTGAAAATTCGTGACTCCAGCCGTATGTTAGTGAACTTATGGCAGTCCAACAGCATGATGATGTGAGTACAGTGTTGGCGAGTCAGCATGTATCACCAATCAGGATCTAAACTGAGCAGCATGTTGTACTTTTAAGTGAAAAATTCAATGTTAGGTACTACTGCCTCATGCATCATTCGTGATGGTGAGATGAAGTTGGCTGAGCTTGCGGTGAAGATTGCAGATTCAGAGAAAGAAATTGCAGCAAAGTCAACAGAACTATCCCTTTTGACAAGTCAAAAGAATTCCATCATGCTGTCCTTATCCATCGGCGGTGGCTCCTCCTCCACGGAAACCTTTGGCGGCTTATTGGATTAGGCTACTCATGCTTTAGTTTATTTTTTCTAGTGGGCAACTCTGTTGGGATGTAATATGTATCTAATGTGTTACTGCATGTTTTGAGACTCTCTAATTATAAAGACTTCTTTTTTTTGGTCCATGTAATAGGAGGGAAAAAAAAAACTCTCCTAGCAGTAGGCGCTGTTACTATTCATGTATACGAACTCATTCAGCTATAGAAAAACTTATTTAGTTGTGATTTGTTCTACTATAAGTGTTGTTATTATTTGTGCAAAATGTCATGACCCAAACCTGTACTTTAGAGTTTAGAGCATGACCGGCTTGTTAATATCAAGTTTACCTCAATACTAACACGAACCAACCTAAACTGAAGGTACTTATCAAGAATTGTTTCTTGAATTCCTGTTTATTTTCTTGCATAAAAGTCATAATATACAAAAATGATGGAAACCTTGAAATTTCATTTCCTTTGAACTCAGAAAATTACCACCTAGCTGAACTTAAGGTATCCGTGTAAATATTACATAGCTAAACGTTTAGCAAAACTCTTATTACAAACCTAACCCCAAAGACATACAACTAGGGTTCAAAACAAACTAAGGTATTGAATTACATCTATACTTAAGGATCAAGTATATCTTGATTCCTCCTATACAACAAAAGAGCTAAACTACTATACAACAAAAACTCTACAATCTAACAAACGAGAAAACACAGAATCCTTGCCACCTCTAATACTCTCACTGCTTCCAGGAAGAACCTGTCCACTGAAATATAATAGGGTGAGCTGCGAAACCCAGTAAGGTTTTAAAGCTCCATGGGCCTTTAATAAGAATGCATGTAAATCAAATATTTTATGGATACGCCAGATTTGATAAAATAGCCTTCATACTATTCATATTGCTCTTGAACTAACTTATGAGTTTTTAGATGAAAATACTTCATTTTCCTTTCATATAATCATAAAAGGACGTAATAAGGAACATAAACATAATTCAGTAACTTTATCTTTAAAAAAAGACTATAAAATGCTTCATCATAAACTTCTTTTCATGAAAGCTTTTAACTTTTCATAATACATTTAAACAAAATCATTTTCTCATGATCAATAACATAATATAGTTGTTCATAACATATTGGTTAGTCCATATTTGATAAGTCTATACAGAGAAGGCCTCATCACATTTAGGTGCCCTCATGTGCATGATATTGTCCTCTTTGGGAGGCCTGATGGCACATCCCCTCAAGGTTTTATTCCTCCTCGCCGTCCGTACACATTGGGGAGAAGGCCTTGTTCAGATTAGAGTTACGGGCAACCCCATTTCCTCTACTTTAAATGGCCAAACAGATAACATTTTCCATGGAAAGCCAATAATTAACCCCTACTGGCTGAGTTTAGAACATAACAATGGAATAACCCGAATGCTATATTGAACAACTCACGAACATACATTTTACTTAAATCATGCTTATATGTAATATCTCTAATCAAAAGCTTTAATGCATAATAGTTTTCGAAATAATCTTTATATTTATCAAAAGCACATGTCACATCTGTCCTGCCAGAATTTCTTGCAACTTAAAAATTAAACCATTATTTTTATATTCATCCAAATTCTGTGAGACCACTTCCATAACAACTACTTCTAGCATCCTAATTCACAAAATATGATTTAATACATAATTTTCTTGTTGTAAACACCAAATCTGTCACAGTGACAGCTTCAGCACATGTTTTTACAAAATCATCGACAAATAGCAATAGGCCTTAATTTCATTTGGGTATTTTTATACCCATACTATACATATTAAAATATGTTAATAAGCATTCAATTGATCACAATATCATCAAACTTTCAAATCAATAAAACAGAATCACAAGTTCAACCTCTAAAATCAGGATAGAGGATAAAGAAATAGAAATAAACAAATGAAGTTTTGATTACTTATCCACAAGCTTTGAAGCTGAAATTTTAGTGTTAACCCTTTAATTTCTTCTTTAGAGAGGGATATATTGTTTTGGTGAGAAAGGGAGGGCTGCCGTGTAAGAGCAAAGGAAGAAGAGAGAAAGAAGAACAAAGAAAGAGGAATAGAGAAAGAAGTAAAGGAGCTGGACTTTCTTGTCTGGTGCAGCCAAGGAGATAAGATAAATGAGAAGACTTTTGGGGCAGCAAAATCAGATAAGAGATGTTGACTTTGGGTGGAATACGTGTGATGCTTAGGAAAAATCTCACCACCCACTTTTCCAACTTTCTTGTATTCACACTCACACTTTTCTACCAAAATAATATCACTTTACACACACACAAGGTTGGGGTGTTCCACAAAAGGTCATTCAATTGTAGGTACCAATATTACATGCGAAAGAAGGACTAGTTAACTATGGACATTGTTTTGTAAAAGGTTTATGCCTAAAAGAAATTTTCTGCATAAAAGGGGTTGCCCATTGTTACTTTTTTATGCTTGCACATGTTTTTCCTAACTGTTCATGTGAAGATATTGCACTGTTCATAGCAGAGGACACCTCCAGCCGTAGCTGTTGTGCCCCTTTTTTTTTGCAAGAATGAACTCTTTTTTTTTTAGCCAAAAGGGAAGGGGAAAAAAATGTTTTGTGATAAAATAGTGTTTATTCATCTACGTATATGTATACACATGTATACTAACATACGTATACGCATTATTACCCTTTTCTTTTAGCCATTCACGTGTAAATATTGTACTTTTCATGGCAAAGGACATCTCCAGCCGTAGCTACTGTGTTCCTTTTTTTTTCTGCAAAAACCATTTTTGAGCCAAAGGCAAAGAAAAAAAAATGTTTTGTGATTTTGAAAGAAACAAATAGTGTCCATTCTTCTATGCATGTATATAAACATACATATGTGCATTGTTATCTTTTTCTTTTTGACTGAGCTTTAATTTAGTTGTTGGTGGAACTAAAGCCGCTGGCGAGGAGGTTGAAGAGATTGAGCCTCTTTTGCCACTGCATGATCTATGGTGCTGTTATTTCCATTGTTTCAGCAGTAATTTAGAAGGATAATCCTTTGTGAGCCCATTATTGATTGGCCTAATTGAATAAGCTGATAGATTGATAGTAAAGTGCTTTATTGACCCCTTCATAAAGCCAATATCATTGGTGATGTGATATTGTTCCGTGAGCTGCTAGATCAAGAGATATTGAGCGTGTGATATGTCGAAGTTGAGATCTCCTTCATGATATATGATTCTAGACTTTTGGAGGCATGATAAGGCTATACTTTATGACTCCCCAGTGGAGTCGCCAGAATGTCGGGGGCGGTTTTTTTGCATGTAGCCACGTGTCTCCTGCTGGAAGTGTGACTTTGCTAAGCTCGGATTTGTTTTAGGGAGTTCAACCCGAAACTCGACATCGGGCCGCATAGACCAATGGCTTTCGGTGTATTTTTAAGCCTACAAAATAAATGAAGCCCAAAGTCTTAGAATCATGATAATGGTTGAAATAAATAAATAATATGCTTAGCATAATAGCTTTGATTAGATGGTGAGTTGATGCGTTATTATTATGTATATTAAGTGATGTCCAACATTCGAAAATAATTAATTAGGTGTCAAATGTCCAACAATGGGATGAGTCCAATAGTCCATGTCTAGTTGCGATTCATGGTTCATGTTCAACATAATAAGGTATGTCCAGCAATGGTAGTTCATTTCCAAAATATATGTGTCCAATGGTGGTTCATGTCCAAATAATATATGTGCGATGGTGGTAGATCGATTTATTAATATGTATGTTCATTAATGAAGTATTAGTGAGATCATGTTTACTAAATGGTGAGATGATATTAAAATAACTTGCATCCAGCGGTAAAATAATAATGAATTAACATATACTTAATGATGTAATTTCAAAGATGGAGAAAGATTAACTTATCTTCACAGTTTGTAGCTCCAGCCGTAGAACAACAATGGACTTAACATTTCAGCAACATGAGAAAATGAGTCCAGCAGTATAATAACATTAGTCGAATGGTATAATGATAATGAATAAAATATACTTAATAATATAAATTTGAAGACAAAAATATAATGACTTATCTTCATATTTTGTAGCTCCAGCCGTATCACATCAGTGGACTTAACATTTCAGCAGCATGATGAAGTGAATCCTTTCATGGTGACTTCATATTTGAAAGGAAAAAATGGGTGCAACTGGAGGGAGAGAGAGCATGTCCAGCCATGTGCATCGGTTGGTTAAGTTTGTCCCCTTAATCATGCACTTAAATGATTTTCCCCATGTAATGCTCTTTTAGTTTTTAGTCAAGTATGAGTGATATTGTCTTTCATAAGAAGGGCTTTTAATTTCATAAGTTTGTGCCTTTCATAAAAATAGCTTTAAGTATTAGAAATGTATGTCTTCAATGAGAATGACTTTAATATGAAGTCTTTGTGCCTTTTAAGAGAAAGGCCTTAGTATTGATGTTCATATGTCTTCCATGAGAAAGGGCTTTTGTAATGTGTTCTTGGAAGAGTGTTTGATATGTTTTAAGATGTGTGGAGATGGTAAGAAGCATATATATTTTGTGAGATATGGTGTTTGTAATATGTATAGGAATTATATGTAGATACTTTGTTGGACATGGATCTTGTATATGTATACTATGTGAGACATGGAGTTTAAAGATATATGAGGAGTATGTATGGGTATTTTGTGAGGAATGTGTTTGTAAAATATATGGAAGTGTGAGAAAGATGATATGAAGGTTAAATATAGTAAATAGATGAGATTATAGCTGCTGCTCGAGTGGTTTTTTGTGTTATGTCATGGGTTATGTTGTTTTCTAAGAAAGGAGATTTTGTATGAGAAATAAAGAATGAGATGGAGATATGTATTTGGGCAGCAAAATGATGAAGTTTCAGAATATTAAAGTGTGGGAGAGATGGATAGTGTGTAATGGTGTCATCTAAGAAGAGATATTTTTGTAAGGGAGATAGAGAAGTATGGAAGAGTTTAGAGATATATGCAGCAAAGTGAAGTTTCAGAATATTAGGGATGAGAAAGGGGATCCCCCTGGTGTGTGGCTTGGTCCTCTTTATATAGAGCCAAGCATGTAACTAGATTAGAACTAGTTGAAAGGGAAATTTAGCAAATAAGGAAAAATCTTTGACAAAGTAAGTGGTTTTATTAGTGGGATTTTGTTTTTTAACCAAAAGAAGCAAAGTTAGAGACTTAATGGTGCTGTCACAGTTGTTACAGCTGTTAGCTGTCAAATGATGCCATTTGAAGTGAGATCTTTTGCTTGGAGGGAAAATATTTGGCATTAAATTCATGGTTTGGCTAAAAATGGTAAGATAATCTTTATGAGATCCTTCTATTTCTGGTACCACAGCTGGAGCCATTGCAGAATGTGCTGGAGTTGTTGCAACTTTTGCAAAAGCTGCTTTTGCAGAAGCTGTTTCTGCAAAAGCTGTTTCTACAGAAGCTGGAGCTATTTGCAACTTCTGCTGGAGCTGTTTGCAGCTTCTGCTGGAGCTGTTTCTGCAAAACAGCTTCTGCTGGAGCTGTTGTTAGTATTTTTGGCTAAGTTTCTTCTTTTGAAAAATTATATGCTTAATCCATATATAATTTTGGTAAGTAATAGACTAGTTGATTGATATTTGATAAAATTTTAGAGATATAATTATGGTCTTTTTGTATTTTAACCAAATCTTGGAGAGTAAGGAGAGCATTTTAATGCTAGATATGAGATATTAATATATATTTAGCCATGTGCTTGGAATTGATTTAGATGATAATAATATAATCTACATGAAATACTATAATTACATTTTTAAACTTATATTATATGATGAACATTAATTTTTATGTAAAGAGCATGTGGAATTTTATCATTTTAAGTGTTATGTGATATGAGAGGCTTACCAAATGTTACCTATTGCACACTGACCCGTCAGAATTCAGGGAATTGGGGAAGACATGCCAAGCAACATGCTTTCCTTTATCAACTTTGAACCATTGGAGTTTTACTGAACATACTTCTTGACCCTCCAAACCACGACTCCCAAAATTCCCCCGATGAGACTCATGAGCTTGGATCATGAGCCAAAAAATGAGATGATGTGCTATGAGCTTGAACCATGGGCTTTGACGCCTTTTTGTGTAAATATGGGCTCTTTTGGGCTTTAGAAGATATTCTCCCGAAATCCATGATAGTGTTGACGTGGTGCGGGTCGCCAATGAAATGAAGTCATGTGGTGTGAAAAATTTGTCCTTAACAACCGTTTTCCGCTTATCACATAAAATTTTTTGTGAAATTATTGTAAAAATGTTGTGAATATAGTATTACTCTTATTTTTATTGAACCGAAATTCTTGTAATTCTCAAGTCAAAGTGGTCAATGTTTTTATTAAGGTGGTTAAAATAGGTTACTTTTTTTTTTTTTTTTTTGATGAGAAAATAGGTTACTTTAATGTGTGTGTGTGTGTGTGTGTATTTTGCAAGTATATATTTACATTTTTTTTTTTCAAGTCAGGATGATCCTATGACCATCTTGAGATACACATGGAGCCGCCCTTGAGTCTACACTAAAATTTCACCATATTTTTAATAACTTTTAAGGTCATAGTTTGTGATTGGTGTAAATAAAAATGATATCAATAATGATTCTATATAAAGTAATGTTGCATTAATTATAAGTTATCATTAATAGCATAAATTGAATGAACAAAGAAACACAATAGGAACTCAAATGGGAGTCCAAATCTTCTATCTCACTCTTCTTGCTCCACTATATACTCCACAAATAAAAACATGCCACATGTCCATCTAATTTATTAAATGCTAAATTTATGCCTTCTATTATTTCAATTTCCTAAAATAAATAAATAAATAACCCATCATATTTAGGTAATTGAAATAATAAAAGGCATAAATTTAGCATTTAATAAATTAGATGGACATGTGGCATGTTTTTATTTGTGGAGTACATAGTGGAGCAGGAAGAGTGTCACAGAAGATTTAGACTCCTCAAATGGGCCCATAACAAATACAAATCCGTTGTACCATTTTTTGTATTTCACTTTATGTTCCACCAATCACAACTTGCCATGTATTTGTTTAAATTTCCTTAAAAAATAGCCAAAATTTAAAATAGAAAAAAATAAACATATGACAAGTTGTAATTGGTGGAATATAAAGTAGAACACAAAATATGGTACAGAGGATTTGTATTCGCCCATTACACGATATCTACATTCTGAAAGCCATCATCTTCTACTTTCCTTGCGCCACATTGAGTCAAAATAAACCATGTGAATGCTTTGAAAGCTGATTGATAAATCTTTTGTAACAAAGCACCTGACTCAAGAATTTGTTTGTACCAGCGACGCAAAACCTCTAAAAGGATTGCACATAAATTAACGATGAGCAACCAGAAGGGAGCGATGAGGATGGAGACAAGCAGCTCACATGCAAGAGTTCCAGAAGTGAGACAAATGAAGTTGAATATTGGGAGGTAGCTTGTGTTGTGAGGTCCTAGTTTTATCCCAGCAAATGCAATGCTGTAAATGACTACTGCTATGATAAAGAGCACCATTGTTGCATAATGTGTTGAGAGTGGAGACATGTTCAAACCTTGAAAGTGTATTCCAACCAGGGCAAGTAAGAGCATGATGAGAAAGCCAAAAACCGCATGCAATGGTGTGGAGGAACTGACTTCATACTCACTTTGCACAATTAATGAAACATAAATAAATACATATAGATTAGATGAACTGAAGCTTGAGATTTATTTTATACTATTACTTCACATATTGTCCATAGTTTCCAACATAAAGTATCCACAATTTCTAAGAATGTCCTCACTTCTATCATAAATTATGTCTCCAAATTTTTTAAGAGAGTCTGAATTCAGTAAATATGGGTATAAAACCTATATTTTACATCATCCAATAAGAGATTGTCATATCAACTTATTACTTAAAACTCAATACATTTTGTTACACCTAATAACACCACATCATCATTTTACATAAAACATGAAATATGATTTTTTTTTTTTTTTTTTGAATCTGAAATATGATATTTCTTGATATGTTTTTTTTTTAGAAAGTTTCAACCGATGGCGTCCGCTCCTAATGATAGCTCTTTATCATCAGACCAACACACCAATCAGTTTTTGGTGTAGGCGGGGATTGAACCACAGATCTCTTATACAACCATCAGAGACTTTACCAGTTGAGCTAACTGGAACCAACTCTTGATATGTTATCACGTGCGATTAGATGTATTTATTTTTTAGTAATTCATGTTATTTTTAGATAATCAATGTAAATTAAAGGGTTTACACCTAGTCCCTATAGAATTTATTATCTCCCTGATATTGTTCACACTTTAAAACAAATCACATAAAAAGAGTGTGTGGACTCTCTTCCATATAAAACAATCAAAGCTCACCAGAAAAGAATAAAGGTACGGAATTATGATGAGTTGTAGCACGGAAATGTATGGAATGCCTCAAGGCCCTCAACCAGCAGCGGAGAGGGAAAAAATATGAAGCCTAAATGACCCATTTGGACAGATAATAATCATAATACAGTAACATAAACAATTGAAAAAGAAAATGTTACACTTTTTGCCCTCAAACTTTAAGAAAAATATACCTTAAAATTTTTTTTTTTGCCCAAATTTTTTCTCTTAAAATTGTTAGAAATAAATCTTTAAAAAGAATAGGAAAGAAAAATGAATTGTCTTTTTTAATTAAGAGATTGGTGTTGACATAGGGATGCATATGCCTAAATGACCCATTTGGACAGATAATATAGTAATATAAACCATTAAAAAAATAAAAATGTTTCGCTTTTTGTCCTCAGACTTTAAGAAAAATATTCTTTATTTAGCACCAAATATATATATATATATATATTCCTTTTTTTCCCATATTTTTGCCCTTAAATTGTTAGAAATATTATTTTCCCATATTTTTACCCTTAAATGGTTAGAAATAACTCTTTAAAAGTTTAGGAACAAAAAATGAATTATTTAAAATTTAGGGATGAAGTCAAAAGTTTTGTAATTTAACTAGCACATTCAAGTGTTCTTAAATAGAGACATATTGGATTCAAATTTACTCTCCCCAACTATTGAATTAAAAAACAAAGAAAGATGAGAAACGGAATTCATGAAAACTTTAAAGGATAGAAAAAATATTTTAAGCAAAAAAATAAATTTCTAAAACACTACACTTTAAGCAAATAAGTTTTAAAAAAATTAAAAGAAAAAATATTGCCCCACGCGCGATAAATTCAATAACAAGGCCACCAAAGACTCTCAATGCAACCTCACTCATTAATTTATTAATTTTTGTTTAAGTAAAATTATAAACAAATGAACTAAAAGAATAAACCTGTTTCAGACAAACTTAAATAAAGTTGATTAAAGTATAATTATACTTAAAGAAATGAAATTATAAAAAGAATTAGGACAAAATTTAGCTACAAAATTGGTTGTAGCCAACTACAACATTACTCAATATCTTTTTATTGGAGACGAATTTTGACAAATCCTCTATTAAATTACATTTTCTTCTTATATCCTCCGTACTTATAAAATTTCTAAAAAATTAAAGATCAATAACTATGTCATCAATAAATTGTTTAAATTACAAGTTTTTGTAATTTATAATTATTGATAAAATATAATTTTATAGATTATATAGTAAATAATATCCGATTGACACAAAATTTGACATTTGTATTAATTAAGAGCGCAAGGAACACGCAATCCAACAATTAGATTTTCGAAATATGTAGTAATGTTAATGATATTGGGTAAGGTTGTAATCTTAGGCTACAACCAATTTTATAACAAAACTTTGTCCAAAAGAATAATTAAGGAAAATAATCCAAAAGAATAAGCCTATTTTCAAACAAACAGAAGAAAATGAGAGAATAATTAAGCCAACACAACACATACCTTTGATGATTGTTGCAACTGATCATGACATTACACTTGCACTTCGATATGTTTGTTTTTGTTCTCTTCCGAACAGGTCCAGCTCTCCTAATCGGATAATTAAGACTTCTCTCCTCTCTAATTTCCATCATGCTTTTTTGTGCTTCCATACAACTCTATATTTCTTTTGCTCAATACAACGAAGTCAATTCAGCTATAAAACTCAACCTGTTACAACAATTATGAAATTAGCTAGAAGTTATAGTAAAAAAAAAAAGCTTGTTTCTTTTTGATGTTAGCATGGATTACGTCAATAATGTAAAGTCATGCATATGTCAGGATATGCAAAATGCTTTCTCAAAAACATTTCCAATATTTTCAAAAGGTTGACATGGCATAAAATTCTGGTCAAACTGAATAAATTTTTAATTGATCATGAAAATGCAATTTTGAGATGTGCAAAATGTTTTCCCCAAAAAAAGCATAAAATATCTTCCCTCTTCAAACAAAAGGTTTCAAATCCCTTCAATAACAAAATTCTTCTAAAATGATTAAAATACCCTCATTGATATGTTTAAAATGACCAAAATATACTTCGGATCCATTTGAGAACAATTTATTTAGCTGAAAACTTTTTGTTGAAATTACTGTAGATAAAAGTAAAAACTAGCTGAAATAGTATAGTGAGACTCATGAATAGTACCAAAAAGTGCAATGGGACCTATGAATAGTACCAAAAAATGCAATAGGACCTATGAATAATACCAAAAATAAGCTGAATAGTAACGAAAATAAACTAAATAGTAAAATAAGTTAACTTTAAACTCTAATCACAAACACAACCTTAGAGCCTTACCAAAATAATCGGTAAACTCTACAATTACCAAGATAGCTCCTACAACTTCCAAAACATTTTCAAAATATCCAAACTCTTTTGGTTTTAGCATAAAATGTTTTTTTTTTTCGAAAACACTTTCAGTATTTTCAATTAAGATGGACTCAGGGAATGATACAGCAATACAAGCATTTTTTGAAAAATTATAATATAATACGGCAGATAGAATACCGTTACATCCGGCATCCCAAATGTAGTGTCTATGCATTCTAGATTTTCAAGCATTAGATGTAGCATAAAATCCTAGTCACTATAGGGCTTGTTTGGTAAGCATTTTCAAACACACGTTTTCAGTTTTTAAACAACATTATACGTATTTTCATACACTTTTTCACCCACACGTATATCAAAAAAATATAAACAACATTACTCAAACTCCTCTACCAAACGGACCTATAATTTTTGTCTAAAACATACTACTTGACTCGAGATCCTTATTATAGTGGATCTTATGAGTCCGTTTGGATACAACTTATTTTCACTGAAACTGAAAACTGAAAACACTGTAACAAAATAATTTTTAAATGTGTGAATAGTACCGTGGGACCTATTTTTAATATTTTTTCTGAATAAAGTGGCTGTGGGTCCCGTGAACAGTGATAAACAGTAAAATTTGTCTCTAAAAGCTGGAAACGCATGAAAAAAAAAAAAAACAAAAACAAAAACAGAACAAAACAAAACAAAACGCAAACACCATAGGCAATATAATTCCTATCCAAACACTCACTATATATATATATATATATATATATTTATATATATATATATATATGGTATCCTCAGTTCGGCACACACATTCAATTCCCATGCATTAATTCCGAGGTTATCACGTACTCAAGCCACCGTCCAATCTGACTCTCCCTCTCTCCTTCTCTGGTGGTTCACACTCGGTCCAACAAGTCCAGCAGTGCTATTTGCTATACGTTGAAGACAGAACACACATCTGTTGCTATAAAATAATGAGCAAGCTATAAATGAAAAGCAATGGTGAAAGTGAGAGAGTAACTATATGCACCATTGCGTTTGCTAACTTTTCCACCAACTTTTAGTACTGGCCCATAATCATATCATTTTTAAATAAATGCATTTATAATTTAAATTAAATAATATTATTATTTTTTAATAAAAACCGATAGTATATATAAGAAATTTAAAAATGAATAA
Source organism: Notholithocarpus densiflorus (assembly GCA_030021035.2). NCBI lineage: Eukaryota > Viridiplantae > Streptophyta > Magnoliopsida > Fagales > Fagaceae > Notholithocarpus > Notholithocarpus densiflorus. The sequence continues at coordinate 819,729 of JARYZH020000158.1, read as the reverse complement.
AATCTTAACTTTCAAACAGAGATGATGCTAAAGAAACCCATATATAATTAGTCCTATATCATACCATCTCTAAAAACTCAAAGTATTATCTCTCCGATAAAAGCTAACGAAATTTGTGATTTTAAGCTAATTTATTTTATGTTTACTTATGTCGAATTATAGGTTGGAAGGGTGTATGGAAAGGTATATTGGGTTAATATATTGGGTTAGGATTTCTTTGAAGATATTATAAATTCATTGTAATTCCTTTATTTTCTCATACAGTCAAAATTTTTGCTACTTGCTCTCGCGGTGGATGTAGACATCACATAAATCTCTATGTTAATTTTCTCTTTTATTTTTTTACTAATACTTTCTAAGATCCGAAATTAACAACAAATGTGCAAATGCTGCATGTTAATTAGAGGGACATATATATTAATCATACACCTTTCCTAATAATTAAGTCCAAGTAGATATGAAACCTTCCTCCCAAATTTACTGTAAGTCCAAGTAGAAAAGTTTATTTTCTTTGCAACATAAGGTTTAACAAAATCATAATTTATAAATATTATATTGAAGATGAAAATAAATAAATCCCTTGATTTTTGTTCAAGTAACTAAGGGTATAAAAAAAAAAAAAAAAAATTTCACAACAACTAACATATTCTATTGTGATTAATATACAAAATAAAATTAATGTTATTTTAATCACAATTAATCACTTTAACAAGTTGTAAAAAAAAAAAAAAAAAAGTATGCCTTTGATATAACATTGCTCATTTGCTTATTATCATATGCTAAGAAAGTAACAAGTAGACATCATTTTGGTATGATATAAGTAAAACCCCTCTTCCTGCTCTGGTGAATTAGTTTTGTATTCTGATTCTATCCATTTTCAAATTTAAATGAAAGATTATTTCTGGGTTTTTTTTTTTAAAGAAAAAGGTACGGTATAAGTAGGACCCCTTGAAAGGACCAAGCAATGCCCATGAAGTTACTGCTTTCTTTCTTATGCAAAGCTATACCAATATTTCAGGAATTTTTTAACCAAGGCTTAAATTAAAGTATAGTGCCAAATAAGTACTAACAATTTTGTTACACACACAACAAAAATCTTCTAAAAAAAAACATTTTTTGTTACATAAAGTCATTCTTAAAAAGTTAATTTCAATTAGTTTAACTGATAAAGTATCTGATACTTGAATAAAAAATCAGAAGTTTAATCCCCGTCTACACCAAAAACTGATTGTTGTTTTGGTCTAATAATAAAGAACCATCATCAAGAGCGAATATCATAAGTTAAAACTCTAAAAAAATAAATTAAAAAAATAAAAGTCATTCTAAAAAAAAATTCTGATCTTACTTACTTCATGTATATATACATTCCTCTTTTTCTTTTCTTTTTTTGTTACAGTAAATGAAGGGGACTAAATTATCCAAGTGGGATCGAACCTGTGGCAACTCAAATGAGAGAGCCCGGAGATACCACTTGAATCTAGGCCCAGGCCCGGCCCATTTCTGTGAGGAGTTTTTTTTTTTTTTTTTTGAGAAACCATTTCTGTGAGGAGTTGGTAGTTGATTATTATTTTTATTTTTGGTGGGTAGTTTTACATCATTTCTTAGAAAATCAAGTCTCGACCAAAGTCAATATCCAAGTCAAAATCAACTAAACTAACATCAGCATCAGCCTGATAAAATAATTTTTTTTTTTTTTAAAAAAAAGCTTGTTTATAATTATATTGGTTAGGTTGGAACGTGAGTCATTTTGGCCCTTTTGGCCGAACTGACCACTAATTCAATCAAAGCTGAGGTAATTGCATCGTGCCCACTAATTAAGATTGGAAATTTTAATTTTTAAAACAATTTTAGAAGAATGCAAAGTGCAAATTTTGTGCGTAACGATACCAAAAATTTTATGACCATAATTAATTTCATACTCATTTTTACAACTATTTCGTGATTGACTTACACTATTATAGCTTTTGGTCCTCCTGGTTAAGTATATTTGGTTGTGTTCATACTCTGGTTGACTTTCTTATCACTTTGATTTTTGGAGTGTATTATAAGTTCAGCACAGAAGAATGGTAGGTTACATCCTTCAAGTACCATATTTTCATCATTAGTACTTTGACTTTTGAGGCTTGAGTCATGTGTTTCTGCCTCGGTTCAGTTGCTTTTCAGATTGCCAAATGGACAAAATGTGGCACCCATGGGTGTGGTCACCCATAGCCGCCTGAGGATATTTTACCAATTAACACGCAGCTTACCGTAGCTGGTATATTTGTCAATTTGTGATTAGATTACATTATTTATATATTTAGTAAAATGATTTGGTTAATGTATGTCTTAGGGGCATACATTAACAAATTCATTTTTAGAAAAATTTTATCAGAAATTGAAAAAATTGTCAAAACTTTTTTAATTCTCGATAAAATTTTTTTCAAAAATAGTATACTATTGTGTGCCCTTAAGGCATACGTTAGTAAAATTCTTAATAAAAAGTAATTCAATCACCATTTAACACATGCACAAGGATTATGAAAATGTGCCTAAGTTTTGTGCCCATAGATTTTTTTTTGAAGAATGTATGCTCTCCAAGACAATGTGGGCCATGGATGCCCATAATAGTCAACTATGCAATTAATGGTGAACAACCATATCTATAGATAAAGAACATAACAGCCTTATATATTTTTGTGGTAGTACCAAGTTCTTCATTGAACTAGTTTGGAGAGAAATTCTTCAAACTTTTCATTTTTTTTTTTTATGTGAATTTTGAAAATTTAACCGTTGAACTTCATGTTCCTTAGATTCTTAACATGCATATCAAATTTTGTTCAAATCGGATGTAATTTATTATTTGATCAATAAACTTATTTTTTATACATAATTTTAGATCATAAAAATTTGAAATTTTAACATTTGTTCGATGACATAGCAATTGATCTTTGATCTTCTTGAAATTTTATAAGCATTGATGATATAATAAGAACATACTATTTAACAGTTAGATTTTCAAAATTCACATGCAATATAAAGAAATAGAAGGAGTTTGTAGGGTTTCTCTCCAAGAAACTTTGTTCTCCTTCCAATATATAAGAATCTTGGGGGCATTTGCCCCCCACCCCTAGGTTTTATTAAAATATCAAGATTCCAAATTTTTAAAATAATATTTCAAACTTAAAACTTCTTTATTGAAACTAGTTTTTACTATGTAACCTTCAAATTATAACATAGTATATTATCACAATATCCACTTAATTTTTTTTAGTTAATTCAAAAATAAAAATGCCATACAATCTTTAAAAAAAATTAAAGACATATACATAAAAAAAATTAATTAAATTTCAAGTATATGATTATACTATTAATACATTTAAGTTTTTTTTTTAATTTTAAATATTCTAAATGACTTTTTTGAATATATAATATTTAAATTAATCTCTACTATATATATAGTAGGGGTGTTAGGCCCAGGAGCCCATATTTATGTATATATTGGGTCAGGGGCCTAGTCCGAGGACGTTAAATAATCCGAAGACAGGTAAACACTTTCATGAGGAACCGTGTTAGTAAGTGAAGAGGTGAAATCCGGATAAGGTCGTCTAGAAGGGTGGTTCGAGGAAAAATCCTTCCTTGGCTTAGCATAGCCGAGGTCAGAGGATGTGGTTTGCCATCAAGAGTAACATTCTAGATCGTTCCATGAGTGAGGATAAGTATTAGGAAGGAACAGGACAAAGAAGGATCATGAAATATCTCAAGGGAAAGCTGCTACCATCGCATTAAATGTTCTGCAGCTAACTCTCTGGCCGCATTAATGAGGAAGTGATACCTGAACAGTAACTTTCAGCCTTACAGCTACTACCTAAAGACTTTAGAAAGGTGCTGATGGGACAAGAATCAACACCTACAATCTGATCTGCATATGGAAGGTGGAGATGAGAGGGGAAGATAGTATAAAATGGAAACGGGACTCTGAGAGAAAGGGGTCGAGAAACTAAGAGAAAAACAATGTAGCAGTCAAGAACTGAATTTGTAATCAAACTTGAGATATATATATTAACTGATCTCCTCAGACTTTGCCGAGGACGATTCTCTTTAGTTCAAATCAGTCTATCTTCTTTTTCTTGTCATCTAAATCCATTTAACTTGTTGTCCAACTCATTAAAGCCAAATTTTTCAACCCACTCTCTACAAATTCATTGTATTGGGCTTTTTGGGCCTAAGTTCATCCATCAATTGGGCTGGGTACCCAAACAGCGTCCTTACATATATATATATTTTTTTATTTATATATAGTATCTTAAATTATATACTGTAAGGTCCCGATTTGTGGCCCAAACCCAAAGTGTATGGGATCTCAGCCCAATGAGTCTAATACAATAAATTTGTAGAGAGTGGGTCAAAGAGCTAGGCCCTAATGAGTTGAACAACAGCTGCTATTAAATTAAATGACCATCAGGCACAAATAAGAGATATTGATATCAATGGACTTTCAGTCCGAGGAGGTTAACAATTAGATGTACTGATCACAGTTGGATGCGGAGACAATTTATATTGCTACAGTGTTCTCTCTCTATTTTTCCTATCCCCTTCTCGTGAAGGGTCTTTCACCTTATATAACTCCCTTTGGATCATCTTGATCCTACACTTGTTGATCATCTGAACCCCTACTTGAGTACCTGTCCTATCAGACACCCCATTTTGCTTTCTGTGAGTTGCGGTAGCTAAGGCAGCACTGTTCAGAGGTCTTCTCCACATAAATGCGGCCAGAAAAGTAGCTGCAATGCATTTAATGCGGTGGCAGTAGCTTTTCCTTAGATATTTTTGGGCTTTTTTCCTCCTTAGGTGCTCAGGAGGCACGTTCTTGTCGTGGGAGCTTCTTGGAAGGATACTCTAACTACTGGAATACATGTTTGGACTGCATATGTCATATCCGAGAAGGAATTCCTCCTCGGACCACCTTCCATTCGTTCCTTACTCACGAGACGTTGAATTGGAACTCTTGATGACTATTTGCCCCTCCTTGGATCATTCAGCGTCCTCGGACAAAGCCCAAGGCCCAACTTACTATTTTAGGCCTTCATCCCCGCATATACTAAATCAAGTTTGAGCAAAAAAAAAAAATTTGAAACCTAGCACAGGAAAAAAATTACATTTACAATATATTTTCTATGTCAATCAAATTTTTTGTTTAATAAATTAATTAATTATATCTTTATATATTAATAAATATTTTTGGAATTAACTTTGTCTTCATTATTTTATTTTAATATTGTCCACTTAATCCAAAATCTTGGCCATCCTCATCCATTTATTTTAAGCAAAAACGTATATCTAAAGTAATAATTATCTAATAAGGTAAAGAAAAACAACAGGCAAAAGCTCTAGCATCAGTCGTATTATGCCAAATGTCATTTTACTATACCAAAACTTACTTTATCAATTTTAGCACATTATTTTACAATACGCTATACATGATCACATCTTCTATTTTAACATTACACCACATTAAAAAAAAAAAAACTCAGCTATATTAAAAAATTAATAAAATCAAAAACCAAACCAAATCCAAGCACCACCGTCTATCATCCCACCACCACTACTAGCCATCACCCCCACAACCTTCCACCACTACTATCGAAACCCACCACCTAAGACACCAAAACCACCAAAAAACCCATCCCAAAACCAAAACACAAACACCATAAGGCAAACAAAACAAAAAAAGAAAAAAAAAAAAAAAAAAAAAAAAGAGAAATAGATAGAAGAGAGAGATGTCGGCGGCCACTAGTGGTGGCTTTGCTGGTGTGCAGGAGAGGGAAACCACCACAAAAAGCCATCAATCTCAACCCCACCACTGCTGGAAATGCCAATCTCAACCCATAAAAAAAAAGGCTTTCTGCAAGTGTGAGAGAAAAGAGAAGAAAAATATAAGAGGGAGAAGAGAATTCCGATCTTAACCCAGAAGAGAGAAAAGAGAATAGAGGCCAAGAGAGAGAGAGAGAGAGAGAGAGAGAGCCTGGTGAATCTGTCCATGTGAAAGAAGAGAGAGAAAAAACAAAAACAAAAAACAAAAAAAAAAAGGGAAGAGAGAATAAAAATTATTATTTGATTTTACAACATGCTACAGTACCATTCTATTAGTAGAATTGTATCGTAGCACGTTACAAAAAAATTGACACATCTAATGAGGAGTGTTTTTTGGTCTTTAGTGTGCCAAATGTTAAAATTTTAGCATTTAACACACCTGATGCCAATGCTCTTATTATTTTCTAATGCAAAGTTCATTTTATTACTTATATTACAACAGATTCTTTTTCTTTTTCTTTTTATAAAACATTACCAAAGGTTCTAAAAGCTATTCATCTACGCTTGTATAATATTAATGTGTATAATGTATGCATACACCTGCTTATGTAACGTATTTTGAGGTATAGTTTAAATTCTTCTCTTTTCTCAAAAAGAGAGAGAGAAAAAAAAAGCTTTTTTTTTAGGTTAAAATAGAGCTTTTTTTTAAGGTTAAAAAAGAGCTTTTTTTTAAGTTAAAAAAAAAAAAAAGCTTTTAATTCTTCTATATAAAAAAAAAAAAGAATTATAGGCTTATAGCTTTTTTAATTAAGGTCAAATAAGGAAAGGTAACAATTTTTGCAAACGAGTTCATAATTTATTAAAACTTCCACGTGCAAATTTTCAGTTGGCTTAAGCTTCATAGTGGACGTGGTATTAGTCTTAACCAATTTTCTTGTCACTATTTGTGACATGGCAGTTAGTACAACCCCTGATTACATGGCGAGACCCTGTTTGTTCTTTTGTTGGCATATTTTCAAAACTATCTCAAAACTAAAAACTTATGGCTGAAAGTACTGAAAATAAAAGTAAAAGTTAGTTGAAATAGTACAGTAAAATTCATAAATAGTGCCAAAAAGCATAGTAGAATTCATGAATAGTAACAAAAATAAGCTGAATAGTGAAATAATTTATAATTTTAATCCACATCCAAACGCACACTTAATATCTCTCCAATAATTTTCCTTTATCTCAAATGATGAATATTTTATGATATCATTGATTTAATTAGTAAGATTTCAAACCCTCTCGGTTGAAAATAATATCAATTAAATCACAAAATTTTTAGCATAAAATTAAGAAAAGTGTTACGTCATCAATATTATCATTTATCTTACCTAATGAATATTTTATGATAGCATTGATTTAATTAGTGAGATTCAAACCCTCTCAGTTGAAAACAATATCAACTGAGTTACAAAATTTTTAGCATAAAATTAAGAGAAGTACTACGTCCATAATATTTTCACATTATTTTCACAACAAATCTTAATAGGTAAATTGTTATTGATTCTAATTTGGAACCCACCATTAAAACTACTTTTTTACTCAGTAACAGACAATAACTACTTGCTACTTAAGATTTGATATGAAAGTATTGTGAAGATATTACAAACATATCATTTCTTTAAAACTAAAGACACAACTTGAATAGAGTGTTCTATATACTAAACCCAATATGTGTCCGAATCGCATCGGATCCAGTGCAGTGATTCATTCATTTCTATAACTCTAGAGAGTAGTAGATGATGTTTTAGAGCAGGACGGTTGGGTTCTAAAAGGCGACACAAACTTTGGCAAAGACAGATTTAGCATCCTGATTGATAGGCAGTTGAGAAGGGCCAAGTGTGTAACAGTAGAAAAGAAAGGTTGGTCTGTCTAACAAATACTGACCCTTTTGGTTAGAACGTTTGGTTGGTCCTCCTAGATTTGCTTTACAATCTCAGCCGGTATTCCCTCACATGGACATTACAAATCTACCGGTCAATCCAAACCAAAATGCCCCATTTTTCACTACCTCATTGAATGGTACCAATTTTGCTCACCCAAAATGTAACCTACACGTGTCCTTACACTCTTAGAAAGCATGGCCCATATATTAGTTCTCTGGCCTTGTGCTATGTACAAATATAAGAAACTCTTGCTACAGAAGAGTTTTAATTTTATCTTTGTTTATAATACCTCTTCTACTCTCTATATTTTTCTCTAGCTCAACTCACTTAGACACACAATACCCCATTTGATCATTGAGTGGTGATATTTAGAGCAATGCATTTCATGGAAAGAGCTCAAAGGGCACCAAAGGGCTTATTTCAAACGAAAGATTTCATGTTTCAAGGTTTCCGGGTAAGTCACTCACCATATATAGTCTCAACTTTCAAAGCTTTTTGTTATTCTAGTCTTCCTCTGTTTTTTTTATCATGGTTCTTAAATATGATGAATATGTAAGCATGGACAGGGGCTATTTTTCTCCTTTTTAGAGTTATGAAAAACTCTACCTAGTTGTTTGTGGATGTTAAAATAATTGCTTTCTTCGTTGAACAAAGTTGTTTATGTAATGCGTTTTGCTGTTTCTCTAATATATACAAGGCAATACGTGCCCTTTAATGTGTAAGGACTAAAGTCTCTGTTTTTTATAAAAGTTAGGCCTCTAAAGTCTCCCTCTTCCCTTAAGAGTGACTTTTTATGTGTACTTTCATTGATCATTTCGAGATTATAATTAAGTTCAGAGAAGTATATGCTTTGTAGCAAATGCGAACTCTATTTCTCATGTTAAGACAAAGACAACCACACCCTCACGAGTCTCTGACCTTTAACTTCAAACCCACCTAAGTTTTAGGTTGTCGAAAAGGGTTGAAACATGCATCGTAGAAAGCATTGTAGAAAAAATATATATATTGTTAAGAATATTACAAGTTTTATAAATTAATGTGGTAATTTTTAAACACAAGATAAAAAGTGACTGAAATTTTTGCTTACTAAATTGTTGGTGTAGGACTAATTACACTCCATTTGTAAGTTGTGTTTAATAAAATTGATAGTAATTTGTGTTTTAGCACTAGGAACTGATGAGAAGGTGAAGAAGGGTTGTTTGAAGATAGCATATTTCAATATTTAGCAACTTGTTGCGTAGGGATTAGGGAAATATGATGCTTCCTATTTCATCTGTAATTATTTTTGTTTCCCATAGCTTGAATTTTTTTATAAAAAAAAATTGGTAAAAGGCTTCATTAAACAGAAACTAGAGATGAATTAAAATTACACAAAGTCCTAAACAAAATCGAGTGGTTCTTCAAGAAGCTAAAATGGATTTGATTGATTACTTTTATTCTTGAACAAGTGGATCTACATACCTATTGGCTTTGTTATGTGTGACAACTGACAAATGTCAAAATAACAACAAGGGATACAAAAATCCATAGAAAGAAAAATATGTAAAAGCTAGTGTAACAAATAAATTATTTAAAAATTTAGCGGCTCAATGATTAGAAAAATGTAATACAATAATTATGAAACCAGGTTCACCTTTTTCAGAACCCCCAAACCCAAAGGAAAAAAAATCAAAAAGAAAAGAAGAAATTATTATTACCTTTGTGGTGTAATTGACGAAAAGTTGTAAAGGAAACCAGAATATTTTGTAAAATATATGTAACACATGTGGGACATGAAATGATATTCAACACGGTATCTATTTTTCCTTTCTTTCCCAATTTTATGTCATATTATGACTCAAATTCCAATAGTATGGAAAGACACTCAACACGTGTTTGATGAAAGTCCCAAGCTTGACCCACCAAAAATACTTGATTGGGATCCAAAAATATAAATAGGTAGGATGGTAGTATTAATAGGAGATGGTATTTTATGCGCTCGGTACATATAAGACTTCTGCATAATAATGATATAGTTGATTGAAAAAGATTGAATATTGAAGCACAATTTATAATCCATAACATGCCCAATTTATAGTCTATAACATGCCCAAATCTAACATGCCACCCAAAACTAGCTACTATACCCAATTTCTATGTACATTACAAAGATAATGGTTAAAAGTGTTAAACTTATGGTTAAGTGATTAAATTCATTATTTTCTAACAGCTTAAGTTTTTGGGACAATCAGTAATTTAACATAGTATCAGAGCAGGAGATCCTGAGTTCGATCCCTGACTTTACTCTACCTCCCATTTAAAATGTTAAATTCTCACTTGTTGAGCCCTCACTTATTAAGAAGAAATTTAGACCCACAAGAGATGGAGAGTATTAAACTCATGGTTAAGTGATTAAATTCACCATTTCTTAACAGAATAATTCACACACCAAAAGATATAATAATTGTGACGAAATAGCTACAAGGTCTCTAATTTGAGTGCAGAATTAAAATATATACAGAAATATTATCAAAGCACATATGAGCATGCAACACCAAAAGATTCCCGAATATTGCCGAATAAAATGAATCAGTGTGACCCTTTAAAAAATATAATAATTTTTTTATTAAAAAAAATATCACTTTAGTACTTAACAGCCAATTTTTTAGTACAATTTCAAATTCCTATTTCTTTAAATGTCTTTTCTTTTTGTTTTACTCCGATGAGTACGGTACGCTATTATCGTAGGCATGATTGGATTATTAAATGTTTAATTGTTTATTAGAACCAGAAAATTTTGGAAACAGCGTTTAGAATAAAATATTAAGCAGTAATAACAATAATAATAATAATAATAAAAGAACTAAATGGTCAAAGAAGTTGTAGCACAACCTACTAAAAATTTGTCTGCGACAAGTCAACCATCTACCAATCATATGGTTTATGCAAGACTGGTAGTTTGAGTTGAGGGTCAGATATGAGTCTAAGGACTTTTGGTCAAACATTATAACTGCTCTATACAACCATAGCTATGGTCTTACACTTAGATAACAGAACCACAAAATAATATAGAGAATTAAAAGTTTTGTTACTTAGCCAAAAAATAAAATAAAATTGTTAACTTATTTTGGGTACATAAACATTCATGGCTAGCTGATCTTTAAATGTTAACTTATTTTGGGTTTTCTGGATTTTCAAACCAGTTTTTTTTTTTTTTTCATATATATGTGTTTGTAATTTTTCAATGGTCATGTTATAGAAAAGTCATATAGGATTGTTAAAGTCTTGAGGTTAGTGCTTCTTATGGAGGAATTCCAAATTAATCAAAGGTTGAGTAATTAAATATATGGGAGTGGAGAGCAATAGTTATGACTGTTAGTTTTGTAGATATAGTTCAAAAAAAAATTAGTTGTACCCCATTGAATATTGTTGGTATATAGAGAGAGGTGAAGGTGCAATTAGGTATGAACCTCAAGTTAATTAATTTCTTTATCTTCCTTTGTGGGTGCATTGATCCACATAAGTTTTTTTTTTTTTTTTTTGAGAAAGGATCCACATAAGTTAGAAAAAAAAAAAAAAAACGTTGAGGTACTCCATGTATTTAGCTATGTATCATGTGGAATAACTTTCAAGGATGAAACTTTACTTTGGCTGGGTTGTTTTAGCATATTCCGACAGCCATTTTCATCTTCTATCTTTTCATTTTTCTCTGTTCCAAACATACTTATAGAAAAAGAAAATAGTGAGTTGAATCAATAGGAAGAGATTTCAATTCTATCTTCTTCGACTTTCATCTCAACAATGGTGAGTAAAAACTCTTCCACTCTCCTTTTTTCCCTTTTTCTCTTCTCTAAATTTTTTTAGTTAGTGCAATATAGAATTGCAGCCTCTCCTATAGGTTTTGTATTTCATATTTTTAGAGGTCTTGCTTCTTTTCTTTTCTTTTTTTTCCTTTTTTTTGTGTAATTGCTCAATGGTTAGGCTACATGATGAAGATATAGTCTTTCCCGTCTCTTAAAACCCTCAATCTTAATTTTCTCAACCAAAAAAAAAAAAAAAACCCTCAATCTTAAATATGAGTGAAATTCGATCAAACTCTTTGCTACAAAGCGCAAACGACTAGAGATTTACTTGATTTTGCAATTATTGGTGGCTTTGAAATGATTGCACTTCCAATTTTGGACTTGAGTCCAAGTCATAGAGCTGTTGAAATAGGCCCATCACTGGGCCCATGCTGCCATAGGATGATGTGGACTTTTGAGGTTGAGTTTCTCTTCTTAAGGTCATGGAATGGGCCAGCAAAAAGCCCCCCAATAGAATCAACATTAGAAGTTTTTTAATTCCAAATAGGAGAAAGGAAAATTCTAACTAATAACCTATAAGCTTGGTTCCTAATCAATCCAGCTATCCCTTAAGATCTACAATTAGGCAATATAATAATATAGAGAAGAAGTACATTATAGATTTTTTAAAAAAGGAAATAGGGGATGGGTCCTTGTGTATGGGCCCCATGAATAAATAAAGCAGTAGTGAAATTAGTGTCCTTCTCTCCCTCTAGGCCCATAAGAGGCTGGGGAGTTGGATCAGGCCTGAGTGTGGCCCAAACCTGAAAATCATTAATTGGAATTTCCTGTTGGGTATTCAGTTTTTATAGCCCAATCACAGCCCAATTGTTTGAACTTCGGGTCAGGTTGAGCAATCACTAGTCACTACTCACTACTCACTACAAAGCCTCAAATACAAGTATCATTTTGTAGATGAATACACATTTGATGGCAATTCTAGATTCATAATTAACTTCTTCAAGAATATTATCTTGGCTTGCAGGTTTTATAAAAGCTCAACTAATTAAAATTGGAAGTTCTAATGAGAAATATAAAGCCCAAAAAATGTTAGCTAGGCTATTTTTCTATGATATAATTGTATTTAGGTATATGTACCATTCAAATACCACAAATTATAGGGGACATGACGTAGTTGATAGTTATACTTGTGACAAAAATTAAAGCTTCTTACAGCCTTGTAGTTGTTTGTACTTCGTAGCCCTCTTTTATATTACAAATTAAAGTTTTTACCATTTATATGCATTTCACGTAAAAGATTTATGATATGAGAATAGTTTTGAGATGTATATATATCATATATCTCTATATAAGATGCTGCTTCTCTATATTTACTACATTGAGTTGAGAACTTACTAATATAAGATTTCTGGTGTGAGCATATTATGATCTTTGTTATATAAAAATATTTTGTTACTAGTTTACATGCTTTAACTAGGAAGAAATGCAGTTAGATTATGATCAATTATGACCTTCTTTTAATCAATAAGTATCGTATATTAGCCCCATGATGAGATTTCATGTGAATCGGTTAGTTGTTGTATAAGAGATCCTTTGTATATATTTCTGAAAGAACAAAATGCTATCTTACGTGAAAGCTAATCACTTTAACCTAATAAGTCAATATTAAGTTTAAGGAGAGACATGATAAGCAAAAGAAACTAGTTCACCTTCTATTGAATAGAAATAGAGTCCTAGTATTGATATCTGTTTTAAAAGTCTAGAATTCTATTGATTTATAGTACTTTTGTACCCTAGAAAGAACTACAGTAGCTCTGATCAGAATCCCATAAGCCTTGCAACTTTGAGACCTGACACTTCATTCACTGCAAAAATTATACAGCACATTCACTGCAAAAATCCTTTAAGGTCCGTTTGGATTGAGCTTATTTTTGCTGAAACTGAAAACACTGTAGCGAAATAATTTTTAAATATGTGGATAGTGTCGTGGGACCCATTTTTAATGAAAAGTGACTGAAAAGTAGAATTTGTGGGACCCGTGAACAGTGCATCCATGCACTGTTCACGGTTGACTTGGTCAAACAGTGCGGCTGGAACAAAAAAAAAAAAAGTCAGAAAATGCAAACTTTAAACGTAGACGCCCAATCCAAACCACACCTAAATCTCTTTAATAAAAATGAAGAAGAAAAAATATAGAATCCTATCCATATAAGTGGAAGAAACTTCTGTTTGGGATGCGAAATTACAATTGTGGCCTGTAAACTGTACTAGTCAATACGAATCCTCGGTCCCATGCTTATTTGAAATTGCAACTAAAACAGTGTTTGTTTCAAGAAACTTTATGAAGGATATAGGTGCTAGTTTTTTTTTTTTTCAAATCATATAGGTGCTAGCTATTTCTAAGAGTAGTGGATACTTATACAACAAATTTAGGTACTTAATTTTTACATACTGACTTATTGTGATATAATAAAAGTAGTGTTAATGATGAATTCATATAAAAGTAATATACTAATTGTTGTTCATATCACAACTTATAATCTTAGTAAGTTGTAAAAAAAGTTATATCTCTAACATTGCTCGTACTTGTATAAGTCATTACTTTATATATGAGTGGACAAGATCATTCCACATTGTTCTCATGCAATAGATTAACTTCATGCATTTCAAAATAATATGTGGAACAACCATACCTTCAAATGATACAGAACACCTTATACTTCAGCATCTTAAATATTTATATAGACTCTCATCTAGATCTATAAAACTACTTTTCAAGATGATATAATTAGCTCAATATCATTTACATCACATAATTAGCTTAATAATTACTAATTGGGTGTATGCATCTTGATTTATATCTCTTATTCCAACTTTGACTACTTCCTTCTTCTTTCTCAGTTTGTGATTTTAAATTCTAAGAACTTTTGCAAGTTACTTGACATGTTATAATTTACCTACTCAGGTTTCACCATTGTATCACTGAGATAGTTCAACACAACTTTATGCACCAATGGAGTTTAGAAGTACTTTTTCGGCTGTAGGCTGTACTCGATTGCACCACTTGGTCTACTACAAGTAAGTGGTTTCCTCTACTTTCTTGTTAATGTATTTGATAGTGCATGGTTTACTAAAATCTTTATTTTCATGGTGCAATTAAAAGATCTAGTTCTATAACGTAAATATTTCAATATAGAACAATCAAATAGCCTATATATATAAACCTCAACATAGCATTTGATACGTAGGGGAAAACTTAGCAAACCAATTACCATGCACGTTCAATGGAAATGCTAGAAGCTTCATAATTTTGTTTCACTTCCTAGTTTGTGATTTGTAATGATGATGAATGAATAGCTAAACAATAAGTCAATCTCATGTCCATGACGACTAGGCTATGCTGCAAATGAGAGTGTTTTTTGAAAACGAATCTTTGTGAAGTAAGATACTTGAAAATTCTAAGATTTTCAGGAATGAGTTGTTTCAATATTTGGACATTGGGATCTTTTCTTTTTTTCCTTTTCTTTTTTTTGGGAACTTTTGTGTTTGTTTGTTGTTATCCAATGACAATTGAAGTGTTAAAAGAGTATAGTGTGTTGTAAAAGAAGATTACTGTGCTATTAGGAATGTATATCAACGTGTTTGGAAATATGAGAATAATTTGGAATAACTTTCAAGTTCAATTTCTTTTGCTGAAAGAAAGAGATTGTTCAAGAAGTTGAATAGAGAGGTCATCCAGAGGTTTAATAACATTTAGATTCCACTGGAAGACTTGTTAATTAGGCTACATAAAATATCAATGGAGAACAAAAGAACAAAGCAGTTGATTATCTCAAACGCTTTGACAAAAAACAAAACTAGCAGATAAAAAGTCTCACGTTGAAACATACACGACACATAAGGATGACAAGTAAATGGGAAAATCACGTAAAAGTCCTTATGTATACCCATTTAAACAAAGTATGCTGGATCTATGGGTTCATATAAGTTGTTTTGAGAGATCGAAAAGTAGAAATGTTACTGTGCAAGCACTGTAACTAAAGCTAGATATAAGAATTTTCAACGCTTTTTTTTCTAATAGTTCTCTAGTAATTCCATTGTAGCATCTATTAACTCTTCTAGCCATGCACAACTCAACAAGCATTAAGTACTTGACCTAAACTACATGAAATCTCTGCTTTTAGAATACAACACATTATCAACATCACCTTCATCAAATCCTTGCGATTGTGTATTTTCTCACTCTGATGCACATTTTCACTTTCCTCTTAGCCTTGTACGTATCAAAATCAAATTACAAATGGTCCCATAGGTCTTTATTACACATTAACCAAAATATCGAGATAACTCCTCTAAGCATATGTGATGTAACTTCCAAAATGCAACACTAAGAATCTGAAGAATTGAAACTGATATATCTTACATGAGAAAAGAAATAAACCAAAAAAAAAAAAGACTTATCTATAGAACAAAGAAATTATGGTCAAGAATTAATGTCAATTTGCCCCTAGTTTCTTATTTTTACACATATGTCAAACCACAGTTGGAAGATGAAAATTTTGTATCCCTTTTGGTAGAATACTTCTAAAATGATTCACAAATCATCTATAATTTCACTAATCACCACCAAAATATCTCTACCTATGGCATTCTGGATAATCAATTGTAAGAGCATATTCTCTTCCCCAACCTCAATTTTCATTCTTTCATTTAATGTTCCAAATAACACTCCACTATCATGACACCTAATAAAATTTAAAGTCAAATCCTTATAAGGTTGATGAGCCTTGTATTGTGACAGCAACAATTTGTCATCTAGCCTTTAACACACTAAAAGGAATTCCATAAATGAAAAGCAAGTGTCAAGTTTGTCAAACAAACAATTTAGGGACTGCCTATAATTAATGAGAATATTAAGTAGAAGAGACTAATGACAATTAGATTTAGAATTATGCTAGGGACAACTTTTGGCACAATTTTGTATCACAACTTGCCATATGGCGAGTTGTAATTGGTAAGAGTGTGTCCCCACATGGCCCATAGACATATCCTTACCAATCACAACTCGACATATGGCAAGTTATGTCAAAAATTGTGTCCCTAGCATAATTCTTAGATTTATGAGTCTATAAAATATTTGTAAAATCAATGTGAAGTCATTTTCCTTAATTAATTCTATGAAGTAATAGGACTGATGAAGATTTGAGTTGCAACTTGCAAGCAAGAAAATAACATAAAAATGTAATTATTTATGTGCAAGCTATTAATGCAGTGGCCAGTGGGACAAGTATTCAACTAAAATGGCTAGCTATATCTACCTAGTGGTTTGCTAGTTAGCACCAACTAGTGGTTAAAAAAGCTTTGCTTAGGTGAATTCAATATTTAAATGAATGTTAATTAACTTTTTTTAGAAGGGAATGTTAATTAATTGACTGTGATAACTCTTAGTAAATTTAACCATCTTATTGTGATCAATTTCTCAAAACCACTAGGCCAAGATTGAAGAAGCAATTAATCTGGAGAAATTTGTCATTTTGTGAAGGAAAGTGTGGATCCTTAATGACTTGAATCAAATCTATAATGGGAAACCATATGCATATTTGAGATATCATTGTGAGAAACTCTTCACAGGTGGATTATTGAATCTAGACTTAGGGTAAAAATAACTAGTACGTCGTAGAAAAAAGGTTTGCTTAGATGAATTCAGTATTTAAATGAATGTTAAATAATTGACTGTGATAACTTCTTTGGAAATTTAACCATATTATTGTGATCAATTTCTCAAAACACTAAGATAAAAATTGAAGAAGCAATTACATAATCTGTAGGAATTTCTCACTTTGAGAAGGAAAGTGTGGAACCTTATATAGCGACTTGAATCAAATCTATAATGGGAAACCATATGCATAGTAGATAAATCATTGTGAGAAACTCTTCATAGGTGGATTTTTAAATCTAGACTCAGGGTAAAAATCTAGGCCAATTCTTGCATATAATAAATATATAAAGCCCATACGTAATTAATAAAACTATATTAAGTCATCTTGGAATGATGAGAGAAAGAGCTAAAATTAACCTACATATGAACTAAGGAAACTAAGTTTATACATCTTAAAGCTAAGCCCTTAAACTTACTTCTAATAGGCAATTGAAGCAAAGCCTATAAAGTTTTCAACGGACATTGAAAAGCTTTGCTCTTACATGGTGAAGAAACATTGTTCCAATACAAAGATGTTATTATTCTCTCTTTTCATATATATATATATATATATATACCATGTCACCATTATAATGTGTGTTTCATTTTCACAAGACTTTTAACATGAGATACTGGACAAACTCCTTTCGAATTTTCATATATGACTCCCCATGGTTCAACCGACACATATCTCTCAAATTTCATGAAGGACACAAACACCTCATCTATTTTTCTCTGAGGAAGATATGTAAGAAGCAAAATTTGCCTTGACTAGGGTACTAATTACACCTTAATATATTTCACATTCATAGATAGGAATCATCTTGGCTTTCAAAGTTATGAATGACATGCAACATTTTGACCATCAGAACAATTGCTGAAATGTCAAATTGTACAAATTCAATTTGAAAAAGAATTGCCTTCAAAACCCACATAAGCTGTATAGAAACTTCTACAACAGTTCGGGAGAGCATCAAATCACTATTAGTTTTCATGAAATGGAAGTTCCTGCAACATTGCTAGTCAACCTTTACTCTCTAGTCACTAAATTTTCACATCATAGTCACCAAATTTCCTTCTCATTATATATTCCTTTCTTGGAGTTATCATTCTTTATTTATCCAACCAATTTCTTGACCTCGAATCATAATATATTGGGAACTTAAAACATTTGTATCAAGTAAAAGCCTGATTATTCAATAGATCAGTGAAATTATCATGTCGTTCTGATGTTGGCTTTTTTCAAGTTTTTATCCATTTCTTTAGCAGGTACATGATTATCCAAAAGATAAATATGAAGAAGATGAATATAGGAAGAAAATAGAAACACAAATAGAAAGATATAAACAAGAAATAAATGGATAAGTTATGCATGATTTGATAATCAAATTTGAAGGTATATATAGCCTTAGAAAGTACTGTCTTCCATGACATAATAGTCAGAGAATGTTGCATAAACTGCTTGCTATAAATTTAATTATCTTCGGATCTTGTCAAACTGAATAGCCATATCTTATATCCATGAAATGCTTCTGGTTGGAGTATCTTTGACGTATAAGTATAGACAATGTTTGAAGTGCTTTGATGTTAAAAAGAACTGAAATTTTTGGTATTCACTACTTGTTAAGCTAGATAGAAACATGATAACTGTAATTCCTTTGTGGTATGAAAAAGCATTCACACACTTCCATTCACATACAAACTATAATATTACAACCTTTAAATAACTATAATATTACAACCTTTCAACATTTATGTTTTGTAGTCTACAAGATATATAATAATACATCACCACAAATACAACACAATAGCCACGATAATAACAAGTGGAATAAGAATAGATAACATACATCAAATGATAATAATGCAAACCCCCTAGAATAATTTCCATTAACTAACCAACTGCACTTAATACAAGCAGGTGGTATGGAAATCTTATTCAATCTGATCATTGACAGGCCTCTTGGTATCACTTTGGTTGAAAGTGGAGGTCATGAGTGCAGACTCCCAGCCAGCCCCAAGGCCAAAACTCGAAGCAGCGATCGAAATCAACGGATCAGCAGACACCGATGCAATCCCATTAGTAATAGTCTGTTGTTGGAATTGGTGTTGGGCAGTGAATGCCTCTTCATTGATCAATGAGTTCAAGAAGGAAGAGAACACATCATCAGAGCCGTAATTTATGTCATCTTCATCTTCAGGGCTAAGTCCATTGTTGTTGCTTCTCAATCCAATTCCAGCTGAACCATCTGAGTTTGGCAAAGTTGCATAGCCACCATTGATAACAATCCCTGAAGCATGATAGTGATCCAAACTAGCACTTTGGAAGTACCCACTATCCTTGATGGTCATTATTCCACTGCCACTAGGAGTACTCTCTTCTACAGCTGGAGAAGTGGCAGGACTAGAGTTATTAGGGTTTGGGACAGTACGATTGGTTTTTGATGAAGAAGCTTTAGCATTGTTTCCACCAGTGCCTCCAGAAGAGGAGGAATCTGGGTTTAAAGGCTTGTGGGTTCTTGGATCTATGCCTTGGCTGATCAACTTCTTGCTGAGGTGAGTGTTCCAGTAATTCTTTATCTCATTATCAGTACGTCCAGGAATTCTTCCAGCTATCAATGACCACCTATACAAATATAAAAGAAAACCCAATTGAGAATTTGAGAGATATAGACTGAAATACAGAAAAAGAAAGAAAACCCAGTTCTAGGTTTTGGAGACACAAAAACAGATTCATAGAATGAAAAGAGAATACCATCAGATTACAATTACAAACTCACAGAAAACCTAACCCTAGTTAGAAATAGAAACCCCACCAAAAAAACAGTGAAACCCTACGAACTAGCTCATAAAAACAAAAACAAAAAAGGACAAAAACAAAAAAGGAATCTGATATGTATTGCTGAGAATGTTATGAAAGCTCAGAAGAAGTGAACTGGGTATTGTTATATATACCTATTGCCGAGTAGGCGATGGAGTCGAAGAATGAGATCTTCTTCATCAGGAGCGATCTGGCCGCGCTTAACAGAAGGGCGGAGATAGTTCATCCATCGGAGCCTACAGCTCTTGCCACAGCGAAGAAGCCCAGCTCGCTTTGGCAGCGTTCGCCACCGCCCTTCACCTTCTTTCTTGATGTAATTGGAAAGAAGCTCATCCTCCTCCGGCGTCCACGGCCCTCTCTTCAGCCCCACTTTGATGCAGCACGGTGTCGACTTGCCAGAACTCCCACCACCTCCTCCTCCTCCTCCTCTTCCTGCACCTGTACCTGTTCCTGCTGATGATGATGATGGGTTTCTCATTTTTTTTTTTTTTTGGTTTTTTTTTTTTTTTTTCTTTGTTTGATTCTGTCTGTGTGTTTGAGTGTGTGTACGTGTAAGTGTGCTTGTGTGAGAGTGAGAGATATGAGATTGGGGTAATGGGGGTAATGGGGTGCCTCTAATTTCTATGCCTATATGGGTCTTTTGATGTGTGTATGACAGAGATGAGGTGGCAATGACATTAACCTTTTTTTTGGTTTTTGGGGTGACATTGATGATTGGTTTTTGGGTCGGTCTCTCTGTTTCTCTTTGTTGGGTATAAAAAAGCTGGGGTTTTTGTGAAGAATATATATATATATATATTGTTTTTTGATGTATAAACTAAACAAGCAACCAAAATAAATATGGATCATATATAGATGAGGCTGTATATTTACTTTACCTACGCGACTTTGAGGCGAGTCCTTTCACGCGTTTTAACTTTTTTGGTTTAATTTAATATCTATAATTTATGAAAAATGTTACTTTCACGACAAATTTTAAGTTGTAGGTCGTTACTTGTTACTTGTTGTGTTACTTGTGAGCAAAAAAAATAACTTTAGTAGTGAATTCAAATTAAAAACTTGTAACAATCTGGTAATCTGCCACTTAAAATTTATTATGAAAATATTATAAATATAACACTTTAAATAACCTATTTCTCTTATGACTATTTTTTTAAAATAAAAAATAAATAAATAAGTGGGAATATGGGATTATGGGATGCACAATCTTTTGCATAGTTTATGAATTTTCTCTCTTACCAAAAAAATAAAATAACTTCTTAATTTCACTAATAAGAATAGATGACATACAATACAAGCCTTACTTGAAAATTATTTTAAATGGACAGAATATTTTTTTTTTCTAAAATTGTCTCATTTTAAACTTTAATAATAGTTTTAATAAACAAGTACTAAGTTACTTGATGCCCTTAATTGTTTAAATCAATTTATTTTAAACTCATCATCTTTAATTTTTTTTAATGTGTTTCATATTTTTCTAACATTTTATCCAAAAAAATGAATAAAAAATGTGCTTAATAGTAATAATATCATTCTACTATTTGTTACACTCTTTTCTTAATGAGTAAGGTTTTCAAATCTAAGAGAGTGAGAGCTGGCCGTCACTCAATGGGACCCACACCAAACCACTAAGGTTACTGTTACAGAATAAACGGTGACCTACAATCGCAACCTATCCAAACCCGCGCCCCAAAACTTTTGCTCTTTGGATCTATGCGAGTCTGGTAGATCCAGCGACTTCGCAACACGTCGTGCTGATTGATCCGACGGTCAGAGAAGTCCCGTGAGTTTGTGGAAACATTAAAATATTTTGTACTCTCTCTTTTTCCTTCGGACAATCAATTATCCAGTTTTTTTTTTTTTATTTGATATTTTCACAATTATAGGCCCCACACAAATTTGAAGATAAGACTCTTACTATTACTTCTTTCTTTTCTTTTCTTTTCTTTTCTTTTCTCTTTTTTTTTTTTTTTTTTTGCTAGGTAAATATGGGGGCTCGAACTCCCGAGTAATAGGTTACTTACATAACCGGATACCAACTCGCCTGAAGTGGCGGTGGTGACTCTTACTATTACATTTATTTAGCCCTCTTTTTTTCCCCTAAATAATCTATTTGCAAAAAAATATTTTGTCAAACTAATGCTAGTTACTTTGCATTTTCAAACTTATGTTGGTTTAAAGGAAAATTTGTCCATTGATCTGCAAAAATTTCAGTTTATTTTAACTTAAAAGCCTACTTTTTCTATTTTACGTAACTATTTTTTAAAAACATCTACATTGGATTATTTATTATATACTTTACTTCATTAAAATATCAAATTTTCTTGATTTTATAATTATTTTTCTTTCTTCACACACAACAACCGCCATCCACTCTTTTCCTTCACCCATATGATACATAAAGAAAGAATAAAAAAACTAAATAAAAAATAAATAGTGTTAATTTAAATTTACACAGTTACTATAACAACTTTGCAAATTTATATATTTTTAACTTGACTAAAATGGGTGATTTTGGAACTTAAATATGTAAGATTAAGCACTTTTTTTTTCTATTTTGCATTGACCGATGCAAGCTCTTAACATGCTTATTGTGAATGACGTTATTTTTTTGTTTTTTTAACAACCTTACTAATTCTTGCACTCTACACGTATCCAAGGTTTGACATTTAGGAGACACGCCCTAATATCCAAAGTTAAAAAAATAATAATAATAAGGATTTAAAAAAATAACGAAGCAAAAGTTTTAATTCAATGGAAAAACATATAAAAACTATTGTTACCTTTCAAAAAAATTATGAGTTTAAATTCTTTATGTAGTAATTTATTATTTTTCATACAAATGTGTAAAAGTTCTAAATTTTGAAAATAATTATATAATAAATTTCATAAATTAATATTATTTTCCAGTTTAACCAAAAAAACATATAGAAAATTGTTATAAGTTCAAATGACCTTTTTCTGCTCTAAGGGTAGTTGGGCCCAGTCAAGGATCCATGGGTTTCTTTAGCAGGCCTTCCTAGATATCGATTACAAGAAGATGGGCCAACCTCCTTCAGGTTTCATTGATTTGAGCTTGGATTGGATTATTTGTTTGATTTGGGCTCTGTTTGATTGCAATTCTTCTCTCTTTCCACCTTCTTCTTGATGCTTGCGTGGTTCTTGAGGTCAGGTTTGAACTTTGAAAATGTAAAAGTTATTCCTTTCCTTCTTCATTTTCTTTGCTTGATAGTTATTCCTTTCCTTTGAGTGTAAGCAAAAAACAATGACCTTAATGTTTGTTGACACAAAAAAAGAGACCTACAATGTTTTGTTCCTTTAATTAAGTATTTTTATTGTCAACCCAAGATGTACTGCTTTAGCTTTAGCTGTAACACACTTTTCCAAATGCCCATTTCACTCTCAATGTGTAGGAAGTAGGAACATAATACCGGGTTGTGTCATCTTGGCCTCTTGGGTAACGATGCCATTGGTTTATAATTTTCCTTTTTGTCCATGATTGGTTTACCATTTGAGATCTAGCTCTTTGCTTTCCAATCCTTTAAGAGGCCACTATTTCAATTAGTGGCTTTGAACTCTGATTTTGTTCTCAATTTTTCCTTATGGGAAGTTAATTAAGTTGTCTTGTCATTCTCTCACACTCCTTATTGTACATTGTTCACATACATCATCTATTTTCACATTTTTAATATGGATATCAATTTTATATATATGGATATTGCGCGTGAAATTATAGACATTATGTGTATGGAGTGTACATCAACGAGTGTGAGAAAATGATTTTCATTTATTTATTAAGCTAGTCTAATAGAAGTTTGCCTAGTAAAACCGGTTTCCTATTTTATTTGAGTAATCATTAAAGTGAATGTAGAATCACATTATGATACTTCACAAAAATGCATTGATCTAAATGAATGTAAACTCAGCAATGACTTTGCCTTTAGATGTGAGTGGTAATCACTTCTCTCTTAATTAACCTTTTCATGCTTTGATTTAATCTTAGATGCTTAATCTTGATCACCATAAGCTAGTCTTGGCTCCATTCAATGGTTTAGATGGAGGACACAATGGTGTGATCAACGAGCCTTAATCCCATTAGAAGTTAGAACATGATTTGTCAAGTCAAAAATGGCAAGCAAAGCAAAATAGTAGTTAATCATTTGTTTCCTTCATTTTTCTTGCTACGTCAGTATATCAGATATTGTTGTTTTGGTCATATAATTTGTGTATATAAGCTTGTTGTTACTCATCATGCCCTTTGCTTTACTTTCAATGTAATGTAGGCCTACAGGTCTATTGGATGGATGGATCATGGGATCTGTTTGCACTTTCATATCAAGGCTGCAATACCATGGCTTTGTATTTGGATCACCACCATGATTACATTTTCCACTTATTGCCTTATTGGACAGGTGCACGACATTAATTTAATTTTCTGAAGCAGTTTATTTATTTTGTATTTCTATTGAATCTCCTCCCATAAGAATGTTATCTTGCATTGCATATATAAAATAAAAACACACAAAGCTCTCTATCAAAGCTAGAGTTTTTCTTCTTTTCAAAACCAAAAAAGAAGCTGGAGTTTTTCTCACCTTACAACAAATTTATTTTCACCACCCAAATAAAATATTAAATTATGCGTAACAATTTCATTACCAAATTATGTGTATCAATTCATGGTCATAGACTGAGCAGTTCTAGCAAAAATGAAACAATTTTGGGTTAGTTGGATTTTGTTAACTGATCTAGTTGAGTTCTAGCTGAGCATAAGTCAATAGTATGTCAAGATAAGTTATGAACAGAATTAATTAGCCTATAGTGTCATTTTTATTTATTTTTTAACAGTGATTAGCCTAGTGTCATTGAGCTTTGCAATTTTATGAAAGTAGTTTGACAAGAGTTACTGGAAAGACAGTGTAATATGATTATAAAAAATAATAATAATAAGAAAAGATGGTGTAATAGTGATCAGTAAGTTGAGTAGATTAAAAAAAATGGATTATTAACAGTGAAATAATAAAGGCGGAGCTGTGGAGGAACAGATAGAACAGCCTGTATAAGTGAAGCTGAAACCAATGGTCTTTGCCGAAATGGTGCCTCTAACCTCCCCGTAAGTAATAATGTTGTCATGTAGGCATAGTCTGCAATCTTATATGCTTGTACTTTTGCTCCCTGTTAAAGCTTCTTGCACTCTCTGTCAATCCTTTAGATAAAAGAAGCTTTAAACCGCTAACCCCCTCTTGCATAGCAGTATCAATCTAGTACAAAAAGCATAGCACAATACTCAACCAACCAAGAGCAAAAGTTGCACACCATGCCCAGTTCAATTCATAAAATAGTTAAGTCAGATGACAAAGCAAGAACTAGAACTGAACTTCCACTTATAGCCTGATGTTGTAAAACAAAACAGACCTTAGATAAAGATTCAAATCAAATATCATTTAGAACCTGAATGGGGAATCTGTAACACATTTTCAATCTGAAAATATGGTGAAATTCATATGAATTGGATATAACAAAGATCCAAATGCACATAAAATAGATTGCAAAATGCTCCAAAACGCCCTTAAATATTTCTATTATTTGTTGTTTGAAGCTCCCCTTCCCCCTCCCCAGGGGAATCAAAACTTATAACAATAAAATAATAATAATAAATATTAAAGATGAATTGTAGCTATCCATTGCAAATTAACATCAAATTAGGGTGTTGATCGCAAAATTTAAAATTTTAGGGTGCACCTTGCAAATGCCCCTATAGTTTAGTGTGGATGGTTTCGATTAACCCCAAAAAAAAAGTTCTATTAACTGGTTTTGGAATCCTAATAAGGATAAGGTTGTCTTGAACATACAGGTTAACTACACTGCTGTCTAACATAATCGAGATTAAGTAACCACAACTTACTCGTTCCTGAGCCCTTGCATTGAACTTTTGAAGCAGGAATGCTTTGGGATCCATTTGTCCAGGAGGCCTCCCAATACCTAACAAGATAATCAAAATAGTTTATCAGTACAAAATGAGAATTAAAGCAGTTAGGAACTGCATTTACATTATGAGCATCCAAACTAACCAATCCTTAGCCGAGGAAATTCTCTGTTCCCTCGAAATTGATCAATCACACTCTTCAGCCTAGTTTAAATATAACCCAAAAAAAAAAGTATATGAGTACAGATGTTCCACAAAACGCACTTAAAATCAACATCAAAACTATGCAGAAACAACCCCAATTCCACTAATTCATGATTAAAAAGGACATATATCAACACTCTTGGTAGGAGAATAAAAATCAGTAGCATACTTTCTGTTTTCAGACTACACCCAAAACACACACTCACAAAGAAATCTGCATGTATGGATGGCTAGAAGGGATGCAACTACATAGTATATGATGCTTTTTATCCAATAAAAATAAGCTGCATGCACATCACTTCCAACCAAGTCCTAAGGTACCACACAATGTCTTAATGCGGTCAATTTTAATACTAATTCAACAAGACCCAATGTAATGTATCAAAGACCCTCTGCAAAATTAATCCTTATTTAAAATTTTCAAGTACAAAATTTTAAAACCAAAACATGGTGGTCAATAACAAATAGTCACAAGCCACATTCATAAGGATTTTACTAGAGATTATATGCAGGCTATCAGATTAATTACCAAACCCCCCCCCCAAAAAAAGGCTATCAAATCAGGACATAGAGTAGGGAAAAATATACTGGATCCTTGCACTCTCTAAACTTGTGTACAAATTAAGCCATTTGTAAATGATGAATAAAAGTTATGCAGGAGGAAATTAATATGAAATACAGAATCATTCAAATAGCAACAAGCCTAGTCAAAATATAAGAACAAAAATGCATTTAGAGTAACACCATGCTTCCAATAACCACACACAAAACAATATAATCTGTTTCTTTTCTGATTATCATTATATCTCACAATGGTAATGACTTTTCCCTTTCAAGTTCTACCTCCCATCTTATAAAGATTAAGAAAACAAGGTTCCATCTCCTACTTCTTAATAACTAAACAAAATCCCTCAACTCTGGCTGCTGTCTCCTAAATACATACCCTCAACTGACTTTACCACACTGTCCTATCCTGTGTCATATACCTTATACCTCTCCTAGTGTAAATCTACATGCTTAGACGTCATGCTACCAGAGTACCATCCTAGCATCAAATAGAATATCTTATGCTGATCCATCCATCTGTAGTTATATCAAACATACACCACATCTCTCATTTCATTTGTTTCCAAATAAAGGATCATATGCCTTCCAGTTCCAGAATCCCGGTCTTTTATCTTCTTCATCATTTGCCTTTCCAATAGTCAAGGTCTTGCAATACTAGGCTATTTAAATTATAAGAGTGAGAAACTCCCAAGTGTTTGAGCAGATCTAAATTCATATCAAGCAACTTTGTGCAAAAGCCAAACCATAATTGTCATGATAACTTATGCATGAGGAATGAAAGCTGCTTAAACAGTCACAACCATTATCTTCCCCACGTACCCATTGTGGCTTCCATGACCTCCTTTGTCATTAAGGCGAAGCACCCCACAAGGCAAGCCCATGTCATCATGAAGCTACAACCATAAAAAAACTTGTAAAGAATAGTGACATCAATGTTATCAATTAAACAGAACTTTTTTAAATTCCATTAAAAAGAAAAATTACCACAAGCACACGATTAAGAGGTAACTTATAATAAGCTGCAAGTGGTCCAGTCTGCAATTAATAGAAGAAATGCACAAGTCATTGCATAAAACTGATAACTGTGCGAGAATCGAAACATAAAGAAAAGTTAAACATCACTAACACAATTCACTAATTCAGTAGGCTAGTATTCATATAGTAGTGAGAATGAGAGAAGAAATTAGGTACAGTGCAGAGTAAAGCTTTAAATCAGTTGCCCTCGTTGTTATTGGTGCAATATCAAGTTTCATGTAAAAGTTAAAAGTCTCAGTCACTTACGGATTCACCACTAAGATTCATGTAAGTTTGAGGCTTTGCAAGGAAAACAGGGACTTCACCAACAAAACCTGATATTGATTACCAAATATCAATGAATTTGACCAACAGAAACCCCAAAAAAAAAAATGACGAAAAAATATTGTAGAACATATACAAAGTGAGTGAGCTTGCCTTGGCCGAAGATAGCTTTGCAATGAACTGTGTTCATTGAAATCCCTTGTGATTCAGCAAATGCATCAATCAGCTCAAACCCCACCTGATACAAACCAAGTTAAGAATGTATTTTGAAGTTAAATAAAATTTAAAGAAACTGAAATTGGGGTCTTGAGATGCATAAAATTTTGTACGTTACATTGTGTCTGGTTCCTCTATACTTATCTCCAGGGTTGCCCAAGCCTACAAAGAGCCATGGTTGCGGAGCAGCAGTGCTAAAGCAACGCCTACTTAACCTGTTAAGCATCTTCTTTCATGTTCTGTGATGCCTCCACTGGGCTACACAGCCATAACTCAAGGCAAAACAAGGAAAAATACAACAACAAACAAGCCTTAGTCTCAAAATTCTGGATTCAGCTATGGGTCCCCAAAAATAAAAAGAGTACTCTTCTTCACCAAGCTCTGGTCACCTGCAATGATTTTGTTCAAAAGTAATAAGAAAATTGATTGAAAGAGGAGAACCTTAAATATGCATGATGTATACAAAAGCGCTGCCCAAAAAGAATTAGAAATCACTAGCAATGATAATCTCATAATGAGCAATGATAGGGAAACAACTTGCTAAAGTAATAAATTGTGATTGAGGCAACTTTACTTTCATAAGTGCCCACCACTGACAACACTTTTATTACTCACTGATCACAACAGGCCACACCAACAATTGTGGAGAAGAAGGAAAAAAAAAAAAAGTGTTCCTAGACTAATTGTATCAGAACCCATGTGAGACCCTCACTAGCACACCCATATCCAGAATTCAAAGCTCAAAAAGGCCAATGAAGATTATATAGTTATACATACAGCCAATATATAAATGCACAATTTTTAAATATTTTAAAAATCCAAACCATACTTGCTTGCTTTTTGAATTGAAATTGCCCCAATTCGATTACATCCAAATATCAAAGAAACTACAAGATAACAAACATTACGAGCGATTATAATTTCCCGATTATCTAAAGGCCTCAATCAGTCTATGAATAAGAAAGATGCTTAGAAATAGCTATTGTAACTTTAAATGAATACCATGATTTTTGAAGTGAATGAAAGTGGCTACGAAATGAAATTTCAGGTACATTAACGAGTGCTCACCAAGTGTTTGAGAAAATGTCTAAATAACTTTCAAACACTGTTTCGGAATACAAAACTAAAATCTTATTTTGATAATTCAGAAACAAATTTTATTACCACAAAACATAGGAAACAAGGAAACTCAAAAACCTTGGCCAGAACAAACATCACACAAAGCAGAGCATAAGCTCAAGCACAACCCACAGCCTACAATATATATACACTCAAACACTTTGCAACACCTAACACTATAGCTCACTACAAAAGTGTTAAAAATTACAAAAACTAAAAAATTCCAAACGATAAAATCACATTCTTTGATTCCTTAGTAACTTCATTTAACTCCATAACCCAAAGACAATTTCAGCTATTTTAATCCAACCAAAAAATTGCACATTGACCAAAGAAAACAAAAGGAGAGAGAGAGAGAGAGAGAAAGAGAGCTGGAGAGAAGAGAAAGAGAACCTACTGTCGGCGTGGCCGTCGCCGCTGCCTTGGAGCTGACCTGGAGCCTTCGACAGACTGAGTCACGGTCTGGGTTGCAGAGCCGAGCATATGGTCTGGGTTGCAGGGCAGAGGAGAGGTGGCCGGGTTCGTGGTTAGTGAAGGGATGGGTTCGTTAAAGCGGTGTCGTTTAAGCTGCACAGAACCAAACTTTAAGGTGTAATTTGCAAATTTTTTTTTTTTTTTTCAATTTGCAGATGTTCCGATACTGTTTAGGCCAGGGTGGAATGATTTAATTGGAGAACCTAATGCCGGTTTGGATTGAGGGGAGTAGAGAGAATAAAGGAGTAGATCAAAAATTCTCATAAACTAACACAGTGGGATTGGCTGAGTGGTTGTCTTGAATAGAGGTAAAAGAGCCCGAGTTTGAGCCCAGCACTTTAGAAAAATCCCATGGGCCAGTGATTTACCTTTGCCCACCCATCGCGACAATGATTAGTTCCTTAGTTAAAAGTTTTGGGGATACACCGAGTCTAAGACCAAAAAAAAAAAAAAAATTCATAAACTTTTCATACCATACATTCCATTTCACATGTCTTTAGGGTAACAATGTAATTTTAACATAATTTTGTTAGGTCAATCATTTAAAGCAATGGCAAAATCGAGTAATTCTTAGGTACTCTCAGAGCACGGAGAATGGTGCTCCTTCCTCTCACATTTATGGTGGAGTCCGCTCATTAAATTCATGGTGGGGTCCACCATGAATGTGAGAGGAAGGAACACCATTTCACTGTACTCCGAGACTACCTAAGAATTTTCTGGCAAAATCAAACTATTTTCTTAGGGGGCCAATGCGTATAAGTTATTATCCATTTGAAAACAGCTTATTTAGTTGAAACTGAAAAATTTTTGCTGAAAGTACGGTAGATAAAGGTAAAGGTTTTTTTTTTAGATAAAAAAAAGTGCAATGGGACCCATAAATAGTATCAAAAAGTGCAGTAGGATCTTGGAATAGTAGCAAAAAAACCTGAAAGTGTAGATAAGTTGAAAAATTCAGTTCATCCCAAACGCATACTTAGTATATATTTTTTATTTAGGCTCCCCTCTCCCCCCTCTTTCGCAAGGGACAATGAAAAGTTGGAGTGAAAGGGTGGATCACCATTTTTGTATTTGTGTTTATTTTTAATTGCATAGGTGTGTTTGTTTTAGTTTTAGTTTTAGTTTTAGTTTTATTTATTTATTTGGAGAGACTTGTTTTAGTTTTCACTGAATGAGTAATGTTAAAGAATATTTTTCTAAGTATTTTTGAAATGTACTAAAAGTGAATCTAAAAAAGAGTAATATTCTTTTAATACATAGAGAATATAGACCTTATAAAATAAAATGTCAAATAATTCATTTTGTCAAATTGGTTATAACTTTTCTTATCCTGGTGGTGAGCTTTTTTTTTTTTTTTTTGATTTGTGGTGAGCTTTCTCTAGAGCGGTAATTTTCTCTCGGAAATAATGTTTATTTAATTTATTTAAAGCTTATTACTAGTTTGTATAAACACGTTAAAATAAAATGATTTATTTAGGTTATTGCTCTTTCCCTACTTGTTGTAAACAAAAAAATAATACTAATAATAAACAAATAAATAAACTGTTTCCATTGTCATGGTGGGAGAAAATTTAAATTTTTAGGTTATGTTGGGCTTCTAACAATGAGTTAGCTTAAACTCGGTTATGGAGTTTTTTTTTTTTTTTTTTTTTTTTTTTTGAGAAAGAACTCGGTTATGGAGTTAGAAGGCCTATTATAATTTTTTATCATATTTATTCGTGGGCTTTGTACACCTTGTTTATATGGGCTTGGACCCTATATAATGTGTTGTTATGAAACATTGATAGCAGAATAGAAGACAGCTCTAGTGATGGTGAGAATTTTGGTATTAGTTGTGAAGGAAGAAATGCAAATTATTCTAAAACTCGGTCTCGGTTGTTGTCTATCTAGAATTAAGGAGCTATTTATAAAATAAATAAATAAAATTAAGGAGATAATGAATTGATGATGAATAATTGGCTTACATGCCCATCCAAAACATTATAAAGAATACTACTCATTAAAGTCTTACATCTGCTCTTTTTTTGTTTTTTCCTTTCATTTTTTGTTTTATTATCTTACATGTTAATTGTTATGTGTGAATAATTTTTATGTATGTAATAATTGGGACTCTAGTTCAATTGGTTGAGCTATGAGGCCATTACGTTATAAAATTAAATAATGAAGAATAAAAAACGTTCAATTTTTTTTTTTTGAGAGAGTTTCAACCTATGACTTTCCGCTCCTGATAATATCTTTTCATCATCAGACCAAGACACAAATAAATAAATAAAAATGTTCAATTAGTTACAAAGGGGAGCAACTTTGTCTAAAAAAATTGAACACAAAAGCATTAACCTATGAATAAAAGGAGTTAGAGCATAATTACAACAAGCAAAGGAAATGAACTTTAAAAATAAAAAATAAATTCAATAGTTATAATGGAAGATGAGAGATTTAAATCATGTATGCTTCTATTTTTTTTTATATATAATATCAAAATTTTAGTCTAACCTAATCTAAGTGCATATGTATGTCTCTATTTGAAACACTAAGATGTGTCAGTTGAATTACAAGGTTCTTGGCAATAACGATGGGCTTCAAAATAAGAAAATTTAGAGCGATAAGATAAGGGAGATTGCATTCTCAAGAGAAAAAAAAAAAAAAAAAAAAAAAAAGGTAAGGGAGATTGAGAGAGGTTATCCACGTGTGATAATAACCTAATAACTTGTTTAGGCTTTTAATTTATTTGGCCCAAAAACATTGTTTTGTGGTACAATAATAAATGAGAGCGGTTTAAGGTAGTTAAATATTGCTTCAATGATCCCACCTACTTGGCTTTTATAGAGATTATTTTCTCAAAAAAAAAAAAAAAAAAGGCTTTTATAGAGATCTCTAAGAATGTCGAAAATCCGTAGAAATTTCTATTTACTTCTCTTTTATTTTATTTAAGAGTTTTTGTAATTAAGTCATGTGTTTATGGAAAAATGAAATTAGTTTTGTTCAGTGTTGATTTTGGGCAATTTGGTCATTGTAGGCTACTTGGTTGGCTTCCCTGTATTTTTTTTTATTTTTGGCTTCCCTGTATCAACAAAACATTTAAAGCAACTTTACTATTTCTTGAGACACTTATGGGCTCATCAAGTGCATGTGCTTCAAGCCCACATGATTACTATTCCATTGGACTAAAAAACTAAACAAAAAATTTATTGGGCCCTCCAATAAACACCTAAAATACGTTTTCCCATAAGAGATCCCTTCAAGTGGGCTTTAAACAACATGGGATGAGAATAAGAAAACGTAAGAAAATAAATGCATGGGTTTTATCTTGCTTAGGCTGTTTTGTTGATTAGGCTTCAGAATGGGCCATTGCAAAAAATTGGTCCTCGACGTTGTCTAATTCCAAGGTCAAGATGGCGAGTCCATAATAATCAAATAGAACAAAACATGCAAATAAGGGTTTTCTTGTGGCAATTACCATTGTGAATTTTCCTATGCTTAATTAACATGGGTTCTTAAGGAACATACAATGATCATGAGGAGCACAACCCATAGCATCATGTTTGTATTTTTACAGACTATAAAAACATGAGTTTAGGATAATCCTCAAATCTTTATTCCTTTAGACCATGAAGTTGTTGATGATATATTTACATATCTTTTGATTTGTTTATTTATTATTTATCAAACTTGCAGCTAATGAAAAAGCCTATCGTGAGATTTTGAGATTTTGGAGGAGACCAAAAAACCCTTATTTAAAATAAGATCAATAGTGATGTGTTGTTTTGATTTGTCTTGTTTTGTCTTTCTTGTTTGGCATTTATTTGAGGATTAGAACCTATTAAAGTTATTTTGTTTTTTAACTCAAATTTTATTCTATTAAGTTGATTGAAAATGAAAATGTGTAGCATATACGATCTTTTGTCCACTATGTTTTTATTTTTTGGGGATTAAATGTATTGCCACTTTATTTCCTAGAAAAATGAGTTGGTTATATATGATTTATAAGTATTTTAGAAATAAAGCGAGATTGTGAGTGGATTATGTATGATTTATAAGTATTTTAGAAATAAAGTTGGTTTCAAAGTTCAAGTAAAAACCCATGGATTTTTTTTTTTTTTTTTTAGAAACTAAAAAACCCATGGATTTGGGATGTTGGATTGCACATATAATGAGAAAATGAAGCGTGAAAATTTGGAGTCGGTGAGAGAGAAATAGATAGAGAGGGTGAGAAAAGAAAGTGAGGAGATTTGCTCTAGAATTTATTGTAATGATCTTGTTTATTTTGTGTGTGGATGAGATTTAGGAGGTGAGATTATTTTTTATTTAAGTTTGTTTAGAAATAAAATTTTAATTTTATTGGAAAAAAGTCCATAAATATTGTAAATAAAAAAAATTATGATATATTTGTTTGTTTGTGCCATTTTTCAAATTTAAGGTATTTACTTTAATTTATAGTTTTTATTTTTATTTTTAAGTTATTTAAGTACATGTAATTGTAAATTCACATGACATTTTTTTTTTTGAGGAACCACATGACATGATTTGATTAGGCCAATTAGCATATTTGACATGCTTCGTTGGCATTTAATGAGCACGACATAATAGAGGTCTACTAATCAAAACCAACACCTAATGTCAAGGGAGCGTATCAAAAATTTTAAATGTTAGAGGATAAAATTAAAATGACCAAAAACTTCAAGGGTGTAAAGTGTTTCATTGTAAAATTTGGTCAAGGAAACATTTTAAACACCATGATTGTTTCACTATAAATTTTGGCCAAACTTGAAAATATTTTCCGTTGACCGTAAAACTATTTGTAAAATATTTCACAAAACACGTAGTGGCTCTCCCTCTCTATTTGGTGGCTAGATTGTCATTTCGGTTGCCGGACCGCTGACTATATTGATTGGACTGCTAGTTTTAGACATCAGAATGCTGACATCAGTTGTCGGACCGATTGTCGGTTTTTGTGATTTGTGCTTAAAATTTTTTACGTCTCACATCAAACACCTGAAAATATTTTATTTCAAATGTGTTTCAACGTAGAATGTTTTCATTATTTGAATATATTTTAAAGCGAACAAACAAAACGTTAGTCTTTGCTATAATAGAAAAAAAAGTGAATTATATGATTTGTATCTAAATATAAGTTTGTTAATATAGAAAAAAGTGAAGTTACATGCAGGTGTATCTAAATATAAGTTTGTTGAAACGGTAAAAGTAAAGTTTTTGGATCAATTTAGCTAAAATTGTATTAAATTTTGATTATAATGCTTTTTTTACAAATCCAGCTGGTTGTAACAGTGCTATGAAGCTCGATAAAATTAGTAACATTTACTAAAATGGATGTTTACATAAAATCTGTCATCTAGTTTTTTATTTTTTTGGTTGGATAAGAAAATCTGTCATCTAGTTGGAAATACAATTGGTTTTTTTTTATGGTCTAGTCAGAAAAA
This sequence comes from Notholithocarpus densiflorus, assembly GCA_030021035.2. Classification (NCBI taxonomy): domain Eukaryota; kingdom Viridiplantae; phylum Streptophyta; class Magnoliopsida; order Fagales; family Fagaceae; genus Notholithocarpus; species Notholithocarpus densiflorus. The sequence continues at coordinate 784,467 of JARYZH020000158.1, read as the reverse complement.
CATTAGGTAAATTACAAACTGTACAAGATGCGGAAAGCTAATAAAATTAAAATCTCTTAACAATTTTGGTAGAAAATCATTCATTTTGGTCAAAAGTCATAGCACATAAGATAGTGACAGTTTTTTTTTTTTTTTTTTGAGTAAAAGATAGTGACAGTTATTATTACTAATCTAGCAGAAAATCAAACACAGAAATCAATATAAAAAAATAATCATTAATCCAAGAATAGATTAAAAATCCAATAGTGGAAGGAAACACTGAATTCCAAAACTCAATAATCTTTTAGTTAAAAAAATTGAATATTAAGAGTGCTTTTGGTAAAAGCTTATTTGTGCTTTTGTGGAATTTTATTTATATACTAAAAGATATAATTTTTGATAATTTATGTATTAAATATATTAATAAAAAGCTAAAAATTAGTTTATTATCAAAAAGCTAAAAGTTAAACTATTAGCATAAGAAACTAATACAAAAAGTAAAAAACAGAAAACAAATAAATTGGACCAAACACACTCTAAATATTTTGCTAAGCTCAATTTTTTTTATATATAAAAATGTTGGAATAACATGTCATGTAAGATTGTGAACAACATAATTTTCCTCAAATCAATTCGATTTGAGAAAAGCTAAACTACGAAAAGACTATTAAAATTTTTGCTATCTCGTATCAAAAAACCAAAGGAAACCATGAAAGAATATTCATTTGAGAGAATTGGTTACCAACTTCGAATCAATTGGTAAAATATTTTATCATCAAATAAACAATTTAAATCAAACTATGCTTATAAAAAAAAAAAACTTTAAATTTGATGGTTTCATTCATAAAAAAAAAAGATTGTGCTAATAAAAAAAAAGAAAAAAAAAAGGAAAAAGTAGGGTTTGTCTTGAATGGTAGATATTGTTAATTGATTTCCCTCCAAAAATAAGTGTGGAAAGGGTTTTTTATATTAATCATAAAAATACAGCTAATCATCCATTCATAGCCTTCCTCTTTTGCCTAAAATATCCTACCCCACTCACTCCCTCCACTTTCTTCATAATCCCTATCCTCTCCTCTCTCTCTCTCTCTCTCTCCCAATACAACACAACACATTCACTCTCTCTCTCTCTCACACAAAATAAGAGAGACTCGTGCGTGTATAACCAAAAACCCTAACTCGTTCACCAAAAACACAAAACAAACAAACAAAAAAATAATAATGGATCCCGAGTCGACTCAGTTGCAGCAAGCGCAACTCGCCGTCATACTCGGCCCCGACTCGGGTCCCTTCGAGACCTTGATCTCTCACCTCATGTCCTCCTCCAACGAGCTCCGTTCCCAGGCCGAGTCGCTCTTCAACCTCTGCAAGCAGACCGATCCCGACTCGCTCTCCCTCAAGCTCGCCCACCTCCTCCAGTTCTCCGCCCACCTCGAGGCGCGCGCCATGTCCGCCATCCTCCTCCGCAAGCAGCTCACGCGCGACGACTCCTACCTCTGGCCGCGCCTCAACGTTTCGACTCAGTCCTCGCTCAAATCGATTCTGCTGTCGTCGCTGCAGCGGGAGGAGTCGAAGTCGATCTCCAAGAAGCTTTGCGACACCGTTTCGGAGCTCGCCTCGGGGATCTTGCCCGATAACGGCTGGCCGGAGCTGTTGCCGTTCATGTTCCAATGCGTCTCGTCCGATTCTCCGAAGCTGCAGGAATCGGCTTTCTTGATCTTCGCGCAGCTGTCGCAGTACATCGGCGACACGCTCGCGCCACATATCAAGAACCTGCACGCCGTGTTCTTGCAGTGCTTGACGTCTTCGTCGAGCTCCGACGTGAAGATCGCCGCGTTGAATGCCGTGATCAATTTCATCCAGTGCTTGTCGAGTTCGGCTGATCGGGACCGGTTCCAGGACCTCCTGCCGGCGATGATGACGACGCTGACCGAGGCGTTGAATAACGGTAACGAGGTGACGGCGCAGGAGGCCCTGGAGCTATTGATCGAGCTCGCCGGAACCGAGCCAAGGTTTCTACGGCGGCAGCTGGTGGACGTGGTGGGATCGATGCTGCAGATAGCCGAAGCCGACGGGTTAGAGGAGGGAACGAGGCATTTGGCGATCGAGTTCGTGATAACCCTCGCGGAGGCGAGGGAGCGAGCTCCAGGGATGATGAGGAAGTTGCCACAATTCATAAGCAGACTCTTTGCTATCCTGATGAAGTTGCTCCTCGATATCGAGGACGATCCTGCGTGGCATAGCGCCGAGACTGAGGACGAGGACGCGGGCGAGACGAGCAATTACAGTGTTGCACAGGAGTGTTTGGACCGGTTGTCGATTTCTCTGGGAGGCAATACGATTGTTCCTGTGGCGTCTGAGCAGCTTCCCGTGTATTTGGCAGCTCCTGAGTGGCAGAAACACCATGCTGCTTTGATTGCACTTGCACAAATTGCTGAGGGTTGCGCCAAGGTATTGAAATGCTAATACTGTTTGCTTATTTCTGATAATGAAATGTGATTATATTTAGTTCTAGTATATTTGGAATGTGAATTTAGAGAATGTTAACTATGATTTTTTGATTTGTTGTCATATAATAGATGTTGGGCTTTTGATAATCAATATTCAGTAATGGAAATGGTGATGTTAGTTAATTTTAGAATACTATTTGAGTATGGATTGTAGTTAGAAGCTTCACATGCTTGATATGACACTGGCAGTGAATTCCACTCTGGCATTGAGTTCTCCATTGTGTTTCGATAGTTATTCACTGTCACTGCCTTTTGGGTAACTTGAATGGGGATGTTTTGGAGATTGAAGGAAGCCTATTGTTTAAAGTTGAGTTTTTGGTCAGTTACTTTGCATTATTTGATAATGCCACATGAAATAGATTAATGGAAAATGGAAATATTTTATCATTGTTTGCAAACATACCTCTACTGGAAGTACTTTTCTTTGTTGTGATTTTTATTCTGTACCTTATGTTCACCTGATGAAGTTTATTGGGGTTTGCTTTTATGATGATTATGTTCTACTTGGCAGAGTGTTTTGCAGATCAAACTTTCTCTGTTAGTTATATGGATTATATTCCTTTGTTGTTTTAGTGATTTTTTATTATCTGTTCCTATTTATACAGGTGATGATAAAAAACTTGGACCATGTTTTGGCAATGGTTTTAAATTCTTTCCAACACCCACACCCCCGTGTGAGGTGGGCAGCTATCAATGCAATTGGGCAATTGTCCACAGATTTGGGTCCAGACTTGCAAGTTCAGTATCATGGGCAGGTGCTGCCAGCACTTGCTGCATCTATGGATGATTTCCAGAATCCTAGAGTACAGGTTAGTTGCTTCTGTTGGCATTTTGTGCTTTTTTCTGAATTACTTTTTCTGTGCGTTATGGCGTCTAGATTTCTCTACAAACTGTTCTTATGTTACCTTGCAAAAAAGATAAACTAGCATCTTACCTATCAAAAAAAAGAAAAAAGAAAATTAAAAAGCAATGAGATATAACAAGAAGTACATAATGCTTAATCTAATGTATTAGCATAGATTACACCTGCTTTTAGACTCTAATCAGATAAATGTGTGTTAGAATAAGATTTTTTTTCCCCTTATTTACTTTTGGTGATCATCAGTCATCAATGGAATAAACCTTAGTTGGTATGTGAGTGGTGGTCATGCTAGAGCCATTAGAAACTTTAGGAATAAAATTTGTTGAATAAAATGATCTGGTAGTCTGGAATTCATATTACTAGGGACTTTCTTTGGTTGCAGCCTTCACTTTAGCTGTTAAGATATAAAAATGCTTATTTTTAAAAAAAGCTGTTGAGATATAAAAATAAGTAATCTAAAAAGTTCCATGTCTGTTTTCTAGTACCTACTGAATTCTTGAAGTAATTTTAGCTACTTTCTAACTTAAATGAGTCCAGCAATTAGCCAATATTAATTGTTAAATAGTGGTATTTTGCACCTAATTATACCTGTGAACAGTGATAGATAATTTGTGAAGTTCTCTTGATTAGGAAATTTATATTTACCCATCTAGTAAATATGAGGTTTCTGGTCAATGGATTGGAATGTAATTATACCAATATCTTGTTATCGTGGCTTGCTTTTGGAGCATTACTCTGTATAACTTCCTGTTTAGTTTAAAAGATGTAGCTTTTTCCTTATAATTGTTTGACATTCTACTAATTTTCTATTCAACGTCTCTTCATATGTTTTTTATTTGAAAATTTAGTCTTGATCTAGGTGTAATTTTAAATCAAAATGATGAATTCAAGCTTTTTAATTTATGCTTGGATAGAAAATTGGAGTAATGCTCCAAGTGCAAGCCACACTGACAAGATGTTCCCCTCCTAGTGTTTCCGTCGGCGATCCAAGGTTCAAATCCCCCAAACCCCAACTATCGTTTTAGTAAGAAAATTGGACTATGCCTTCCTCTAACTGTGCTTCTGATGGCATCCTTTCTGCACATGGCCTCTAACTTAATCCAGTGTATTTGGAATCTAAACTGCATCTAGCATCTTCTACACAGTTCTCTGAAGCAACGGATTTATACTCACCTTTGGTAATTTGTTTGAAATAAATGGTGCAAGAGGGGGCCTTCAAATAACACAACAAATAACAAGACATAAATTTAATTTGACTAATAACACCCTCTTGCTCCCTTTTTATTGTCTAAATCCATTTGGTTGGCATGTTAAATGGATGGTGTCTATAAATTCAATCTTAGGGAAATAGTATATGTTTTTCTTTGAGTATGACATAACAAATTTAAGAGTTCTTTGTGCATGACATAACAAGACCTTGTCTTGCTTAGCATGCTACCTATTAAGTGGCTGAATTATTTTTGCATTTATACTGAAATCTTTGGTCTCTTGGTATATTTACTACATTATTGTTTGTTGGTTCTTGAGGTCTACTGGGTGATTTTTGTTTTCTCCAAATTTTGTTTATCTACAGGCACATGCTGCTTCAGCGGTGCTCAACTTCAGTGAAAACTGCACTCCAGATATCTTAACACCTTACTTAGATGGAATAGTGAGCAAATTGCTTGTACTTCTGCAGGTATCTCAAACAAACAAAAAAACTTTACCATCAGTATATGTATGAAATTAAATAATTTCTTCTATACCTTAGTCTTATATGCATCTTGCAGAATGGGAAACAAATGGTGCAAGAGGGTGCCCTGACTGCCTTGGCATCAGTTGCCGATTCATCTCAGGTACTTCATGAAATAATCTGGTCGTTAATTTTGTTGCTAGCAAATGACTCTGTCTAACACTGAGGGTATACGTAGGAGCACTTCCAAAAATACTATGATGCGGTTATGCCTTACCTGAAAGCAATCTTGGTGAATGCCACTGACAAATCAAACCGCATGCTCCGAGCAAAATCCATGGAGTGCATTAGTTTAGTTGGAATGGCTGTTGGAAAGGAGAAGTTTAGGGATGATGCTAAGCAGGTAAGTAGCATTATATGAGTAGAACACTCCCTAATCTACCACTTTTCTCTCCAACCCCTTCACTCTCTTTTAGAATATGCATTTTAAATTCAGTTTGTTTCATCCCAAGGGTCATGGATTGATAAAAGATTTTCTATGGTTTTTCGTAAGCATTACCATTTGCTTAGTTTGTTTTATTCATTGAGAGTAAAGCTATAACCTTTACTGTTTTCTCTCTTTCTTTCATTCTCAAAGTCTTACATTTTCTCCCTCCCTCTCTCTCCCCTTTTCCTTTTCCTTTCACTTATACGGACCTCCTAATGGGTATTTTTCTTCTTTAAATATAATACTGTATAACTTAACATTACAAGTGTAGTAAAGTGTTCTTCTATATGGGGAAAGATGATGTAATTTGAGCCTTGCAATCAGTTTACTTGCTGCTGTCTTTTTCTTCCCCATCAATTTTTTCTCTCTCTTTATATTTACTTTATTATAGGCAACTGTATCTAATGTTTTTTTTTTTTTTTTGGGTAATGCAAGGTTATGGAAGTGCTTATGTCTTTGCAAGGATCTCAGATGGAGACAGATGATCCAACCACAAGTTACATGCTACAAGTATGTTGTCGTCATTTAATATGTACAAAAAACATCATTGTATTATCTAACAATTATTTTTGTTATTTTCTTTTTATGATACCTACACTATTATGTTGTAGGCATGGGCTAGACTCTGCAAGTGTTTGGGACAAGATTTTCTTCCTTATATGAGTGTTGTCATGCCCCCACTGCTTCAGTCTGCTCAACTTAAACCTGATGTAACCATTACATCTGCGGATTCAGATAATGATATTGAAGACTCTGATGATGAAAGGTCTGCGCATTTTTTCTACCTTGAAGTTCATTTAATACCTACAAAATTAGAGTTAGGAGTATCCAGTATATAATGTCTGTCTTTGTGTTCCCTTCTGGCATTATCTTTTTCCTACATTTTTTTTGTTTTATTATCTAAAGCCAATCAAGGTTTCCTTATTTTTGTAACTTTGACAGGTATTGTTTCAGATCTCTTTTCTCTAATGTTCTTAATCTCTCTCTATTAATGAACACACACACACGTGTCCATGCATGTGTGCACCCATATGCAAACAATACTGCACTTGCATATTTAAATGCACATGATATTATTGCATTTGAAGTCCTTTCTTTGATGCTGTGATCATTGCATTCTAGGCAAGCTGTGTCTCAATGCTGGTGTTTGTCTTGCTAAATTGTATTGGTTATCGTGCTAAGAGTTGTGGTTCTGTTGCAGTATGGAGACCATTACTCTTGGGGATAAAAGGATAGGGATCAAGACTAGTGTCCTGGAGGAAAAAGCTACAGCTTGTAATATGCTATGTTGCTATGCTGATGAGTTGAAAGAAGGATTCTTCCCATGGATTGATCAGGTTAGTCAAAGTGCATATTTTTTGGATTTTTCTTATTGGGATTTTGAACAACTCTGATACTTACAGACTGATGCATCTGTTATGCAGGTGGCCCCAACTTTGGTTCCACTTCTCAAATTTTATTTCCATGAAGAAGTTAGGAAAGCAGCTGTTTCGGGTATACAATTGACTTTATATTACTCTCCTTTTATTTTCCCGACATTCCAATTCTTGCTAAATCTCTTGATGGAGAACATCTTTTATTTATTTATTTATTATTTTTAAGCCATGCCGGAGCTACTGCGTTCTGCAAAATTAGCTGTGGAGAAGGGGCAAGCTCAAGGTCGTAATGAGTCCTATGTTAAGCAATTGTCTGACTATGTTGTTCCGGCTCTGGTGGAAGCATTACATAAGGTGATTGTTGTTTTGTTTAAGGTTTCTTGTGGATGGGCCCATACATTATCAAGTAGATATATTCTGGGGGAGCAGTAAGGTTGATGGATTTAGATGCAAACCCTTTCACTGAGCCAACTAACATGGATCATTTGAAGAAATACCACGTCTGAGGCAGTAATCTCATAGCACCACATCTGAAGTGGTTGTAAATTATGTTATTTCCCTTCCTAAGCTTGATAAAAATAAAATAAAATAAAATAAAAAGGGTAGGTTGAAAACCCGAAACGGCGATCTACGAAAAAGGAGAGTAAAAAAAAGATAGAGTGAGAGAGCCTGTTAGGTTGAAAACCCGAAAGGGCAACCTAGGCAAAAGTTAAGGCAAATAAAAAATAAATGAACTTGGAATTATTCTTCATCAAATACAATTAACTATCCTGAAATCACATTATCAGTGTAGAATTGCATTAGAATTATATATCCCTTTGTTATTTTCTTTTAGAGACTGACAAATTAATTAGGATTCAGAATATTCTATATTGGTTGAGATCTTACTGGATGGTTAAGCTAACTACTTATCTTTCCATCAAAATGTTTTTCTTTTAGAGGTGGAAATAAAGGGTTTGGCAATGATATCCAGTTACATAAGAAAAAAATCAGTAGTGCACAATGTAAAGCAATCCTGTCGCCTGTAAATTTTATTATTTATTCTGTTGGATAATTGTGTATGTATATCTCTCCTTACTTGTGTTGTACCTTTGGTAGAGGATGTATTTTCCCAAATATGAGATGGATATGTAACAAAGTAATTTACTAATTAGATTATAAGTGTGCCAGAATGTTTGGTTGGTTTAACAAAAAACTTGTTTCTTTTAGTAGCAGTCTCTTTTTACTAATACACTATTATCCCTTATAACAGACTGTTCTCCAGTATACACCCCCCCCCAAAAAAAAGGGTTGTGGGTGTATGTGCTCACAGCCTTGGGCATTATGAACATTCCAAATTTTGGATTTGTTGCTCGTTTCGTTATCTGTTCTACTTCTGCTTGTAGTTAAAGCTTCATTTTGAATCTCTTGGTGGCAGTTCGGCCCTTAAAAATTTCCTTTTCCAATTTTCTGCATGCTGAATAGCATAGAAAATCACTGAAGCTACATTACCAAAATTTTTGTTGTCTTTCAGATATCTGGAACACTTTTGGACGAAAGCCAAGTCAGGTCCATTGTGGATGAGATAAAACAGGTTATCACAGCTAGTTCAAGTAGGAAAAGAGAGAGGGCTGAGAGGACCAAAGCTGAAGATTTTGATGCCGAGGAGAGTGAATTGATTAAAGAAGAAAATGAGCAAGAAGAAGAAGTTTTTGACCAAGTTAGATTTGTCACATTCTATCCTTTAACCATAGTTAATATTTTGACAATACATAAAATATCCTGTTTCTTGCCTTATTCCTTGTTTCTCACTTTAGGTGGGTGAAATCTTGGGAACTTTGATCAAAACATTCAAAGCCTCTTTCTTGCCCTTCTTTGATGAGCTGTCAACGTATCTCACGCCTATGTGGGTAAGTTCTGCCACTTTTTTGGTTCCTCCTCAGTTTTGATTTTGATACGTTTTGTTCCTCTAATACTCATTCTTGTGGACAATTGGAGTGTTTAATCTGTGTGGGATCTTTCATTAAGGGCTCACTGTTGATAGGTTTTGTTCTTTCTTTTGCCAATGAGCTCTAGCTCAATTGGCCCTTCCTCCCCTTGCAAGTGCTAGGTGGAGGCTGAGGTCGTGGGTTCAAGATCCATGAGGTGCATGTAATGTTTGTGCTTGCTTTCGCAGTTTATCGTGTTGAACTGATGCCCTCACCAAATTGGTTTTGTTTTTGTTTTTGTTTTTGTTTTTTTTATTATTACTATTATTTATTTTTTGTTGTTTGGAAAATATTCTTTATATTGTCATTGGCTTTAGCTGCATAGCCTGTTGCCATGTGCTGATTATTTTGTAATCATCTAGTGGGCATGACATCAGTCTAATGGTTAATTGTAATGGTGAAAGTTGTGACCTCGCCAAAATGTGATTTTGGTTTGGTAAGCACCTTCTCCAAAGATCTTAGTCAAACGCAGGATCTTCAATTGCTTTTTTAAGAAGCTATAAGCAGTGAGAATACAATCATCAGCAACAGTGGGTTTCAACTATTCTCTCTCTCTCTCTCTCTCTCTCTCTCAAGATAAATATTTGGTAGGAAATATTTAGAATGTGATACAATAGTGTATAGGTATATTGTTGGTGGCATTTTAAAGTTTTTTTTCTAGAGAAAATTTATGAAACATTATTTTTGAGACAGGTTACAAATGAATAGACTTATTAGGACCCTGGCAGTGTAACTTTGATACTGTGGGTTGATCAATAATCCGTAGGAGGAGAAGACTCAAGTGGATGAAGTGCATGGACACTAGAGGAAGGTCCCATGACTTATGAAATAATTGTAGATATGGCCTGAAATAGAGTGTTGTCATGAGCAAACAATTTTGTAGTTGACTTGGAATGTCTGGTTCAAGGTTTTCTTGAGTGTAGTCAACATCATTGCTCATGGAAGGTTGCATCTACATGATAGTTCTTTATGATTTCTGTGGAATCTCCTACCCAAAGGTTTCAATAACACTCTCTTGCTTTCTTTTGGTATGACTTGGCCACTGCTTGTTATTTCTTCTGGTTTATTTTGAAAATCACATCATGTGTAGTAAATCCAGAGACAATTCCACGTTTGTGTGTGTGTGTATAAATCTTTTGTAACCAGCTCTTTCATCCTCTTCATTTCAAAAATACTGTACAATGTATCTAAATTTAATTTGCCAGATTTCAGCTTATTTTCTTGTGGGATGTCTTGTACCTTTACAAGATTCTTGCTAACTCTTTGATTTGCTGTGATGATATTTTGTTGTGTGATACCTATTTTTCACTGTTAGTGTTTTGTGATCAGTTATTTTTGCCCCCTTGGATACTGTGTTTTGTTCTGATTATAGGGTAAGGATAAGACACCTGAAGAGAGGAGGATTGCAATTTGCATCTTTGATGATGTGGCAGAACAGTGTCGTGAAGCAGCACTTAAGTATGCTCTAGCTTAGTGTTTACTTCGTATAATGAACGTCATAAAGAAATTAATATAATCCCATCTTTTTTCCACTGTTGTGGATGGAACAGGTACTATGACACATTTCTTCCCTTCCTGTTGGAGGCTTGCAATGATGACAATCCTGATGTTCGACAGGTCTGCACTTGGTAAAACTTAGTGGTTACAATGCTTTAAATTTATAGTTGTTGTCATTTGACTTGTACTTCTATTTTTTTCAGGCAGCTGTATATGGACTTGGGGTTTGTGCAGAGTTTGGTGGATCAGTAATCAAACCTCTGGTTGGAGGTATTTCTGCTTGCATCTTTTGGAGGATTTTAATTGCTAAGGTGTTGTATAATAGTTAAAATATTTACTTCTTTGTCCAGAGGCTCTTTCGAGGCTAAATGCTGTGATACGGCATCCCAATGCCCTGGAACCTGATAATATTATGGCGTATGATAATGCTGTTTCTGCACTGGGAAAAATATGCCAGTTCCATCGTGACAGCATAGATTCATCTCAGGTACTTCCACATCTCTATTTGAAACCCCCCCCCAGGCGGCCCCCAGAAAAAAAGAAGAAGTTATTAAATCATTGGGTGTGATACTGTACGTCTGTCAGTATTTTGCCTCCATTGAAATTACATAGGTCTGATAATGTTTATAAATATATTTCTTACTAACATTCAGAGCGCTACAAAAGAAGATTTTGGTAGCTATCCTTTTTGCTTTCTCCTTTCTTTTTTTGTGTGTTTGTTGTTGTTGTTTTGCATTGGCCTTTCCTCAGATTGCAGCTCCTTCTGGTTTTGCAGGTTGTTCCTGCATGGTTAAACTGCTTGCCAATAAAAAGTGATTTGATTGAGGCGAAAGTTGTTCACGAGCAGCTTTGTTCAATGGTGGAGAGGTAAACTTCAATCTGGGTTGAGTTGTGCTCCTCTTATCATTAACTTCCATCATATTAATTAAGGAGTTTCTTTCAATCTACAGGTCAGACAGCGAAATTTTGGGTCCCAACAATCAATACCTTCCTAAAATTGTGGCAGTATTTGCTGAGGTTAGTTTCTCATGGTTGTATTGATTAAGCACCCTTAATTTCAGTGCCTGATTATTAATAATGAAAATGTTTTAGTGACCTCAAAAGACGTGTGTTTAGGCAATCTGTTTTATCTTCCAGTATTGTAAACTTCTGAAATCCATCTTTTCTCCATTATATCTGGTTTATGCATCTACTAGTTAACTTTGTAGTATGCAACAATAAGTAGTGATCTGAGGTAAAGGCTAGGCTTCTGTTTGTGTCCATCTCCAGAGAATACAGAACGTATTCACCAATCCTCAAAACTAGATTTTATAGGAAACTAATACACCTTTAGAAACACCATGTCACACCCATGCCCACTTCATGCATTCCGAAAACAGCAGAGTTTGGTGTGGAATTTGAGTCCAACACCTTACACTCATGTCCATCTAACTAATAAACCATGCTCTCAAGATAAAAGAAAAAGTTATCCAACTAGCCATAAGTTATTAGGCCTTATTTACTTATTTATATTTTCAACATGAGGTTCTTCTCCATCCTCAAATCCCCCTAATTTCTAATAGAGGGGTGGGATTTGATCCCGAATCTGTACGATACCAAGAGGCTTTATAACTTGAACTAGTTGGCGCCTTTAATATTCTATTATTCTATTACTTAGCGTTTGTGATAAGACTGAAGTGCCTATGTTGCAACTTCCCTTCATCTAGCATAGGATATGAAAGTAGGGATGGCAATTTTGCCCCGCCCCTCCCCGGGTTTTCCCCGCCCCACAAAGGTAGTGGGGCAGGGATGGGGCAAGATTTTAGCCCCACACCACGGGGCGGGGCGGGGTGGGGATGGGTTTAGACTTTTTAGACCCACCCCGCCCCGCGTTGCTAAGGGTTATAACTGTAAATTTTTCATATCCTAAAACCTTACTATTTAAACAAACATATTAATATTAGCTTATTTTATTCTAATTAATGTGGTTCTCTGCCTTTATTTTGTTATGTGTTATAATATGAGTTTTTTTTTTTTTTGGTGATTGTCTTGTTGAACACTTGGATATATTATTCAATATTTTCTAAAAAATTGATTTGATTGGATAGGATAAATTTAGTAGTAATTTCAAGTATATTTTTATTAATGAAATAGGTTTCATTAAAAAAATTATACTAGTTGTAGGGCAAATTAGCAAAAAGTAGAATTTTACGGGGTGGGGTGGGGCTTTGCGGGGCCCCAAGGGGCGAGGATGGGGTGAGAAAGTTTTTCCCATCATGCAGGGCGGGGTGGAGATGGGGCAAGACAAAACCATGCGGGGCGGGGATGAAGACCCCATCCTTCGGCCCCGCCCCGCCCCATTTCCATCCCTGTATGAAAGAAAGAATTTGTACACTTAGATTCTTTTTAGGCACACCCATATTGCAAAATCTTGAGATAAGGATTGATTGGGCACTAATCTTTGTACCCATGACAGACTTGTATTAATTTTTTTATCTTAGGGAATATGTTGGTTACTAGTAATTTCCTTGTATTCTAAAGTGTGCTTTTGGTCTTATCCAATGCCAATCTTTAGTCCCCTGTGGAGAGTCTGCTTTGACTTGCATGATGCGCCTAAATATTTAGTGTACTTATTTAAGTGTGTTGCTTGAATTATTGTCCACTCACTGTTAAAGATTTTTGATACACTACAGAATATAATTGTACTCGTTAAAACTGCCTGCAATTTTCTTAGGTTCTATGTGCTGGTAAGGATCTAGCAACAGAACAAACTGCAAGCCGAATGATTAATCTGCTAAGGCAGCTTCAGCAGACTTTACCACCATCCACCCTGGCCTCTACTTGGTCCTCTTTGCAACCCCAGCAACAGCTTGCCTTGCAATCTATCCTCTCTCAATAGTATCTTTGATGAAAGGTGGCACCGTGCTGTTTTTGGAGACTGCATTTTCTGGTCTGTTTGTGTCAAATATATTTATTACCCATTCTTTTCCATAAGATGGTTCCCGTCATTCCCTTTTTGCATGATGCTATACAGCAAGTCGGCATCAATTTGAGTGTGTAAGTCGTCGTTGCAATTGAAAATGAATGTAGGATGTGTATATTACAAGTTTTATTTATAGTGTGGTTCTCATAAGAGAAGGGTAGCTATGGTGATTTTTGAGATATTTTTTTTTTCACCCTTTTGCCAATTTTATTGGTGGTTGGTGCGTGAGATTTGAGGGTTGTCAAATGAGGCAATTCTTGTAGCAGTTTTGGCCCCATTGTGTTTTTCATTTCAAACACACTTGGAATATTCTTCTGAATTATTAATGGTGAATTCTTTTTTGACGCTTGCAGTTTTTGAAACCCATGTCCAATTAAATGAATTGATTCTTTGTGTGATTCTTGGAGACACTGGACAGTACCATGATTTATATTCTGTGTTGGGTGATAAGCTCTAGTTTCTGTTACATTGGGCGTGCAAAATATCCAAAATAATGCCATTTTTAGCAACCCAAATACCAAATTGTTATTACTATACTTTTTTTATCTGGCAGCAGTTTACTGTAGCAACAAGTTAAACATAAAAAAAAATTCTCTCTTGAATTGAAATAATAATAATAATAATAATAACAAGGGAAGAATATTTAAATGAATTGGTAAAAAAATAGAATATATGTAGGGTGTATTGTTAAGTGGTATGCTAAAATAAATAAAGTACTTTTTGGTGTGCTAAATGTTAAATCTTTTTGTGATACAAATTGACTGAAATTGCAATGATGATCCGTGCATTCATTTCTTAAGCACCATGCGCTGGGTTTATTTAATAATTTGGCTTACTTATTAGAGTATTCTCATCAGGTGTACGATAAATATTCTATTTTGACACATCAAAAAACCTATTTTATTATTTTAGTACATCATTTTACAATACGCTTTACAGCACATGTTCTATTCTTCAGTTTCATACATTAAAATAATATATACAACACATTAAAAAAACCAACAATATATAAAAATACAAAATAAAAAACCCACCACCTCCACTGCCCCACATCCCACCTCACCAATCACCACCGTCCATCACCTCACAACCCACCATCAAAGACACCAAAACCACCACATCAAACACCCAAAATCAAACCCACAACATTAGAACACCACAACTCAGAATAAAAACCATTGCCTTAGTGGTGAATCGGCGATACCTTCAGCGAATCAACGACACTGAAATACAAACCCTATTAGTTGAGATGTTAGACGAAATAGTAATGCTTTGCTCTGAGATGAACTAAATCGAACCAAGTAGCTTCGTTGTATGAGATAGAACAGAGAGGAGAGAGCAAAAAAACAGGAAAAAAAAAAAACGGTGAAGGAGATTTTATGGATTAGTAATGATGAAATTTGTGAGATAGTAGAGAGGAAATTGGTGGTGGCTCATGAATGGGAAGAGGAGAGAGCAAAAGGGAAGAGGGGAGAACAAAAGAGTTTGTGAGAGTGGAGAGGGTGAAGTAATGAACGTGTGGCTCAAATTGAAGATAAGAAGATATATTTTATTTGAGATGAAAGAGAAAGATGAATAAAAAATAATAAAAACTAAATGGTATTTCCTTCCGTGCCGTTCCAAAGATGAGATTCTACTGTAGCAAATGCCAAAACTTTTTGGCATTTAACACACCTCATGATAGTCTGTTTTTGGTGTTTGGTATGCCAAATGTCAAATATTTGGCATTTGGCACACCTGATAGGAATGCTCTAAGTCTCTAGTTTGGTTAGAACCTTGAAAATACAAAGCTTGTTTCAATTGTACGAAGTGAATTACCAGGAAAAGAGATGGATTATATCACTAACTGACAACAGTGATACTAAAGGAGCCTTAATAAGAAAAGGTGTTGTGAAGATGATTTTGTTGTTTATGGTGCTTAAAGGTGACTATTAAATTTGGATCTGTTATACCTGTGGACAGTTTATACAATGCAAGTGACTGAAAATGGTGATATAGATTGCAGATTACCAATTGAAATAGATGAAAGTAACACTGGACTCGGAATTCATTACCAATAGAGCATCTAATCTCAAGACTGAATTGGATTGGGTGTCCAGTGTTATTTGAGTTATTCAATAAACAACCTAATAAGAACTTGTAGGGTTAATGGCCCAAATTATATATTGGGCCTTGGACCTTGTCTGAAAGCGTGGATGGTCTGAGGAGGAACGAATGGTAATGGATGGTTTAGACCCAAGACTTAACGAGCAAAATACGAATGGGAGAGTGTGTTGGAAATATGCATGTACGCAGCGGAAAATTAACGGATCTACTTCATTCGCAATTAATAACATGCACTATGTAAGTTTCAGAATATAGAACAAGAGAGTGTACCTTGGTGCAGTGAATTTCAAAACCAAAGATCAGAAGTTTTCGGGAACACTTTCAATCTTCACTCCAATTCCACTTGATGCCCAAGATGTGTGGTCTCTCAATCAGTTATATGTGTATGTTCTTGAAGAGAATGAAAGAGTGTCCAACACTCACATACATATCATTTCATGTTCTTACTAAAAATCTGTATGTTTCTTTCCATATAACTGATTATCTAATTGGGCTAGCCTTTTAGGCCTTTCTAATTGGGCTTTAGTGTGTGGCTTGGAGTGGGACCAAAAGGGAACAAATAAGACTCTAGCTCCAATGGGCCTTGGGCTTTTCTGTCAACTCTTGACGAGTCTAAAGTTACCATTAATTATATTTAATACCACTATATAAATATAATTGCACTCTAGACCTAATTAATAAATTATATCCCAAGACTTTATTGTACATGCAACCCCTTCATAAAATATTCGTAGTAACACAAAGTTATGAATGAAGACTGCCACTTTGTGAATTACTATATCTTAATCCTTGAGTACCCGGTTTAATCCTTTTAAGTTATTCACCATATATTTATGAAATACAATTTCATAAATATATACTTTAGTCTTACTAAATTAGTTAGGCCTAACTCTCTGAATAACAAACCCATTAAACTTATCTCAAGGGAATATTTTGTATCTCCGTTAAGAGACTATGAATTCCATCTTGGGAATATATGTTCCATTAGCACTAAATGTGGCTGCCCAACATACTGAGATTTTGACCGTTACTTTAGATCTCACTCCTGATATATCAAAGCAACCTACACTTCATGATCAGGTCCATTATTTTCTCAGGATTAAGAGTTCATGTGAATATAAGTCGTGAGATTTATTATTCAATTGATAGTCGTTAGGAGCATAATAAATCTCACAGCGGTTCAGTTCAATAGATTTTAACTCTTAAAACATATCAACATATTAACTAGAAGTCACCACTTCCCTGATCAAGACAAATCATCTTAGTTATTATGTTATAGTCTTCACAGATGAAATGCTTAATTTCATCACTGACTACGAACTAAATTATGAGTTTACAAAGAACTTGTAATCTATATCTTCTGTGACTAAATCACATAAATCACATACTATGCATCTCATGAATTATATGATAATGTCCGAATATTCATGTTACCAATATTTCAAATAATAATAAAACAACTTTATTAAACACAATATTAAGTTATACATAATGTCATATATAATGTCATACATAATATCATACATAGCATCATACAATAGGATTTAAGCGCACTAATCCCAACAGGGTGGTCCGAGGAGGAATATCTCCTCGGACATGATAATACAGCTCAAACCTGTACTCCAACAATCAAGGCGACCTTCCAAGAAGCCCCAGTGGTGAGGACGTGCATCATACACGTATAAGGATGATGGGAACTCAGAAATATCTAAGGAAAAGCTGCTACCACCGCATTGAATGCACTGCAACTACTTTTCTGGCTGCACTTATGTGGAGAAAACCCCTGAACAGTGCTGCATTGGCTACCACAACTCATAGGAAACCAAAGAGGGTATCTGATGGGACAAGCACTCAAGTAAGGTCTTAAATGATTAACAAGTGTAGGATCAAAATAGTCCAAAGGGAGCTATATAATGTAAGAGATCCTCCATGAAGAAGGGATCGGGAAATCAAAAGAAAAATACTGTAGCAATCATGAACCAATCTTGTAATCAAACCTAAGAGCAATATATAAGAGTTGTGCTCCTCGGATATTGCCGAAGACGTTTTTCTTCAACATAAACCTGTCTGTTTTCATTTTTTTGTCATTTCAATCTACCTTAGCATTGTTTCGAATCATTAAAGCCTAGTTTTTCCAACCCACTATCTACAAATTTATTGTTTTGAGCTTTTTGGGCTTAGGTCCACATACCTTTTGGGCTAGGAGTTCAAATTAGGTCCTTATAGAACTCTTTTTGTTTTCCTCTAAGGGGTTTTTGCCAAACCAACCACGAACAGACAAGCTGAACAAATGAAAATTTGATTTGGTTTTTTTTTTTTTAAATCGTATTTAGTTCACCTAGGTTTATTTTACTAAAGTGAAAACAATTCATAGAGAATTGCTTGTATTGTGAAACCTGCCCTATTTTTGTTTATAAGCAATATATTAGGGACAGTTTTCAAATAGGCACTCATAGAGAAGTGCCTACAGCTGGACATGTAATCTTATAATTTGTTTTCTTTTAAATAAAATTCCTATTTGCACCCCAAAAAAAAAAAAAAAAAAAAGTCATATTGTTCAGAACTGGTCAGATCTTTTAGAATGCCAAAGATCCATCTTGTAAAATTCATGCCAACAGTTTTGGGTGATGGTGAGACTGGAGAAATTATACGGTTTTCATGGTAGACCACATTACTTATTCACCATAAGAACCTTATAATTTCTCGTGGGACTGGGAGGAGTGATTTACAAAACCCACATTCCACTACTTGATTCCAATCGAAATTGGGGTTTACTTGTTTTCTTCTTAGCTTTTCTTAGGGGCAAAAGAAAAAGAAAAACCCCTCTGTGGCTTTTAGAAGGGTTCAATAATCTTAATTTTCTAGTTTGATTGTCAAGGCTCCAAGTGTCCAGCCTTCGTGCCTTCACTAATTTTTCTAGTATATCGTTGTCGTTGACAAAGTGAAGGTGAGGACAACAAGTTCGGCCTGCCAAACCTGTTAATATTAAGAAAATACAAATAATAATCTTAACTTGTCTTTTATTTCTCTTTAATAATTAATTCTTTCCTTTCCTTTCCTTTCCTTTTGTTATTTTTTTATTCTTTCCATCTTCTTGCGGAAATGGCTTCCATGTATCTGGTAGAGAGAAACATATTTATATTTTCCCTTTTCTAGTTTTGGTTTTTCTTGTGGAATGGCTTGCATGTCTCTCTGAGAGAGAACATTTCCAAGGTACTTGATATGATTTAGTCTTTAACTAAGCATTGAGATATCATTCAAAATTTAAAAGGAACAAATTTGAGTTGACATGCTGACAAGAAACAAAAAACGAGCGACCCACTAAGATAAGAACTAACAAACCTCCTTGACTCCCTTGTATAAATAAGTCCCTTTCTCTCATTTCTCTGATTCATGTTCCATTCGAAGTTAGCAATGGAACATCTACTTCAAAAGCAGCAGAAAGGAGTTTCAGTCTACAAACAAAGTAAATTCAAAGAGAGGACTACCAACAAGAGTAGAAGCAAGTTTGTTGGGGTGAGGCAAAGGCCTTCCGGGAAATGGGTTGCAGAGATCAAAGACACAACACAGAAGATAAGGATGTGGCTGGGGACCTTTGAGACTGCTGAAGAAGCTGCTCGAGCTTATGATGAAGCTGCTTACCTGCTTCGCGGTTCGAATACTCGAACCAACTTTGCCACTCATGTCTCCCCCAATTCACCCATCTCTTTGAAAGTCAAAAACCTCCTCAATCAGAAAAAGAATATGAAACAACAACACCCTTCAGCAACCACCACTGTCAAAGCATGTACTAGAATTAGTTCTGGCTGTTTTGTCACTAATACCTTCCCTGATGATAGTTCCAATTATATTACTAATGATAGTTCTAGCTACTGTTCGAATTATAGTGCTCCCTCTAGTGTCAAAGTCCAGGACACCCAAATGTCTGGAGATGCATATAGACCAGACTTGAGCAGCTGCATTGCTGAACTTGAAGCAACTAGGTCTTATTCTGGTCACTTGTGGCCATTACCGCCCGAGTTTGATCAGCTTCCATTAGTCCAAGAGAAGCTGGAGTTCCCAAAACATGGTGGTTTATTGCCTGGTACAACAGGGCTGGACTTAACGGAATTTGAGCACATGAAGGTAGAAAGACAAATGTCAGCATCATTATACGCTATGAACGGAGTGAACGAGTGCATGGAGAATGCATATGATGCTAGTGATTCTCTCTGGGATCTTTCTACTTTGTGTCACTTGTTCTGCACAAGTTGATGCCCTCTCCTCTCTTAATACATTGAACTATCAAAGCATGAAGGTAAGAAGAGATTGGAAGCTGTAATGCTGTATTTGATTAATACAATGATACTGAAAGTCTGCTTTGTTCTACTTTCAAGAAGAGGTACTATTTTTGGTGGTGCAATGAGGATGTTGTAGTATTCATGTAGGAAGATCAAGACTGTATTACACAACTTGTGAGCTCTGTAAGGTCTTCCTCTCAAGTAATCCGATTGGCTTTTGGCTGCTGTGCATAAGATAATAAATCAATTTTTTTGCTCATTCAAGTGTCACCAATTTTTGGGACAATGAATGGCCTAAGATTGAAGATAGTACGGTTATTTCTCATATTTTTTAGGGACAAGGAATGGCCTATAGTTATAATTACATGGAAGGCTATCATGAAATTGCCCCCATGGACTTTTCTCAACAGCTCTCCCCTACTAGCAAATCTAACACCATCAGTCTACTCAACTTGTAAAAGTTCAGTTCAAAAATAGTTCATATTTACTCAATCGCTCAGATAAAAGTTGATAGAGTTCCATCTGTCAAAGTTAATTTAAGTATTGAGACTTCTAAAATCTAGAGCCTAATTACCAGATTGATTATCACTATTTTTTAATTTTATTTTATTATAAATACGGTAAAATTTAAACCTTATATTTTTTATTGGACGATAAGAAACTTTATCAGTTGATCTAACTTTTACCCATCAAATTGATTATCATTTCAACCAACTTAATCAACAATGATTTACCAAACACAATGATAAAATAATCACAAGAATATCACCACAATTCAAAAGTAGTAAAATAAAGCATAAAATTAACACAAAAATTTGGTGGCAAAGTGGAAAAGTTTTGAAAAACTCTTCAGGTCCATTTAGTTGGAAAGATGGAAAAATGGGACAATGGGGGGGAGGGATAGAAAAGTAGAGGGATAGAAGAGATTTTAGTTTTCCTTTATGGTGTGTGGTTTGACTTTTGAGGGTGAAAAAGATGAGGGATAAAAAATTCTTTTATTTTGATAAAAAACTATTTGTAGAAATTTACTCTCATGCTTCTATTAAATAATATATATTTTTAAAAAATATTTCGTTAGGAAAAAAAAAACTGGAGTTGGGTATAAAAAATTATACCAAACGTTAACTTCAAGTAAGGAAAAAAAAAAAAAAAAGGAAAAAGAGAGAGAAAACCAATGTCTAAACAGGGGGAGAGAGAAGATTTCGTCCACCAATCGGCGAGATAGAGTGTGACTCCTAAGCAATTGGGGAGAAGTTATAATATCCTTATGGTGGATCACATCATTTGTTTACCATTCCATTAAAAGACTCTCATTTGTTTAAAATTGCTGAGTTAGAAAAAAATTTTATATAGAAACTAACTATTGCCTCAACAATTTTAAACAGGTGGGAGTCTTTTAGTAGAATGGTAGACAAGTGACGTGGTCCACTATGAGCACTGTATAATTTCTCGCAATTAGGAGGCATAATTGTAAGGACAAAATTTAGCTACAAATTTAGTTGTAACCTAAAGTTACAACTTTACTTAACATCTTTATATTGGAGATGAATTTTGACAAATAGATCATTGGATTACATTTTCTTCTTATATTCTTCATACTTGTAAAATTTCTAGAAAATCTAAGAAAAATAGCTATGTCATCAGTAAATTGTTTAAATTGCAAGTTTTTGTAGTTTAAAATTATGCATAAAATATAATCTTATAGATTATATAGTAAATAATATTCGATTGCCACAAAATTTTTCATGTGTATTAAGAGTGTAAAAAACATGCAATCCAACGGCTAGATTTTCAAAAAATATAGTAATATTAATGATATTGAGTAAGGTTGTAACATTAATTTACAACCAATTTTGTAGCAAAATTTTATCCTAATTGTAATTACTATCAACCATCTATCTTCTCCTATATTTTCTCTCCAAATTGGGGGGGTTAGAATTTGGTGGGCCCGGAGAGAAAATTGCAGAGTCCCACCATTTTCTCCCCTCCTTCCCTTCCCAACCAAACAGATAAACACTCATCTACGTCATTTTCTCTCCTATTTTCTCTCCCCCCTTTCTATCCTCCCTAATTTCCCTCTAAGCAACGAAAAAAAATCCCACTCCAGAAGTAGCCTACCCTACTGAAAATTCACTATAGAAAGAGTTTTGTTACAATGACCTACACTCACACAACCTTAGCAGATAAATGCTATGTATTACCTAGCAAACGATACGTTCACCTACTACCACAACGGCTCAAAAATTCCCACCATAAACAAACTCGTCTGCGTCAATCTAGAACTTCAGTACGTTAGTGAACTCACTAACAAATGTTAACTAATTATGTAGTTTCAAAGGAAATCAATTTAGGCTGTCAAGAATGAAGAGGCATAGATGGGTTTTTTTTTTTAGACTAAAGAAAGAAAGCACTCCTAGATGTTTTTGAACCTAGACTTGACTGGCGTGTATCAATAAGTATTTAAGTGTCGTATGGAAACAATTTATTTAGCTTTTTATTTTTTTGTGGTTTATTGAAAGTAATTTAAAAAAAAAAAGTGAAACTCGCAATAAGCAAAAAACATAGAGTAAGACTCACAAACAATACATGATTGTGGCTTTTTGATAAGAAAATAAGCTATGTGGAATTTGCGAATAGTACTTGGTCATGATAGTTTAACCACAAACAAGCTTAAGTGATTGGTACGCTGTAATTGGTATGCAATAAAAGTGATGTCAATAATACTCCCATATAAAGCTCACGTTACACTAATTACAATCTGACATCAATTTTTATTGTGTTTATAGAATTTTTGGAGTAAAAGTATAATGTATACCCCACTTTCTTAGGTGAGGAAAGACCTTTGCATGCCACCACTAGAATAATGTAGCATACTTTCATTCCTTTTTCTTAGTCATCCTCTCAAAATAAAGAAATTATAAGGATTTATTACCATTTTGATCCTCTTTTGTCTTGTGTTCCAAAATGGTCCATACTCTTTTAAGTGTAATATTTTAGTTTTTAAACTTTTGTTCTTATGTGTTACGTCAAAAAGGTTATTGCTGAATGGAAAAGGCCCGAGATGACAAATGAATAATAATGCACTAAAAAAGAGTGTAAAACCACAACCTGTTAACGAAAAAAAAAATATATAGCGTGTAGGGAATAAAATTGGGGGTCTGAAATCCTTAGCCCCAGAACCATCACCCATACATAATAGTGTTTTACGGGGTCAATCTTGCCAAAACTACCTTACCCATAATCTATCTGTCACCACAAGTCTAAAAATAATATCTCAAACTCACAAAACCAGCTTTCATGGCAACCATCCACCTTGTAAACACCCATCACCAAGCTCAACAAACCCAATCAAATAAATCATAACATACTCACCACATCTACAAACACCAACAGACTCGACTACTCACCACATCTTCGAACACCAGCTCAAAGTCTAAACAAAGGTCAGCCTCGATATAGCGAGGAGGAAAAACTGAAAAAGAATAAAGAGAGAAGATTAAATAGATCTAAGAGCAATGAGAAAAGACGAGAGAGATTTGGTCTAATGAAACGAGATCTGAGAAAGAACTAAACAAAAAATAAGATACAAAGCAGATTGTCTCAAAGATAATTTGGTTGTTACTGTTGGACTGTAGATCAAATGACTTGAACCATCATTCTTCATCGATTAATTACACCCCACATCAGGGCTAATATGCATATTTATCAATGAGGTGACTACCAATATATATATATATATATATAGGCATCCAGAAATTACATTCTCCGAATGGTCACAAAAATTAATCAAAGAAATTCAAAGAGAAACTGTAACTCATCCTGAAATATCATTTCATTAATACCATGATCCTGAAATATGAATTCATTACTATCACAAAAAGAACAATTATTCAGAACAGACAAACTCTGATAATTTCATGGCATGCACAAAACATTGATACAAGAAATAGAAGAACATGAAAATAGAGCATAGGGGCAAAGGCAAATGCTCATATACAGATGCAAACTTCATACGAACACCCTCACAGAACTACATTAGTAATCTTCAGCTTCCTCTTCATCATCAACACCTTCAGCACCAACTTCTTCATAATCTTTCTCAAGAGCAGCCAGATCTTCACGGGCTTCTGAGAACTCCCCTTCCTCCATGCCCTCACCAACATACCAGTGAACAAATGCTCTTTTGGAATACATGAGATCAAATTTGTGGTCAATACGTGAGAAAACCTCAGCTACTGCTGTGTTGTTGCTGATCATGCAGACAGCTCGCTGCACCTTGGCAAGATCACCACCGGGTACAACTGTTGGAGGCTGATAGTTGATGCCACATTTGAAGCCAGTTGGGCACCTATGAAATCCAACACAACAAAATTTTCAGATCTCATTGGAATGTAGGGCAATAAGGATGCTGTTTAAAAGTTTGCATTGCAAGTTGTCCAACTGGGAGAGACAACAAAAAAACCAATAATATATTGTGCTTTAACAAACTACTTCAAAAAGAAAAGCAATAGCAAATTCATCTAAATCTTAAGTTAGCAGGCAGATCTAACATATAAACAGGTATAAAGCTGATGCTCCAGTCATACTTCCAAAAGTCACCACATTGATCTCTATCCAATCTTGACTCTAGGCAATCCCACTCATTCAATATTGAACCAAGCCAACATTACCTCTATAGAATTGATAAACCAAGCCAATCTCCAAACCAGGAAAAAAAAAAGTTTCAGGCCAAACAATTTTCTCTAAAAGGAGACAGTAAAGCAAAACAAGAAAGAATTTACCCCTGAACTCTAGCAGAGCAATCTAGAGCTATACGAGGTATGCATTTGATGAGTCTAGATGGTGAGACTAATTAGGTCAAATGGGTTTAAATACACAACTACGAACAATATAATCCAAGAAAATGATGCCAAGGATAGCTTAACCAAAGAAGTTTGATAAACAATCTTAGACAACATTTTCCCAAGATTAAGTTCATAGTTATATTTCATCCAACTTTACTCAAGTATGGTCTTTGCCTTGTTGAATGCATTTTTTTCCTCTTACCAGTCAACAAACTGAACAGTTCTTTTGGTTTTGATGGTGCCAACGGCAGCATTAACATCCTTGGGAACAACATCTCCCCGGTACATTAAGCAGCAGGCCATGTATTTCCCATGCCTTGGATCACACTTAGCCATCATGCTTGAGGGCTCAAACACTGCATTTGTGATTTCAGGAATTGAAAGCTGCTCATGATATGCCTTTTCAGCTGAGATGACTGGGGCATATGAAGAAAGCATGAAATGGATCCGGGGATATGGTACAAGGTTGGTCTGGAACTCAGTAATATCCACATTAATAGCCCCATCAAATCTCAATGAAGTTGTCAAGGACGAAATGATTTGAGATATCAATCGGTTCAAATTGGTATAAGTTGGCCTCTCAATGTCAAGGGATCTTCGGCAAATGTCATAGATAGCTTCATTGTCCAAGAGCACAGACACGTCTGTGTGTTCAAGCAAAGAATGAGTAGAAAGGACACTGTTATAAGGCTCCACAACTGCCGTTGAAACCTACCAAAAAAAAGAGTTCACCAGAGTTGAACCCTGTATTAGCTTTAATTGAATAGTGAAACAAAGTGTTTCTTTTGAAATGATATTTCTTACATAAATTGTACTAAAATGAGCATCAATAAGCACAATAAAAACCACAATCCATACAAAAAAAGTGTTTCCATCATATACAGTTCAAAAACAACCCTGAATTTCTTTCCTTTTATGCCCATATGTGATAGAACCTTCCAGAAATGTTCCCAACTAACCATTATTAAAAATACACCTCCAACAACAATGCTATATACAAACTTTTAGCAAAGAGTAAAGGATCAAGATATTAGTAACCATCCGTACCTGGGGAGAAGGATAGATGGTGAATCCAAGCTTCGACTTCTTCCCATAGTCTACTGACAAGCGTTCTAACAACAATGACCCTAGACCAGAACCAGTACCACCACCAACAGCACTAAACACCAAAAACCCTTGCAAGCCAGTACAGTTATCAGCTAATTTCCTTACTCGATCAAGGCAGAGATCTACAATTTCCTTCCCAACTGCAAAACAAGCCAGAATAAGGTTAAAGCAACATGATTAACATATTAAAATTTTCCACTTTATGCAATTTGCAAACAATGTCACTCATCACTTACCTGTATAGTGCCCTCTTGCAAAATTATTAGCAGCATCTTCCTTGCCAGAAATTAGCTGCTCGGGATGGAATAGTTGCCGGTAAGCTCCAGTCCTAACTTCATCAATAACAGTTGGTTCCAAGTCAACAAATATGGCCCTAGGCACATGCTTGCCTGAACCAGTTTCACTGAAGAAGGTATTGAAAGCATCGTGTGCAACACCCACAGAAGTGTCACTGCAAAGACATAGAGGTTCATAAGCAGCTCAGTACAAATCTAACCCAACAAGCACAACAGAACTACAATTACAAAAACCTTAGTCCCTAAATTTCAGGGCCAACAATGGTTCCTCAACAAAATAATTAGGGTCAGCCAAATCTAACCCAACAAGTGCAAGGCCTAAAATAGTTAACAAACATTGTGAGAATTTGACAACAATGCAATATGTTATTGTTCCAAATCCAGGAAAAATTGAGCAATGCCTATTTCTGAATTCACCAAATCCAACTGAAAACCTTAAAATCCTCTCTTACTAAGCCTGTTAGATAGTGGCTCATATTCTGAATGAGAGAGTAAGACTAGTATGACAACTGACAAGCATATATTGGCAAATTTAACGAGGGTTTCTTGGGGCAGTATAAATTCATTGTAAACCCTTATTTTTCATGTAGTGGAACTCTCAACTACTGGGTATGGCACATTGCTGAACCACATAAATCTGTGTGTTATTTATTCATTTTCCATCTCTTTTCTCTTTATTTTCACTAACATTGCTCAGATCTGAAATCTTCAACAAACCCAAAAGCCCTCTCCAGTTACAAAAACATCATATGCAGCCCAATATATAACCACATCTTCAAACAATCTCCAAATACAAATACAATGATACAACAGAAAAATCCCAACTCTCAGATTCATCCAAAATTACAAAGACCCAGATGAATTTCATTGCTGGGAATTAAATAAAAACAAAATCTAGCAATATACACACATAAATATATGTAAAGCCAGAATGCAAAAACACATTACAAAACGCATTGGAAAACAAAAAAAGTAGGAAATGGAAATGACAAACAAATAAAATAGTAATAATCAGCCACTGGTAGATCGCTTCAGATTCAAGTCCACACACATAAACAAAAAGAAAAAGAAAAAGAAATACCTGGGCATTGTACCATCTGGGTGAATGTCATGCTCAAGGCAATAGAGTTCCCAACAAGAATTTCCCACCTGAATCCCAGCCTGACCAATATGTATGCTTATTATCTCTCTCATCTTGCTTGCTTCTTCTTTTGATTCTTCTTCTTCTCCTTTGTCTTTCTGGGTTTGTTTGTGTGTGTGAGTGTGAGAGACTGAAAGCAAAGAAAAGAAAAGTGGCGCTTCTGAGATTTGACCTAAATGTAAAATGCAAAATGAATAAGGAAACGCACTACACAACCCTGTTTTGTGTCTCTGTTTTGTGCTTTGTGTTGTGTTTCTCTCAAGACATCAATTTAGTGCTTTCTATAATTTCTCTTTACAAACAAAAAATAATTTAAAATAAAATAAAATTTGAGAAGATATTTTTTTAAGACTTGTCTTCTACTTCAAATGGTCACATTGGGGGCCCACCATTTGGCGCCAGCCTTTCATTGGGCCCCTCCTATATCTCCCAAATGACCATATTGCCTCCCCCCTCTACTTTTTATTTTGATTGTTATTAAAAATGTCCTTAAAAATTGAAAAAATTTTGATTGTTATTATTTTAGACCTTTTAAACTTGAAAATTTTGTTTTTAGTCCTAAAAGAAAATTATAAAACGTGTCATCAAGTTTTATCATTCTTGTCTTGTTATTATAATTCTTACTCTTTTTTTTTTAGAAGAATTATAAAGGAACTTTTCAAATTTAGAGAATAAAAAACTAGATACAAATTTTATAAACTAATAGTATATTATGATATTATCAACTATTTTATTTTAGTTTTTGAATTTTTTTAGTGTCATTTGGTATACTGAATGGAAATTATAACATAAATGGTAATTTTTATTATTGGGGAAAAAAGGTGTTGTAAATTTGTAATGTAATAACTAAACATATTCATAAGTTTCGTTGTAAGTTATAATATTAGAATAAGACTTAAGATCTATTTTAGGAAATATCTTATTCATACAATTATATTTCATAAAAAATAATATTGTTTTAAATTTAAGAGAGAGATGAGATATTTTTTGATGATTTTTTATTTTTATAAATGTTATGTGTATATGGAAAGTTTGTTTATTTGAAAATATATTAATTTTAGAAATTATTGCACTTACTAAGGAATAGTTATTACAACCTTTTTAAAGAGGAATAATTTTTTCTCATTTAAAAGAATAGCTATTTATATGGAATAACTATTCTATGTAATAAAACACATAACCAAACTGCAAAATAATTATAATATTGCACAGTCTATTACAGTCTACCAAACATATCATTAATGTCTAACACAAGCAAATACAATAAATTTATATCGGGGTTGATACTATATACTAAAGTAATCCTTCATATGCTTAAAAATTAAACTTCTCATAAGAACTCCAATTCTATCATAATGTAGGTGGTTCATGTCACAGTTATCTCATTACAAGATTGGCATTCTTACCATGAAGTTAATAGAATTACATATGTAATGGTGAATTTTCATCAAATCTAGTGTAGGTGGGTAGGTTGGGAAACAAAACCACACCGCAATAAAGACTTTGTCTAAAACATAGTTTAGACCCTCAAGGACTCACTAATTAGGGGCATGCAAATGAGAACAAGCCTTTTATTTGGGCCAAATACCAATCAGTGGGATTGGTCGAAAGCACTCTTAGTGTTAAGTTAGGGAGGGGAATCATAGTGTAAGTCTAGAGAAAAATTACAGAGCAATAATCGTCAAGAGAAATATAACTTCCATTTAGATTTGAGGGGGAATTTATAGTATTATACGAGTGGAGATTGGTAAACACTTCCTCCATGTTGTCAATAAAGAGTTCTATTAACACCATCCTCCAAGGTCACATGAGGAAATGTGATCCTAGATCACTTTCCTCAATGTTGTAGAGAGCCCTATCATGCTACATTATATGCAATTGAAGACATAGTAGGCATACTAGATGCAAATATGAAGGGTGATGATTCCACATCAACACTCATTTTTAGGTAGAAGTATTTGGTTGGTGCCTTACCTGGGCTCTTTTGAGCTTGATTTATCATTGGATGTCTTGTAGTTTGATTGCCCTAGGACACTGTTCATTTTTATTTAACTGCTTTAACCGAAGGGTCATAACTAGAACTTGTTCACTCAATTGGCTTAGAGCTCGACAGGACACCTTTGGATCGTCCAAGTTCAATGATTTTGGGCCAAGCTCAACTAGGCAATTTTGGTTAGTTTTTTTTAGTAAATACTTAAAAAATAAAAAATAAATATGTTTTTTTAGGATACAAAATTACAAAAGAGATTAAAATAATTAATTGATTTCAAGTGTTGGATTAAGTTACTCCCTCAGGTGTCCCAAGAAAGCCTCACCCAGATTAAAATATATAAATATATTATCAATTCTTTTGGTAACTATTTTAAAGATTTATTTCAAATTTTCAATGATTATTTGATAAGTTTAGCTTGGAAAAACGTCTCTTTGAAAAGGAAAAAAAAATCATTTTGACTTTATAAAAGAAAAGTCGCTAAGGACTAAGGAGTAAGGAGCAAACTTTGAAAAAAAGGAAAAGTCGGTAAGGAGTAAGGGGTAAAACTTTTTAAAAAAATAAAAAGAAAATTAATAAATTAATATAAATGCACTTATTATTGTCAAGAGTTTTATTGGGGAGTGGGGTCAGACTCATTGGATCCACAGACCTTTGGCATGGTCTAAAAAGGAATATGCTGGATTCAGCAGGGGTAGAATGGGCAAAATTCAAAAGGATGGCCAGCTTGGCCATGTGAAACGAACCAAATGAATAGCTGTTTTTTTTTTTTTTTTAATTAATTTTTAAATAATAATTGAAATGCTATTTAGCTAAAAGAATAGGTAATATTTGTAAAAAAAAAAAAAAAAAAGTATATCCATATCATGCTTCGTTGTCAATTTCTCAACTTTATTCAGCATGGAAAAAAAAAAAAATTATACAACACCTATTTCTTTTAAGTTTTTTTTTTTTTTTTTTTTAAGTTTCAATATATGGCGTTCACTCCTTATGATAATTCTTTATCATTAGACCAAGATACCAATCGGTTTTTGGTACATGTGGGGATTAAACTTCAGGTCTTTTATTCAGCTATTAGAAACTTTATCAGTTGAGTTAACCGGAACCTACATTTTCTTTTGAGTTTTAGTTATACTCCGAAGTCTTAAGAGTGAAATTAATACACAAAATTAATAACAAATTGTGGGTTCTAGTTAGCTCAACTGGTAAAATCTTTGATGGTTGTATAAGAGATCTGGAGTTTAATTTCCGCCTACACCAAAAACTGATGGGTGTCTTGGTCTGATGATAAGAGCTATCATCAGGAGCGGACGCCATAAGTTGAAACTCTCTAAAAAAAAATTTAATAACAAATTATATATATATATATATATATATATGCAATGACTTGTTTATTACATAGCTATTGCGTGAAACAAAATTATTAATGATCTTAATGAAAGTGCAATTTTACTTATCAAAAAAAAAAAAAAAATAGTGCCAATGGGCTAATAGCATGATGTCATACTACTTACTCCATGAGATTAATTAATTATTTGATATCCCTGCTGCAGGCTTACTCACATAGCAAAATAATAATAATAATAATGGTATAGATTATTATTATTATTATTATTATTGTCTTCACCTTTCAATTTTATTTTTTTAATTCTCAAGTTCAATCTTGCCTTTTTCCAAGTTCTAGCTTCCTTTCATGTACGTATGCCATTTTAATAAAAACAAAATAATTGAAGCTTTGGGAATGTGTGTGTTTAGAGAGAGAGAGAGAACCATGCTAATAAAACCAAAATGACAATCCGGTGATGAACCTCCAAATCTAATTCTTATATTTGTATCCTTCCACCTATTGCCGGCGGTTGGACTAACATGGTTATTGGTTAGTTACCACTTACCACCTTATATTAGTGAGCTTAGTAAGTTGGCATTCACATGCTAATATTCCTCTTCTCTGGCTGCGCAATGAGTAAACTTTGATATTTCACCTACATCCCCAACCACCTCCCAAAGGGGAAGAAATATAATAAATTAATATAGTTGAACTTGGTAAATGGTAAACATTATGATCATATATAATCATATCTCTCACAGATTTGTATATTTTGAATGCAAGTAATGTTAATATTATAATATATTAGGATATTTCCATAAATGAGTAGACTGTGGTTTTACAGAATACCATGGATTATTATGGATTTGTAATACCATGAGTTACTGTGATTTTAAGATTATCATAAAATATTATTATATGTATTCATATATTGGGTTTTGGCTGTGAATGTAAACCATCAAATCGAACCACATTAATTCTTTAGTTTTTTCTTTTTTTCATCATTTTATTTTCTTGTTTATATTTTAACAACATAATAGAGGAAGTTTGTTAAGTTCATCCTAGCTAGATTACCACGATCCTATTATTACCATATGTAATCAAGGATAGACAAATTTAAGACACAAAACTACAAGTCTGCAAAGATATTGAATACTGATTCTTCCAACACAAGATATGGGAGATTAAGGGCACTTATTAGTCATTGGTATCCACAACAAAATTTTGTTTAGTGTTTGTTCATCTATGCTTGATGCTACTTGGGAAGTCTTGCTAGCTTGCTATATTGGAAGCAAACAAATTAGCTTTGTCTTCTATATATGAACTTTGCAGCAGGTGAGGCTTAAAATGTGTTTCCACCAATTCAAGAAAACTCTAATCCCTTCCCCCATCAGATTGGTCTCTATCAAATCACATATCAAAGTCCTTATTTTCCTTTATTGGCCCATCAGCTTTGTTCACTGGGAGGGCTAATCAAGCTTCTCAAAACATAGCCCATTGGGCTTCCTTTTCAATCTCCTCTCCCTCCTAAAAAGGTTTTGTCTACTGATGGAATATATGGGCTAACCCTCTTACGACTTATCTTGTTCAATCAAAGATTATTTGCCAAAAAAAGAAAAAAGAAAAAAAGAAGAAGATTATTTGCCAAGAAAAAAAAAAGATGTCCAAAGTCCAAACAGAAACACCCATTTAAATTACACTTTTGAGTTTGAGATCTCTCCCCTCTCAAAACTGTCTTATTGGTTAATGGGTATCCCACATGAAAGCTGCCACTTTGGGAGAGTTTAAATTAACCATAGGAAAATAAGATTTGGACTTCCACAAATAAGCCCATGCCTGTTTCACTTCAATTGAAAATTTGTAGTCTCAAAAAAAAAAAAAAAAAAAAGAATGTTTCGAGTCACATTTATTTTCGGCTTTCTTATTTACGTCTACATTATATATACATTTACTAGACTAGTACAGGAGAGGGATTTTGATTTTGATTTTTTTTTTATACAACATAATTTAAATCTATGACATATGTTCCAAAATGCCTAAGTTAAGATTCTTTAACCATCAAAGTTGGGTGAGTACCAAGCATGCCGTGAGGTTCCTGCTAAAGTAAATTCTGATGTTGTAGCTTCGAACTGGACTCCTCCTCCTCCTCATGAGCATTATAAGATTAATGTCGATGGCGCGGTTTTTGCATCTCAGAAGGAGGCCGGTCTGGGCGTTCTTGTTAGAGATGCAGAGGGTAGGGTGGTGGGGGCATGTAGCAAGAAGATTATGGCTCCTCTTGGTGCGGTTGAGATTGAGGCAAAGGCCTTTGAGTTTGGGCTCCATTTCGCAAGGGATCTGCTCATCCAAGACTTCATTCTCGAAGGAGACTCGCTGGTATTAGTGAATGCCTTGAAGGAAATTTCGCCTCCCCTCTCCTCAGTGGCTGCTGTTGTGTACAACTCCCTGTCTGCTACTCATGATTTTCGTCGGGTGGATTTTTCTTATGTCTGTAGGCAAGGTAATAGGCGAGCCCATTTACTAGCAAAGCATGCTGTAGGCATTGCTGATTTTTCTATTTGGATTGAAGAGAATCATTGTTTTATAGAATAAGCATTTCTCCATGATGTAACGGTTGTTTCTCAATTTCAATAAAAGAATTTACGGTCTTCCCATAAAAAAAAAAAAAGATGTCCAAAATTTTGACCCTTTTTGTTATGAATTAAGATGATGTGTTAGATAAATTGTTATTTAAATTAGAAGTGTTTAAATTCAAGTTTAGTGATAGATCTTTATCTTAATAAGATAGCATAGTAGATTAGTATTTTTCTAAAAAAAAAAAAATGATTCTTATATTTTAGGGTTTGTTGATGAAGCTATCTCATCTTAGTCTATTTCTATACCTTGAATGCATTAATAAGAGGCAAGTAGAAAATTAACTAAAAAAATGTCATCTTGAACTAACTGTCTTTTATATTCAGTAATTTATCACAGTTCACAAAACTTTTGTTATATTTCTTCCTTTGGAAATGGTTTGTTCATATTCTTAATGTGATATAGTTAACTTAAAAACTAACATCTTGCTTCTAAAAAAAAAAAAAACAAAAACTAACATCTTGCCTTGACACTCTTACACTGAAAAAAATTAGATCAGTTTGAGTATTTTGGATACCATTTTCTTAAAAATACTAGATGCCTATCAGCACAATCCTAGATTTTTATTTTTTATTTTTAAAAAGGAAAACCTCAAAACAAAGTCTCTAAAAACATTAATCCTTATTTGGTTGGTTAACAACATCATTATCTCCTTAGCAAAAAACACTACAAGAAATAATATCAATTAGAAAAAAAAAAATTAAAAAATTACACAAACCCAACGATCCATAATACTGCATCACAACTGGGATTGGAAGGTAGCAGCAAACTTTCAAAGTTGGCTGTTAAGAGCCCACTGTCCTAACTCCTAATACATGTGCTGCATTGTCTGCATCAACGTTGGTCCTACTAGAAAGAGTGGTTCTAATATCACAAATTATTCCACAATTTGTTTTTGCTACGACTTTAACGTGGTAAATTGTAAGTAATTATCTATCATTTACACATATAAATTTACTTACCTTTTTTTTTTCACCACTCACATTTTACCACATTACAGTTGTGGTAAAGAAATTGTGTAATAAATTGTAGTATTAGATTTTTTCTGATAAAAATTACATAGGAAAGATTTTTGACATCTGATTATAAATGCCCAATATAATGGATGAAACTTGCCAACTAGGTTTGATGCCAGAATCTTCTCAATGAAAAACAAGAAGGTTTGATACCAGGAGATAAAAGGGGATGGACCATTGATTCTCCTTTTCCTCGTAGAATCTTCAAGTTGTCTTGTTGCCTTGCCTCCATGGTTGGTTTATTTATGGCCTCATACATTAATTTGCAGACAACCCAAGTCAGCATTTCAAAGTCGAACTCTCTCCCTCAATTCTAATAACCATTATAGCCACTCATTATTCATTAATCCAGGAGTAAAGCTTCCTCACAAGGCTTCATTCAACAATTGAACTCTTGGCAAATTTTAGGTACAATATGTTTATGTGTGTATATATATATATATATATTTTTTTTTTTTTGTTGAAACAAGATGGTGATTTTTATAAATCAACAGAAAACTCTGTCACCAAGTACAAGTTGTTGGACATTACTGTTTGCGAACTTAGCCAATTTATCATCAACAACATTCTCTTGTCGTTTTACATGTGAGAAAGAGAAGGAAACAAAATTCAAAGCAATAGCTCTAGAATCATCAACAATGTGACCAAAGGAACTTAAACATAGAGAAGCTGAATTAAGAGCCTTTGTGATTGTTACACTAGGTTTTCCAGTTAAATTTAAACATATAGTTATAATGGATTTACTTGTCTTTGGAAAAGATAATACTATTTATTCTTAAATTACAAAGTAAAACTCCCTCCTTTTAAACAATATATTTTATTAATTAAATTCACGGTATAATAATCTACTATCCATGTGAAAAGAATGAATAATATTGAATACTTTTTCAATTGAAAACTTTTGAAAAAATTAGCGACTTTTCCGGCCATTAAAAGCTGTTCTAAACCCAAAAGCAACATTGGTGGAGGCTAACAGACAAAAGGGGTTTAGTTTCTTTGTGGTGTTGATCTATAGTAATATCTTTTTTTTTTTTTCATAATTATTATTATATTATAAGCTAAATTAGCGACACTTTTAAGAGGGATATTGTCGTTATTTCAACAAAGTTGGAACAACAATTTTGTAAAACCTGGCATTGGTCCAAAAACGCTAGCACAGGATGGATAGGTTGGAAATTGAGGCCCTCGTGAAGTGGCCAACTGGACCAACATTGGTATCTCAAATTTTGGATTTACCAAATTACCTCTTGACATTGCTATATTTAATTTCAAGCCATTGCTTAGCAAATCAATCACCCTTTCAAAACTCATGCCGAAATTAAAAAAAAAAAAAAAAAACTCCACAATCTCATGCCTAATAGTTAAGTCCAATGTCTGCAAATTGAAGTAAAGTTTGGCCCTTCTTGTTTTCTTAAATTACATTAAAAAGTCACTGTAGTGTAGTCTACCACAAGCAAAGCATAGGTGTTTACTTGCACAACAGTCTTTGCTCAACAGAAGGTCAATGGGGTTGCTTTGAAGTCAAAAAAAGAACAACCAAATCTAGTAATTTGACTGTTTAATCCCTTTTGGTGCGGTTTTTAACTGGTTCGCAATCATATAAATTTGCAGTGAAATGAAAGAATTGAAACAAGAATTGTAGGTGAAAATTCTTCTTGTAATTCCCTGGTATGTTGGGATGGAGGACTATGTATATATGGGAAATAGTTAGGTATTCGTAGAGTTTTGAACATCTTTATTAACAAAAAAAGAAAATAAAAGAAAAGAAAATTATTGGTGGGTTTCCATTAGTTCAAATGATAAATTTTATTAATGTTAAAATAAAAAATCCGAGTTCCAATCTTGCTTACACTAAAAAAAGAAAAAAAAAATCAATTGTTGTTTTTATCTAATTGTATGAAAGAGTAATCATTATAGAGTTGATGTTGCGAGTTTTAAATCTTATCATAATTATCAATATATATACACAAAAAGCATAGTAGACTCACATTATTTTTGGCTTTGAATAATTAATTAGTCATTGAACTTGGTAAAAATTTCTTAATTATTATTTGATTTTTTTAAAGGTAAATAATGGTGGAGGGACAGGTAAATAGAGAATATTACATTTTTCTTTAAAAAGAAAGTGACACATGGCACAAATTTGGTTATTGTAGCCTTGGTTCCTACTTTTATATGTCATTAAAAAATAGAATGGAGGAAATTTAAATTGTTAAGATTAATATAATTAAGAATATGGTTATTTTAGCTTTCATTCCTACTTTTATATGCTATTAAAAAATAAAATAGAGGAAATTTAAATTGTTAAGATTAATATAATTAAGAATATAAATATACTACTTGAATAAATTGATGAATATTCAATTATTTCAACTAACTTGAAGGGCACAATCATTTTTTATATTCTTGATTGTGTGGGTTATCGAAATTGCATATGCCTTTTGTTGTTTTTTGTTTTATTTAATGGAAAATCAATTAAATTTGAGCAATAATTTCAGATTTTAAATGAATGGTTTATGGTATAAAATTAAAGAAAAATAATTATATAAATTCATTATCATAAATAATTAATACAATAGCTATAGATACTAAATACATTTACCTCGTAATTAATTAAAACTTTGATGTAAAAGTAATTATTTAATACTTTAAGTGTATAGTGACGTGGTATTCCCTTATCTCATATAACAGTAAATCATACTAATTAAATTCATAGTGAAATGTATTATTTGCGTGAGGGGTTAAAGTACCACATCACTATATCCCAAAAGCAGAGAAAAATTTTCAAATATAACTACAAAGTCTTACTAACCTGGGGCACCGCAATTTAGTTCACAAGCCTTTTCAATTGTTACATTTTGACTCCATCCTGTTTGAATTTAAATAAAATTGTTACAAATATTTTGGATGAAACTCTTAATGATTTTATTTTATCCCAACTTTTATGAAGTCAAATGCAATAATTGAAAATTTGCGAAGCAAATTATAACAAAGTCAACTCACACTAAGAGTGTGTTTGGAAAGTGATGAAAACTTAAACTTATTAGAGTTTATAACTTATTTTTACTACTATTTATGAGTTTCATTACATTTTTTAGTATTGTTTATAAGCCTACCTTCTATTTATTTATTTATCTTGGTAACAAACTAACGGTAACAAAGTCAGCTGCAGTACTCTGTACTCACAAGTCACAAGTTATAACTTTTATAACCATGAGTTCATCAAAAACTTTTATAACCATCAAGTCAATCTAAAGTGGTGCTGTGGTGGTAAGATTGTAATTCATCAGAAATCAAGGGTCAAACAATTAACATACTTACTCACTCAAAAAAAATACAACTAACAAAAATTAGTACACTAATTTTCCTTCACACTTGGGGGAGAGAAAGAAACAGTGTGAGAGAGAGAGAAAGGGTTCCTTTCTTCGTATATAGCAATATATTACCTCCTCTTTCTCTCCCATACTCTCTGAAAAAAAAAACCACCTTTCTTCTCTTGCTCTCTCTCTCTCTCTCCCTTTTGAGCTCCCAAACCGCTCATTCTTTCAAATCCAAGAATGGGTGATGAGAAGAAAGCCAAGTCCATTGGTGTGTGGCCAACAGTGAAGCCTTTTGTTAATGGTGGAACTTCTGGTATGCTCGCCACCTGTGTCATCCAACCCATCGATATGATCAAGGTGCGTCCTTTTCATGTTTAGATCAATACCCTTGTTTCTGTTTCTCTGTTTTCATTGACACCCTTTAAAAAAAAATTTGATCTTTTTGTGCTGCATATTTGTTTTCTCTGATGGGTTTTAGATCTGTGATTTAAAGGGTTTTTTTTTTTTTGATTTGCTAAATTGTGTAGTATGGTTTAATGGGGTACTAATTTATGTTGGGTTTGTTATTGTTTCTCGTTTTTGGATTGGTATAGGTGAGGATTCAATTGGGTCAGGGATCAGCAGGCTCGGTAGCGAGGAACATGCTTAAGGAGGAGGGCTTTGGTGCCTTTTACAAGGTTTGGTTCTACAAAATAATAAAAAGTTTGGATTTTTATACAATTTGATTTGTTTATCTCAGCTATAAAGACATGTATGTGTTTTCAAGTATCGAACTTGGTTTTTGTTATTCAAGATCTGTATTAAAAAATGGATCTTTACAATGATTTAGTTGAGGATTTAAATTTATCATATATTGTGTACATTAGGGTGATATCCTCATTATTTTCAAATGAGCTATAAGGTTTGGATAGTGTTAAGTATTTGCCCGTTGTTTAGTTTGGTGTATGAATTTATGTAGAGGGTGCTTGTTTAAATGTCAGAATAAGAGGCTAATGAAGGGTTACATGCTTAATGGTGTAATTTAATTTGGCCGTAGTTATTGTGATTTGTTTGGTTCAAATTGTACCTATGTGTTGTGTCTTGATATTTGGTCCCTCCCTCCCCCGTCTGGGAACACACACATTGCACACACAAAAGCACATTAGTTGGTCTAATTGCATTATTTTGAGCAGGGGCTATCTGCTGGACTTCTCAGACAAGCAACATATACCACAGCTCGACTTGGATCATTCAAGTAAGTTTTTGGCAGCATTGTCTATCTAACTTAAAAAACATCTTACCAACTTAAGTATTACCTAATTCTTGTTAAAAGATAATTTTTTTAGGGTACTTGGTTTTTTTGAACATTTAGTTTTGTGAATCTAGATCTTTTCAAGTGGGTTCAACTTTTGGAATCACACCTAAATTATTTATTTTCGCAGTGAGCTCTAGTTCAAATGACACCTCCTCCCCTTGCAAGAGCAAGGTAGAGGGTGAGGTCATGGGCTCAAGCCCTAGACTCCTAGTGGGTGGATGTAATACTTAAAAATAAAGCAAAAAACTTTGTATTATATACTATTACCATTTTCATGTATCCAAATGGTTGCCTCTGTTTTCCTTAGGATTTTGACGAACAAAGCAATTGAAGCCAATGATGGAAAGCCACTACCTCTTTATCAGAAAGCTTTGTGTGGGCTTACTGCTGGTGCTATTGGAGCATCTGTTGGTAGTCCAGCAGATCTAGCACTTATCCGTATGCAGGCTGATGCCACTTTGCCAGAAGCCCAGAAACGGCATTACAAAAATGCCTTCCATGCACTCTCTCGTATTGTTAAAGATGAGGGAGTTTTGGCACTCTGGAAAGGTGCTGGACCTACTGTAGTGAGAGCAATGGCACTGAACATGGGAATGCTTGCCTCTTATGATCAAAGTGTGGAGCTTTTCAAGGATAATCTTGGTTTTGGTGAAGGTGCTACAGTGATAGGTAAGATTCTTTGCAAGAAGTATAGATATTGGTTCGTGTTAAAAAGTTTAGTATTACTATTTTGCATGAGTTTGGCAGCAGAATACTTTATAGTTGAAATTTAGTCTATAATAGTATTATGGACTGCTTATTTTAACAAATCCTTTTCTTCAGGAGGTAAAAATATGATATTGTAAAAGATTTGGGGTTCAAATGTTAGCAGGAGTTTTGTTTAACCTTAGGAAAGATTTTTGAAGCAGATTTATTCTTTGCATTAATTTAGCATTCTTCTTTGATAGAGAGCTCTTGTATATGAAGGCTTGGGTTTGAACATATATTTTATGTTTTCGATTGAGTTAAAATGTAACCATGGGAGTTCATGTTGGATATATGTTTGTATTCTCTCTCTAACGGCCTGTGTGTGTGTGTGTGTGTGAGTGTGTGGGGGGGGGCGCATGTCTTATGTTGCGTTGCATTTGCTTGTTAAATGGCTTTCCATTTTCCTTTTGGCTAATAAAGATGATTATTATCATGCAGCAAAGACAAGTTGTTTCCATTTCACCCTCTCTTCCAAGTAGGAATAGATCTTGGAGATCTTTTAGAGGGCAGTTGTGGGGGCACTAATGGAATAAGCTTGTTTTGTTGCTATTTAATTTGTCAAAGCTGGGGAAAGGGCAGGGGTAGGGGGTAGGGGCGGGGTTATTGTGGTGAGAACTTAGATCTAGTGTTGGAGAAGGGTTTAAGAAGAAATTCCAACAACAACCATTTAAGGCAAAGAAAAAGATAATAGGATTGAAGTAGGAACAATCACATATCAATTTCTAAAATGCTCTAAAATCCTCTAAAATGAGTAAACCAACATGAAACCTACCAAAACAGCCCAAAAGTCTAGAAAATGGAGTGTATTTTGACTTAGTTTAGGGTCATTTTCAGAAGATCCAAGGGTATTTTGCTTATTTTTGAGGTTTCAATGGTATTTTTTTCATTTATAAGTTTTCGGGGTTGTTGTCGTCATTTTGCGGGCTTTTTTGTCATTTTCTACGGTTTTGAAATATTTTGGACATTCGTGGTGCTTTTTAGTCAATTTGGCAGTTCTAAGGGGATCAATTCAGAGGTTTTGGTATATTTATAGGTTGTTTGATATTTTGACAATTCTCTCGGGTAAAATTACTCTTTTTTAACAAAAGAATACCCTTGTAATCACTTGAATGGCTAATTTACTCCCAAAATTACCAAAATACCTCCAAAACTACCAAATGTCAAGAAAAAACTCCCCCGAAACCTATTAATTGACCAAAATAGCCTCAAAATCTCTAAAATGACTAAAATAATCAGAAAACCTCTAAAATGACCATAATACCCTTGAAATGGCTAGAATGAGCTGTCAAATCTCGATATCTCTCGTAAATGACCAAAATGCCCCAAACATCTAAAATGATTAGAAAATAAACCTCGACATTGATAACATGAGCAAACAGCCCCAAAATCCTCTAGAATGAGCAAAGCTACTTGAAACCGACCGAAATACTCGAAAAGCTCAGAAAATAGAGTGTATTTTGGCTTAGTTTAGGGGCATTTTGGTCATTTTCAGAGGTTTCAAGGGTATTAATTCAAAAACCAAACAAACCCCAGATCATATCAAAACCCAACACAACATCTTTCATTAGAACAATACAAGATATGTACAAACACTCACCCTCTGTTCTCATCAAAAAGGAAATGCTCAAAATTTGAAACTTTCTGATGAAGCAAACAAAAAATCCGAACACCCAATTCGAAATCCGAATTGGGGAAAAGGGAAAATCATGAAAAACAAACCTTTGGATCGTGGCTCACGGCGGCTCCGGTTTGTTTCCAAGCTCCGGCGAACTTTTCTTCTTCAAAATCATTCTGCTCCGGCGATCTGTGTGGTGGTGGTGGAGGTTCGGCGTGAAGGAAGAGAGGAAGCAGAGCAAATGGCGTGAACCGGCGAGCGTGCGAGCAGGTTGTGGAGGTTCGGCGTGAAGGAGGTTGTGAAGGAAGCTGTGTACGTGCGTGAAGGTTTTTTGTGGGAGCCTTTTTTTTTTTGCTGTGTGGAGGTTCGGCGTGAAGGTTTTTGTTGGGAGCCTTTTTTTTTTTGATGTGGCGAGGTCTCATTGGCGTGGCGTAAAACACTGGTTTTACGCCACGCACTGACCTAATGTTTTCTCTTAGTAGAGGTATCAAAGAATGAGAATGTGTCAACCCAATCAGAAGGTTGATAGAAAACATACGCAACAGAGAATAAGAGAAAATAGAGAATTAGGGGAACACAAAACAATTCAACTCTATAGAAAATAGAGACAACTCCCCCTATGAAGAGCAACAAAGCTTAAAAACTAGCTTCTCCCCTATAAAAATAGGAAACACAAAACAAGTGTTGGGAAAAACAGTTTTGGGGAAAATATAGGAGGTGGGGAAAAATAAAAAACACAAACCTAGCAAAAAAAAAACTAAGTTGAGGATACACATGAAGAAAAATATTCACTCTTTCAATAAATGCAAACATGACACAATGTGACCCATAAACAGTTGCATGAGTAGAGAAAATATTTGCACATTGATTCTCCATCATATCTATTAAGAAAAATATTTTCTTCAAGTCACACATAAAAATAGCATATACTAAAAAATACATAACTCAAAAATTAAACAATCAATTTTTAAATCAAGTTGTGTACTCAATTTAGCAAAGTGTATGCATGTTATGTGTAAAAACAATGAGAGATATGACTGCAAAACTGCAAGATGGATACAAAAAAAATCAATGCAATGCATGTGAATCCTAAACATAAATGATGCAAAAAAAAAATAGATTGGTCAAATACTTAAAAACTGAAAATTTTTCAGTTTCAATCGATCGAGCATTGATCGAATACCAATCGAGTCAGGCAGATTCAAACCAAAAATTTTTATCGCAATTTCGATCGGTCGAAAAATACCCTTGATCTATCAAAAATTTGGAAAACTCAAATTTTTGAAAAACAGAGCAATTTTATGCAGAAACTCCTCAAAGCACAATATTTCAATTATGAAATGCATGAGTATGAGATTAAAAGTTTTTCAAAAACATTTGAATTCAACCCAGATCTTCCAAAAACAAGTTTTTAATCACCAAAAACACAATTTGCATCAAAATCAAGGAACATATAATCTTGGATGGCCACAACAAGATCACACACAATATAATGTACCAAGTTTAGCAAAGAGTAACTTGTGTAGTGTGTGCAACTAGTAAAAACTTGAGATACATGTGAGGTGATAGGTGAATAGAAATCAGACACAAAGTCTACAAAATTCATCACATAGAATTTGAAAGAGACTATCACCTAAAGAGTTATATCATATAACTCCCACATCTCCTAGAAAACAAGCTTGCAATCATGTAAGTTTCTTGATTTGCCTCATAATGTACACACCAATTTTATTTGATTGATTTAACATTAAGTCCAATAATGTACACACCAATTTTAACATTTAAACCGAGGCTACACCTTATGATCTTTTTGTGCATGTGCTACACTTTCTCGAGCACAAAATCTTACGATATGCACTAAGGTGTTCATGATTAGCTAGTAGACAGTGGTGAGATGATTATTTATGCCTTTCTCAAAAGGTTCAAGTCCGACAGTCAAAGACATGTGACTTCAAGATCAAGACAAAGTGATCAAAACCATAAACATCTTTCCTACACAACATGCACTACAAAGCTTCAACTAGTAAAGTGCAATAAGTAAGCTCATCAAAGCTAAACAAGGTACATAAATTTGTTATGTAAAGATAATATGGCCAATTCTTGATTATAAATCCAAGATGTGAAATACAAAACACAAAAATCTTTTTGGTTTTTAAAAAAAATTTATGACCAATAACAAAAGCACACATTATGCTAAATGAATAATGCAAATGCAATGCATGACAGTGCTTAACTAAGCTATAGAGGGTACACAAATAAGGAATATCAATTTCTTAATTAACCCATGAGTACATGTACAAACTAGTACATACTCACACAAAATCAAAAATAGCTTAGCACTTATATAACACATACTATTCAAGTTTCTCCACAATGTCAAGCATATTCTAAATTAAGAGAGAGATATTATAACTCATGTAATCCTCAAAACAAATAAAACAACCAAAAACAGAAACAAAACATGTCAACAAATAATTGAAAGAATTAAATCAAGGACAAGTAAACAACACTCACCTTAGAGAATCTTTTCTCACCCATCTAGCACGAGTCTTCGGCTTTGTAAGTGAAAATCCTTGAGAAGCAGAGTGTATTTGAGGGATTACACCAATCTTCTGAGAAAGACTGAAATCCTGCAAATTCCTTTCACAAGCCAACAAGCTTAAAATTTTCAAAATAATATGAAACAATTTGTATGGACTTATGGCAGGAGAAATATCATCACATATCCTAGATTGAAATACAGAATTTTTAAATTTCAATTTATGACAATTAGGACGAATGTGACCGGAGACACCACAAAAGTGACAAATAGAAACAAATTTAGGAACATCAGTATTCCTAACAACAAATCTAGTCTCAGATTTTGGTTTTTGCCTCAATAAAGAACAATTTGGTCTAATATGACCAACAACACCACAAAGGTGACAAGTAGGCACAAAAATAGATTTATTATACTCTCTAACAGTAGGTTTAGACATAGGTTTAGAAACTTCAGCGTCTACATCAGAACTTTTACCTTTGTCTAACCTAGCAAAATAAGCATTTTCTTTATTATTCCTCTTGAAAGGAGGGATATAAACTTTCTTAGTTTTAGGCTTAAGAGAAACAGAAACCCTTCTGTTATCAACAGCAGGCTTGGTACTAGTCAAATTTTCAATTTTAGCTTTAGATTCAACTAACTCTTGTTCCAAGCTTTTCATCTTCTCATCTTGAGAGGAAATTTGATTTCTAAAAAATTCGTTCTTTTTATGAGATTCATCTAATCTAACAAAAATTCCTCTTTTTCAATATTAGCCAATTTTAACTCTTTCTTGAATTTCTTAGCAATTTTCATAGATTTCAATTATTCCTTACGAAGAGTTTCAAAGGCATCAATAAAATCAACAGAAGCATGAGCAGAAAGACACTTCAAATTATCCATGACAACAGGGGTCAAGGATAAGCTCTTAGATCAAAAGATCTAAAACAAAAGAGCTACCTGCTTTGATACCACTTGATAGTTTTTAGACCCCTTAAAACACAAATGGATTAACCTAGTTAATTAGCCAAGTTATTACTTAGTCTGAATTCCAGATCTAGCTTTGGGTCCTAGTTACAAACTACCAAATAATTACATGGCTTTTTGTCCTAGTTACATTCTACCCAAAATAAAACAAAGACAAGGCTAGATCTACTTAACCAAAGACCTAAATCCGGAGGTTAGGTTATATGGCTTCTAGACTCTTGTGACCA
Organism: Notholithocarpus densiflorus; assembly: GCA_030021035.2. Taxonomy (NCBI): domain Eukaryota; kingdom Viridiplantae; phylum Streptophyta; class Magnoliopsida; order Fagales; family Fagaceae; genus Notholithocarpus; species Notholithocarpus densiflorus. The sequence goes on along the minus strand of JARYZH020000158.1, from coordinate 739,706 downwards.
ATGTACCATTTTATGCATGTCATGAATGGTATGTTGAACATGTGACACTAAAATTAAATCACACAAATTTATTTATGAATGAAGCCTCTTCTTTTGTTTAAAAAAATTTAGATCTATTTTGATTTGTAAAAAAAAAAATATTTTCGGAGATAAAAATTCAGATATGTTTTTATTACATAAAATATAGTTTTTTGATTTGAAAAAGTGTCAGATCTGTTTTTTAAAGAACTAAAAAAATGATTTTTGATAATAGAAAAATCAGATATGTTTTTTATATGTTTTAAAAAATTATGGAAAAGATTTTTTAAGAAGAGAGTTTCACCCATAACTTAAATTTATGCAACATGAATTAAAACAAACACAAACATAGTAGGACATGATCTCTTTCTTTATTTCAACAATTTGCATGTATTAAAAAAATCAGCTTTGTATCTTAGGAAAGATACAAATCAGTTTTGATTTGAGAAAAATTTGGAGATGCAGATCTCTTTTTGTTTGAGGAAAATTCAGATCTACATCTAAAAAAGATGAAGATCTGTTATTTATTTATTTATTTATTTATTTATTTTTTTTATATTGAGAAAAACTCAGATCTACATCTAGAAAAGATGCAGATTTGTTTTTTTATATTGAGAAAAACTCAGATCTACATTTAGAAAAGATGCAGATTTGACTCAGATCTACATTTAGAAAAGATGCAGATCTGTTTTTATATAGAGAAAAACTCAGATCTACATCAAGAAAAGATGCAGATCTGTTTTTATATTGAGAAAAATTCAAATCTACATCTAAGAAAGATGTAGATCTGTTTTATTTTAATAAAAAGAATTATTTACATGCAGATTATTAACATTCAAGAAAGAGATTATAACAATCACATAAAAAAAACAACAACTAACAATTCATGTTATGACTATTTGAAAAAGAAAAAGATATAACGTGCATCATCACATCATAAGAAAAATGGTTAAGAAATAACCTCTTGCATGAGCACTCTTTGTTCTTAAGAGGATGTTTTAGGGTTCAAAGAAATTTATGCAATTCTCTTTGAAACCTAAAAACCCTAATTTAAGCAGCAACACTTAGAGAGGGGATCAAAAAATATGGGTGGTTTGAGAGTAAAAAATGTATGCCTTTCAGAGCGTAAAAAAGGTGTTGAATTATGAGGTTCTGTCTCTATTTATAGAGGCCAAAAGACTCTAAAAAATAGGTACGGACGATTAGGGTTTGAATCCGGACGCATCTTTTTGCGAAAAGATCGAAAATGGTATGCATAATCGTCACCTGAAGGCCGTTGGGCCAAATCCCAAAAGATGCCAATTCGGCACTTTTAAAGTGCCGTTCGGCACTCCATAAGTGCTGAATTGGCTCTTGGATGCCGAACGCACTTCCGTGTTTGGGTGCCATTTGGACTCTCCTTCTAGGGTTTTTTGATCGGTCCTTGTATCTAGACATGTTTTCATCCTTCGTCTATGATTTTTTTTTATCTCTTTTCTGGATAATTCAGGCTTTTAAGAACAATTATCTTGTAGATAAATACCCTAAAATAAATCTTGATAAAGTTTAGATTATCCACAATTTTATTGTTATCCAATCATCCCTTTTATTTCCATGCATTCATCCCTATTTTAAACACTAATTATCAACCAATCACAAATTTATTTAATTAATTTTAATTTTTTAACCAATCAGAATTAATTTAAATTAATCATGTGTGGTCGATTCTACCTAGACACAATGCATGTTGACCGTGCAAACTTGATCATGCGATATCTTTCGATCCGATGGTCCGATTTAATAACCGAAAACACCGCTGCGACCATTAGAATCTCAAGATCATTTTTATGATATGCAACGAATGACATGATGCATGTAATACAAAGACAAAATGATGCATGTAATGCAAGAACAAATTGGTGCATGTAATGCAATTATGATTTTTGGGGTACATGGATTGGTCATTCAAGTCATTCTCCTTGATTAAATCATAGGTGCAAAATTGAGTATCTACAAGGCCTAACCCTCCCATATTCCTAGGCTAACAAACTCTGTTCCAATTAAGAAGATGCAATTTCCTAACCCCTTGATCATGCCCCCACCAGAAGGATCTTGTAATGGCATTAAGTTTATTACAAATACATCCAGGCACCCTAAAGCAAGAAAAGGTATATAAGGGCATAGATTGAAGAGTTGAAAGGATCAAAGTGGTTCTACCAGCTTGTGAGAGGAGCTTAGCTTTCCATCCTTGAAGTTTAGAGCTGAGTTTATCCACCAAGTAATGAAAGTCAACAACTCTCTTGCCCTTAAGTTTGAAGTTTAATCCTAAATACTTACTAGGTTCAGTCACTAGGTTGACCTTTAAGGCTGAGGCTAGGTGTTCTTGCTCTACTCTTGGCATATTTGGAGAGCAATATAAATCAGACTTGGCAACATTAATGCTCTGACTAGAAATAGAGCAGTACCACTGTAAAACACCTTGAATATTGTCTATAGATTTATCATGTCTCCTAGAGAACAAGAGGGAGTTATTAGCAAACAGCAAGTGAGGGAAGGTGCATCCATTCCTTCCAATTCTTATACCTTGGATCTTATTTTGTTGCTAAGCTTAAATAAGGGCAAGGGATAGAACATTTGCACACAAAAGGAAAAGATAGGGTGATAAATGATCTCCTTGTCTGAGATCTCTCTTAGGCTTGAAGGTTTGAGATAAGCTTCCATTCACAAGAAGAGTATATTGGACTGTGGTGACACACTGTAAAATCCACTTTATCCAATTTTGGCTAAAATTCATGGAAGTAAGCACAGCCTTAAAAAATTTCCAATCTACCCTATCATAAGCCTTTGTCATATCAATCTTCAAAGCTCCATAAAAATTTTTCCTCCTCTTCCTTTTTGTAAGAAAATCAAAGATTTCATAAGCAAGGAGAATGTTATCAGAAATATTCCTTCCCTTAATAAAAGCATTCTGAAAGGGAGTAATAAGAAAGTCCATGAAAGGCTTAAGACGATTAACACGCAGTTTAGAGATAATCTTGTAAATCACATTACACAAACTAATGGGTCTAAAGTGATTTACATTATCAGGGCAAGCAATTTTAGGAATGAGGGTGATATAAGTAGCATTGAGAGACTTAAGTAAAGATCCTGAGAGGAAGAAAGCTAGGACAGTGTTAAAAATATCAAACTTGACAATGCTCCATTACTCATGATAGAAAAAAGCAGGAATACCATCTGGACCAGGGGCTTTCTGAGAGCCAAGCTGGAAGACAGTATCCTCAATTTCCTCAGTAGTGACTGGTCTATCCAGAGTAGAGAGTTGATGAGCAGATAAATGAGGTAAGGGCAAGGTTCCAACTTCAGCAAGGATCTGATCATAAGATAAAGGAACATTGTCCTTAAAGGTACTCTTAAAGTGCTGAGCAAGAATGTCCTCAATTTCCCCTAGGTTGTCAGTATAGCTACCATCCCTCCTTTGAAGTTGCATAATTCTATTCCTGACTCGCCTTTGCCTTACAACAGTTTGATAGAACCTAGTAATTCTATCCCCAAAAAGAACCCTGTCACTCCTAGCTTTCTGAGCCCACATAACCTCCTCCCTTTGCATCAAAATTTCCAACTCTTCCCTCAACTCAGCCTCTCTCTTAACATCTTCAAGGGACGAGATAGAGTTCTGCACCAGTTTAAGTTGATTTTGTTTCATGTGAATCTCATTCTCCACCTTCCTAAACACTTCCTTATTCCAAACTTGGATTTCATCCCTAACATTAATGAGCTTGTGTCTTAATTGAAAAGCTCTTGAACCCTTAACTTGATTATGCCAGGCTTTTTGCACAACACTCTTGCAAGAAGGATGTAAAAGCCACATTTTTCCAAATCTAAAGGGTCTTCGTTTAAAGGGTGGGTAGGACTCACAGTCCAACAAAATGGGGCATGATCAGATAGGTTCCTAAGAACATATTTGGGGTAAGAATTCACCCACTCTATACTAGCAAAAGCTCTATCAAGCTTTTCCATCACAAAGTCCTCCTCCTCCTTCCTATTCATCCAGGTATACTTCTGACCAGAAGATACCAAATCACACAAAGCTAGATCATTAATCACTTGTTGGAAGGATTCAACCCCTGTGATTGGGTTCAAATGGAAAGAAAATTTATCCTCCAGACTAAGAATTTGGTTGAAGTCTTTAATGCATAACCAATTTGGGTGGGAGATAGATTTAAAACTTCTAAGTTTGTTATGCACTTCATATCTTTGAGATTGAACAGGGTTGCCATAAACAAAAGTAATAGAAAGAGGGTTACCTCTATTGTCAAGAAGATCAGTGTGAACAAGGTGCTTTGACTCATATTTAATGATGAGGCATTGTTTTAGCATCTAAGCAAGCAGCAGTCCACCACTTAAACCAATCCTAGGAAATTCCCAACCCTCAGAAAAGCCACATTTTTCCCATATCAACTTGCCTCTGTCCTTCACAAGCCAAGTCTCCATTAAGAACAGAATATCAGGTCGAGACTCGTGGGCAATTTTCTGATATTGTCGAATTGCAGAGGATTTTCCCAAACCCCTGTAATTCCAACTGAGAATCCTCATGGTTGTTGGGGAAGCTGATTAGGGACAGCTTCCCATAACCCATTTGGATGTACAGAGCTTGAAACAACCTGTGACTGATCAACAGTTTGAGTCTGAACTAAATTTTCCTCCCGAAACTCATCATCAAACCTCGAATCACTACCATTTCCCCTCTTGGCAAAGAAATCACATAACAAACGCTGCCTAAGATTACGACCAAACCTGCTAAACTCCTTCCTTAATCTCTTTTTTGAACACTAACTACCCTGAAGAGAAAGTCTTAGTCCTGGATCAGATTGGGTAGATATAGGTGAGGGAGAGCCAGGTCCAAAGGATTCTGCCTCAGGGTCACTTTGTATCTGGAGTTCCACTTCGAAGGCTTGGTGTGGGCCTAAGGTATCATTTGGGCCATCATGCACAAACTTAGTAGCAAGCCCACCATTTAGCCCCAATTAACTCAAATTGTCTTACATCCTCTCGGTATTATGAGGATGGGTATGCGGCCTGGACAGTCTTAGGCCAAGACTAGAATCACCCACTTTAAACCTATAACGGCCCCTATTAACTCTCTGGACTAAGGGTTGAACAAAGGAATCAGGAGATTCTGGAATTTGTCTGCAATTCCATCTTGTACCTTGCATGACCTCAGGCCTAGATTCATTTAGGCTATCTAGATTAAACAAGGTTGCAATGAGAGATTCACTGTTAGTTTCCGAGGATCTTGGTTGGTATCTCTTAAATCCCCCGTTGTCAGAATAGGACCATCCTGACCTATCCAAGTCCATTTAAGGCCAGTTGATACTGGAGGTACTCAGGGAGGCCGCAAAGAAAAGGAGGAAGTAGGTGCATAGTTAGACCTAGGGGGTGAAAGGGGATGGGCATGTCTAGGTGAAGAGGCTGCATGTGTGTTCAGAGAAGAAACAAGGGAATTTGGTGGATTGGGAGGGAGTGAGTCATGGTCAAGGTTTAAAGAGTTTATAGCAGAGTGAAGGTTTTCATGCACTGTTGCTGTGTGATGGTTTGCATGTGGAGGAGGGGCAACAGGATGGTGTTGGACAGATGCATAAGGGAGGGTGTAAGTTATTATTGTGGTGATCAAAAGGAGAGGGATCGGGTGGAGAATGGTAGGGGTCAGATAGGTTACCAAAGCGAACCAAGGTAGTCCAACGTCTTCTCTGGTTATAAAATGCTCGAAGGTTATTAGTGAAATGAGGTTCTAGAGCATTAAAACAAAATTGTACCTGCTGTAAACTCTAAATCCGAAATCATTGTCTGACTAGCATCATTTCAATGTCATCCATACTGTGAGTGCATTGACCCCGAGTGTGTCCAATCAGTCCACATTTTATACAGAGTTTGTGGATTCTCTCATACCTATATTGAATCCAAACCCTTAAGCCATCATCCAATCGCAGCATGAAACCAGTGACCATCGGTAGCCAAGGATCTATTCGAACTCTTGCACGCATGAAACGAATATTACGAGGCAGACGATCTTCCCAATCCAGTCTCTCAAACACTTTTATTAGAAATATAAAAAAATTTCAAAAAAATCCATTGTTTTTTTTTTTTTTTTTTTTTTTTTCTCTAAAAGTACTTAAATTAATGTTCTTAGGGCATTTGTTAACATTTTCCTATATAAAATAGGAAAAAGTTAACAAATGCCCTAAAGGCAGGGATGGCAATTTTTCCACGCCCCGCTTAACCCGCCCTTCCCCACTTTGCCCCGTGTGGGTTTTATGGGTTTAGACTTTTTAGACCCACCCCGCCCCGCCCTGCGTTGCTAAAGGTTATAATTGTAAATTTTTCATACCCTAAAACCCTACTATTTAAACAAACATATTAATATTAGTTTATTTTATTCTACCCAATGTGGTTCTCTACCTTTATTTTGTCATGTGTTATACTATGAGTTTTTTTTTAATTTTTTTTAATTTTTATGATTTTCTTGTTAAACACTTGGATGTATTATTCAATTTTTTCTAAAAATTGATTTGATTTGATGGGATAAATTTAGTTGTAATTTCAAGTATATTTTTATTAATGAAATAGGTTTCATTAAAAAAATTGTACTAGTTGTAGGGAAAATTAATAAAAAATAGAGTTTTACGGGGTGGGGCGGGGCTTCGTGGGGCCCCAAGGGGCGGAGATGGGGCAAAACAAAATCTTGCGGGGTGGGGGCGAAGACCCCATCCTTCAGACCTGCCCCGCCCCATTGCCATCCCTACCTAAGGGCATTAGTTTAAAAACTATTTTTAGAAACATTTTGTGGACAAATGATAAAACAATTTTTTATATTTCACATAAGAGTAGTGTCAAAACTTTCTTAATTACCCTAAGGCCACCCTTTCACATGACCCTATAAAATAAAAGATGGGTTAAATGAGATTTAATAGTTAAAAATAGTCAACTGTCACATTAGCAAAATTTATTTAAGGTTTTGTTTTTGTTTCACCTTTTTTGTTTCAACCATTGATTTCTCTCACTTTACTTATTTATTTATTCATGAAGTCAAAATGAGAAAATTTTCCTTGGATCATTATGGTATATATATATTTTTTTAATTTTATTTTATAATTTCACCCTTCTTGCTATGGAGACTTATGGCACAACAACACAGTGCTTCCATTTCCTCACTTGTGTTGCATACACGTACACACACATATTTTGATGTTACTGGGATTTATTTGAAACAAGGGGTAGGCAGGGGATTGGTGCCATCATTTGAAATAGTGCCGATGAGGTGCTTGTTGGAATATCTAAGAGAATAAATTGTTGAACACGTGGGTGTAGTGGCGGATTGTCAATTTGTCATGGAGGGGCACACTTAGCAAAATAAAAAAGAAATAGATTTGAGGATTTTTTGGACAACAAAATTGGAAGATAGTTTTAATAAGAGAAAAGTGAGTGATGATGTGAGCTATTTGTTTTGGATAGATTATTGATTAAAATGCAAATTGTTTTTTATAAGTTTGACTGAAATTCATTTTAGTTTTCTAATTTTATTTTCATTCGATTGAGTCCTCTAAGTTTCAAATTTATTCAATTCAGTTATTTTGTCCAATTTCATAAAAAAATGCTATTAAATTTAAAACTTGGAGAACGCAATTGAACAAAAGTAAAATTAGAAGACTGAAATGAATTTCAGTTAGATTTAGAAGGTAGAATTTGCATTTTAGTTTAAATTATTTTATCCATTAATTTTTATTTTTTGGCTGAAATTTGATATTTTCTCCGATATGACTCTGGAATAGCTAGCTAGTATTTTAAACTAACATGAAATTGAATTCATAAAAAAAAAAAAAAAAAAAAAAAAAAAAAAAAAAAAAAAAAACACAAAATTGAAGTGTTTTTGTACTAGCCTAAGTACCGGCATGAAAAATATGTTGGGAGGTGCATGGCAACTTGAAGTCTAGCCCATATACCTGTGTTTGAGCATTGAAGGAATCCTATTTCAATAAGAAATAGGTGAAAAATGGTGTACATGAATAAAACTCCTATTCCTAATTGAATTAGGAGTGTAGGCGGCAGAGCTTTTATATAAAACATATTATGTGCTTTCACGTAGAAATAGAAGAGAGAGAGAGAGAGAGAGAGAGAGAGAGAGAGAGAGAGAGAGAGAGAGATTCAGAGAGACTGAAGAGTGAAACACAGTTTTGAAGCCAACTGAAGGAAAATGATTAGTGCTTTGTGCGGCATTGAGGGAAAAAAGAAAAAAAAATGTGATTTTTCTTTTGCTCAAGACACACAAGAAAGATAATTTGGGGGTTTTTTTTAGGACGATTATTTGGGTGCTACAATTACAGAGAATTGAAGTATTTAGAGTAGAAGATCTTGCTACAAGATTTTGTGGTGAGGTTGTATTTGTTCCTAGATATATTATTGTATTTTCCCAATTTATTGTGAACTCAGGTTTGGGTATAACTTGAGTATTGTAATCTCTATTTTATTATAGTGGATTGATCAGATTTGCCCCGTGGGTTTTCTCTCTACACTGGAGGGTTTTTCACGTAATTTCTTAGTGTTTTTGTTGGTTAATTTTTTTTATCGCTAGATTTCTATTTTCTTTGTTACTTGGGTTATATTTAATTTAATTCACACGTAGATGAGGATTCATCTCAACAAAATACTGGTTGGTAGAGTACGTAATTGACTCCTTTGATGGGACCAAACCGTAATGAGGGAAAGAGGAAGGTGCCACACAGTTGTAATTTATAAGCCCCTAGCCAAAACCCAGTTGGTCTGATTAAGGTTACTCAAAACCCACTGTGATAACCAACCAAATCTTGCTTTCTTTTTAGAGTGTACATTTAAGGTGGAGGTCGTCACACCCTGCACCTAGAACTAAAATTATTTAATATTTCATCTATGGGTGTTTATGTAATGGGTAATTGTACGTTGATTTTTTTTTTTTTTTTTGGAGAATGTTTGTACGTTGAACTAATTGAATGGACTTAATGGTAGACCGAAATTATTAGTAGTTTTTGCGAAGAATTTTTTTTTTTAGAGAGTTTTAACGTATGACGTCTGCTTTTGATGATAGTTTTTTATCATCGACTAAGACATCAATCAATTTTTGGTGTAGTCTCTTATTCAACTATAAAAAATATTACCAGTTGAACTAATTGGAACCCAATAATTTTTGTGAAGATTTGTGGCCTGTGTTTTGACAAAAGTCGTCTAAACTAATGAAATTTACAAAGCAAATAACTCATAACTAGAGGAAAATGGGGATAATAAAAAATTATATATTAGCCGAAAGATGATAAATTTTGAACGCAAGTGGATTTTGCCATTTAGGTGTGTGTGAACAAAGAAACAAAGAAAGCAGAGAGAAAATGATTGAGAGGAAAAACCAGAAAAGAGAGTAGAGTTCTATTATTTCTGCAATGTAACCCCACAATACATCACTGAGCTGTGCTAAGCTTATATACATAATCAGAGAGAGAAAGAGAGAAAGCGTAAATTATGGAGGTTGTTATAACAGATTAACCACCACTAACACGTATGAATATAAGTGCCGATTTGGATAGAGATTATTGCGTTTGCGTTTTGAAGTTCAGCGTTTTCCCTTTTTTTTTTTTTTTTTTTTTTTTTTGGTTTTCACTCGTTTCAGTCAGTAATGCGGCTGCTGTTCATGCACTGTTCATGAACAGTAGCCGCATTTGTTGACTTTTCCACGGTAAATAGTGTACTCGTGCACTGTTTATGAACCCACAAATTTCACTTTTCAGCCACTTTTTCATTAAAAATGGGTCCCACGACACTATTCACACATTTAAAAATTATTTTGCTACAGTGTTTTCAGTTTTCAGTTTTTAGTTTCAGCAAAATAAGTTCTATCCAAACGGACCCACTGGGTCCGTTTGGATAGAACTTATTTAACCAAACGCTGCGTTTTGCATTGAGTCATAAACAACCTAAGGTAAAACGACAGTGTTTTGAGTTTTAGTGATACAGTGCGTATGGCTTCTTCTCACTACGACACCGTTTTCATCTTGCCTTTTGCAAGTCTGAGAGCATCTGAAGGTTCTTCGTCTTCATCACCAGAAATGACTTCATCCTCTGCTACCTTATGCTCTTCAGTGTGACAGACAGTGTGAGGAATTTGATTGCAAACTCAAAAAAAGAAAAAAGAAAAAGAAAAAGAAAAGGCGATGATAATCCAATCAGACTGCTTTATTGCAATAATAATATTATACATACATACATTATATTCATAGATGGCGTTGGGTACTTCCAACCATGCCTATACAAGCTAAATTTTATTCTCGAAATTTCTTAGTAAACAAAAATACAAATTGACACACATTCTAGATGCAATAGCTCGAAGCTCGGCTATATATATATTTTAGTACCTTCCATATAAGATTCAGCAAATAACCTAACCCTTTAAGTAACCCGTTAACTGCAATGATTAAAGCGACTCCTAATATGAAGAAAATAAATGGTAAAAACAAGATATATATTGCGGACAGGTCTGAACCCAGGGTTATGATCCCCAATGAACTAGAATAGCTGAGATAGAGGCATACAGAGACTACGGCTAAAATGCGACCAACGAATTCTCCTGGTGGAACGAGGACAACAATTACTACGATTGAGGAATAAAATATAATAGAATTAAAAGCCACGAATATCGCAAAACCGGCTGTTTTCCAAGCAATGGCTGACCCTGCTCTGTGTGGTGCTGTGATATTCAATTTGTACAGATCATCTGGGCTACGTCGGAGTACATCTGTGGTACTATTGGGTTTGAACAGATCATCTTGCCAAAATCCCCCAGGAGGGGTGATTGCCGCTTGAAAGGTCACTGTTACAAGCAGTGCAGCAACCACCAGCAACGCATTGCGCTTTTCGTATGATATCATCACTTGATTACCTGTAAGTATTATTTCTGCTCTCTCAGAAATTCGGGGCAGCCTTAGGTAACGTGCATAAGAAGAAGAAGTAACTGTAGGAAGAGAGGAAGCTGTTAAAGCTCCAGCACGCTCTAGTATAACCCTCATCTCGCTGATGTCTACTCCTTGTGTTTGTTGTCCTTCCAAGATGTCCAACGCTGTTTTACCCTCTAAATTCTTATCGTTTATGCACACAAATCTCCCACCCCAAGCTAATAAGTGACGCACAGCCTGCATGCATAATGTAGTGATACAATACTGTCACAAATCTCATCATCTATGTAAATTATTACTCAAGAGTCTCAACCACCATCCCTTTTCTTTGAGATCAAGGACTTAGACGCGCGTATGGACCATAGAAAAGATCCTATTTAAGTAAGGTCGTCTGTCTTTCCTTTTCTTATTCCAAATTCATAAGACCTATCTTTTAAATCATGTTTTATTACTTCTATTTTACAAAGCCAATGTATCTTTAAAAGATAAGATAACTTTTTTATATGTTCCTAGAGACGGAATTATACATAGACCAAGGGAGCTAGCTAGGGAGGCCATGATCCTCTAATTAAAAAAAAAAATTAAATACTATATTTAGATTTAAAAGATTTAAAATTTTGGAAAAAAAGAAAATTCTTGGCCTCCAAAATATTCAAAAAATAAAATGGTCATCTAGCTAATTCTTATGGTAGATGATCTCTGTAAAAAAAAATTATGTAACAAATCTTAATATGTTATCAGTATCAAAATTGTATCATTTTTTTTAATATTTAAATTTCTATGCTTGACCCTTTTATTATTATTTATTTTAATGACTATGTTTGATACTTTACCGTTTGCTATTATCATTATGTTTCTCTGTACAATTCATTTGGGAGTTCTTCTTTTCTCTCACATTTTATTTTTAAAACTTTGTAACATTAATTAGTTTTTTAGTTAAAATAATTTATAAAATATAATAAGATAATAAATATAATTTTTATTTGATTTGTGAATGATGGAAAAAGCATCTACAATATTTGAGTATTGCAACCATAAATGTCGTCAAAATAGGTTTCATAATAAAATGAAAGATGGTTATTTTTTCCAGACTCTTTGATCTTGTACATTAAGAGGGAAGTTACTATGCATTTTAGTGTAATAGAATATTGAGGTTTTGTTTTGTTATATATATTTTTTCTTTGATGGTTGGGAGAAAGGGAGTTTAACCTTGAATGTCTCGGTTAAAAACACCACAAGATGCCAACCAATAATTGAACTACAAGACTATCGGCAAAAAATTGAGTTGAAATGTATTAAGAAATTGTTATTCTATATTTTATTATTTATTTATTCATATTTTTTTAATATTAAGGGCCCGATTGATTAATAGGCATTTTGGAAGATTAAGGGGCCGTTTGGTAATGTTGTTTGTATTTTTTTGAAATATGTGTGGGTGAAAAAGTGTATGAAAATGCGTATGAGTGAAAAAGTGTGTGAAAATGCGTGTAATGTTGTTTAAAAACTGAAAATATGTGTTTAAACACATGTACCAAACAGCTTCTAAAATAGCGTTTTTAAAATCCAAAACTCTATTTTGTAACCACAACTTCTTATAGGTTTTTTTTTGACAAACGCTCATTTTAAACTCATAAAACATAATTTTCCAACAACTTATATATACAAACACAACCTAAGTAGATGTTTTTTGGTTCTTTTTTATTTTATTTTTAAAAGTAGATGTTAGTTTGGAATTAAAAATCATAACTAAGGAAAGGAGAGACAGCCTACCTGGGTTTGATTTTTGGATGTTGCAATGTGCAATATAGTATTGCCTTCCACATCCTTCAGCTTCAGGATTTTCGTCCAACAATGCCACTTCCTCATCATGAGCCATCCCACCAAGAATTTAAAAGCCTCCAAATTGTCATATTTGAGGGCAATATGAAGAGCGGTCTCATTTCGTATCATCACATCTGTAATAGAATCAGGACAGACTGATAGAAAATTTTCTAATAAATCAAGGTGATAATCTTTTTTTGCTGCGTAATGCAAAAGAGTCATGCACTCCCTTCCTTTGACACGAACAAGTTCCACATTGTGTTGTAGAAGCTGACACACCATCTCTGTATGCCCATTCAGTAGAGCAAGGTAAATGGGGGTATACCCATCTGGATTTCGCTTGCTGATAAAAGAGGGCTTTAATATCATCATCTCACGGGAAAATGGGAAATGCCCAGCAGATGCAGATATGTGTAAAGGAGTATCAACAAATGAGAACTCATCGATGTGCTCCAAAAGTTTTACATCCTCCCGAATTATGTTGTAAAAGGCATCAATATCTCCCTGTTGAGCAATTCCATTCAACCTCTGAATTCTCCCATCCATTCTCGAGAAGGTTATTAATTTTAGGCTTTTCCTTGGTATGAACTTGATGATGCGTGGCTTAAATAAATAACACCGCATACGACAAAGCTGATAGTGCTTTTTACTTTTTCTTTATTTAAAAAATTATTTATTTTTTTTAATATTTTTTGTTTTTGTTTTTAGTTTTAGGGAGAGGGAAATTGATAGTACCGCCTAATCCTATTTGATTGGGACAATGGGACGTCTTCAGAAAGTAACATTATTAGAACTTTTAGTACATTTTTTTTTTCTTCATAGTAATTTGATAGATAAGGGTAACAGACATCTGAATTTTGGACTTTCAGTTGAAAATATCAAAAAATATTAGTTGAACTACTACAATACTTTTGACATAGCGTTCACTATGTATTAGATTCTTAATCTAGATAGTTTTGACTAGCTTTGAAATTTTATTTCTTTTTGATTTAGATTGTGCTTCACGACAAGCCAACTTTAGAGTAATAGTTCCTTTGTTTTATTTTGTTGGTCCTGTTTAGAAAATCTAGCTTTATAAGGGAGCATCAATTAATAGTCTTTTAAAAAAAAGATTACATAGTTTTCAAAACTATCAACATTAATTAAAACTTGAACGAAGGAAGGGTATTGATTTTTTTTTTTTTTTTTTTGGGGGAGAAATAAAGGGTATTGAATTTTGAGGGTAATCAGGGTGAGCAAAGGAGCACTTCTCGTATTGAAATCCACAAACTAATTAACGAGGTTATGATAATTAGTTCAGAACATCAAAAGAGGCTGTCATGTTCATTCAGTTATACATAAAAGACAAAACATTACTTCTTAGCCTCCAAGCAATGATAAATGAATATAAGATTATTTCAATGAAGCTGAACTAGTAATGACAGTTGCTTGATACAACTAGTAGGGACCTCAAAATTCGATTATTCCATCTCTCAATAGGCACATTATTGTGTTACTCCTGGGAGCAGTTATCCATGAAATTTTTACTTCCCATTCCTCAAAATAAAGAGAAAAAATAAATAAATAAATAAAGGGAGAAAATAAAACCCTAGAAAAGCCCAATTCTATTCATACATCTCTAAATAACAAATGTTCATGCAAAGATAAACTTTTTTATGTTTTGGGTTAGCACCAGCAACTCAAAGTACTAATCACTGTAAAACATGAAAATCTGACCTTAATTTTTTAGAGGGTTGGTAATTTGTCCTATTCACTCTGCAGGAAAATATGTTCCAGTAAAATTTCATCCCCACAACAAATGAGATAGTTGGGATAAGGTTTTTTTGCCCATTTTGATATGAGAAATGATTCCATTACCAAAAAGCCTCATCCAAATTTTTGGATTGTTAAACACAAAAGCAAGAATACAACTCTTCATTCTCACTTCATAAAGTATATGACTCTTGTTTAGCAAGATGCAGATGAAAAATCAGAGACACAGGCTTCCATTCCCTCATTCCTTTAACTAAAATTTTGTCTCGCTTTCGTTCTATTATCTATATCTTTAAAGTCATTTATTTTTCTTTCCAAGTCAAGACAAATATTGCCTATGTGCAGCCCCCAGTCTTACTTCAATGATTTTTAAAACTTTCCTCACCTTGTACATTAAACTAGTAAGTCAAGGTTTAAGTCATGATCAAAGAAGGAGCCACCAGCCTTGGTTTTTTATTTGAGGAAGGAAATTTGGTTTTAGAGAGAAGCATGTCAAGGTCGTTGAGTCATCACAAAGCTTACTCATTTCCACAACGAGGATCCCACATAGATATGAGGGTCCGACAAGGATTTCGTAAAAAAAATTAAAAATCCTCATAGGTCATCATTTTCTTCTAACTATATTCTTTATTTTCTTTAATTAATTCTATCTTTACAGTCTGCATCGCCTACCTTTACTAGCTTTTAACTCTACAATTTATTTGTGGGTTCCAGTTAGCTCAGCTGGTAAAGTCTTTGATGATTGAATAAGAGATCTAGCGTTCAATCCCTGCCTACACCAAAAACCGATTGGTGTCTTGGTCTGATAATAAAGAGCTATCATCAGGAGCAGACGCTATAGGTTGAAACTCTCTCAAAAAAAAAAAAAAAAAAAACTCTACAATTTATTTCTATTCAAAACTCTCTCAAAAAAAAAAAAAAAAAAACTCTACAATTTATTTCTATTCATTGCTCACTTCAGTAAAACATATGTATGGATTTTTTAATTTCAATTTTTCCCAAACATTTCACTCTATACCTAGCTTTAGCTAAAAAAAAAAAAAAAAAAAAAAAAAAAAAAAAAAAACATTTACACCCAGTTTCAAAAGAATCCGGATGGGTTACACGTGTGAGAATAGTTGTGCGCTTATAAATCCTATTCCAAATATTCCTAAACACCGCTCATGTGCACACCCACGGTAGAAACCCAAAAATTGTTATTCCTCAGAATTTGAATATGAAAGAGGGAGAAAAGGGGTAGTAAGTGATAACTCAGTAAATAACCGAATCCTTAGTAGTTGTATCAAGTATATTTATGAGTAAAATAAATGCACTTTTCATAAGATAAGACTTCAATAAACTTAGAAACTACAATTCAGTTTAAATGATAAAATTTACTTATAATTTGTAATGGGTTTAAAACATCAATTATATTTGCAATGCGTTTGAAAGACATCAAAACTATAAATTAAAAGGAATTCAAAACCATAAAAATTTTCTTTGGACTTGAAATGTTTCACATATTCAATCAAATTTTGTATTCTTAACAATTTTTATATAACTATGGTCAAGCTAAATCCCAATTACTAGGCGCCTGTGATATGCACCAAAAAGAAACTAATTTATGTGCCAATGTATAACCCTCATTGACTGAGTACAAAGCATAGTAAAATTGTACATAAATTACCATTTTCATTTCATTCCATATCCAAAATCATATTTTATAAACTTAGTTTAGACAATTATATGTCATTCAAATTCTAGGTTGCCTTCACAAAATTGACACTTGCTTGATCCAATGTTGAAGGGGATAGAACTTTCTAAATAACAACTAAAACAAATAAAATTAAAAAACTTCAATTAGGGAGAAAAAATAGTTATTTTCTTTATATCAATGTAGCTCAAACAATTAAATAAGATTTGCAAGGAAAGACCAAGGAAAATTTAATAGATAAAACATGTTATTTTAAGCAAAATATAACAAGATAAGAAAATGTTACCTACATCAAGTAGAGATTACAAAATTCGCACTTCTCATCCCTAACCTTCTCGTCTAAGATCCACAAACAAATACCGCCTAAACAATGACCCAGTTATATCAATCTATCTCGATAATTTTATTTACTATCACTTGTTTGGTTAACTAATATCTTATGATATCCACCCATTACGAAAGCTCTCTAAGGGCTTGATTGGTAGGAGGATTTTGTTTTTGTTTTCAAAACAGTATAAAAACAATTTTCAAAAAATGGAACTTGAAACTAGTTTTCAGATAATAATTTTTATATTTTAAGTGTTTGGCTCCCACTTTTAAGAACAATTTTCAAAATACTAAAAACAAAAATAATTGTTTGGGAAACCATTTCTATTTTTGAGATTAAAAAAAAAATATTAACAAAAAGTAACGTGTAGAATCTGTAGATTACTCTTTTTTTTTTTTGTGTGGATAATGATAAGGGAATAGACCTCATCATATATATAATAATAATAATAATAATAATAATAATAATAAGTTTCAAATTTGAAGTGTGAGAATTCTTTTTGTGATAAAGATAAACTCCTAAATTTAAGAGATAAAAGAGTTTGGATAAATATGTGGAGTCCACTGTTTTCAATTTATTTACAACTATGTCATTAAAAACATTTTCTGTATCCTAAAAACACCCCTTAAGCTGTTTTCAAAATCCGGTTTCAAGTGTGGGACCTACCATTTATGGATTGCAAAACAAAAGACTATATTTAAATACTCTTACCAAACAGCTCCTAAACTATTTAAATTCAAAGTTGAGGAGTTTCTATATACATACCAATACCAATAGAAAAAAGAAAAAAAAAAAAAGAAAAAAGAAGAAGAATACATCTTAGATATCTTATAATCAAGCTAGTCCAACCCAAAAACCTCTTGGTACGAGAAGGTATTTGGTATCAAATGATACTATGTCAACGGTATCAAAATCTAATAAATGTGAGACATGTCAGTAAAAAATAACTAACCCACTAACAATTAAAAGACATGTTTTAATGGATAGTTTTTTTTGCACACATATCTCTTATTTATTAAATTTTGATACCAATGATGTGGTATTATTTAATACAAAATACTTTTTTCTTGAGTACAGCCTTCAAATTTTTTTTTTTGCCTCATAATCAGATTTAATAGATTAACAGTGGTCAATATTCCCAAATATTTAATGTGAACAAAAGTAACCATTAGACAAAGTTATTGGTCATATATATTACCTACTCCACACTAAAGTAGCCATATATCTACGCATGACAAGTCTAAATAGGAGATTCTCATAACCTATTCAATGATTGACAACCCCAAACAGTAGGAATGCAACCCACTTGGGACAAGAATATTAGAGTTGACGAGTCATCACAAAGCTTTACTTATTTCCACAACGAGGGTCCAACATAGATTTCATAAAAAATAAAATAAAATCCTCATATATAGGTCGTAATTTGTTCTAACTTTGTCCTTTCTTGTTTTTCTAAAAAAAAAAAAAAAAAAAACTTTATCATTTCTTTTCTTTCCTCTATCTTTAGCCCTGCCTGTTTTCACTAACTTCTCACTTTACAATTTTTTTTCTTTGGGTGAATGGAAAATGGGGACAAAAGTTAGGATACTATAATTTTTTTGTTGGTTTGTTTGGTTGTGAGGAGAAAATGGAGTAAATTTTGATGGAGCTTGGGTGTTTAATAGATTAGCGTTGTCAATTTTCCCAAATATTTAATGTGAACAAAAGTAACCATTGGGCACAGTTATTGGTCACATATATTACCTACTCCACACTAAAGTAGCCATATATCTATGCAAGAAAAGTCTAGATAGGAGATTCCCATAACCTATTCAAAGATTGACAACCCCAAACAGTAGGAATGCAACCCACTTGGGACAAGAGGATTAGAAAGATGCAAGTCAGAGTCATCAAGTCATCACAAAGCTTTACGTATTTCCACAACGAGGGTCCAATATAGATTTCATAAATATATATATATATAATCCTCATAGGTCATAATTTGTTCTAATTACAATTTCTTATTGGAAGAAATTTTTTTTTTGACACACATTTCAGATGCATACAATGCCCAAGCTCGGCCTCCTTTCTTTCTTTTTTTCATCAATTTTTCACCCATTAACAAATCAGCTAACCACTTGGCACTGAAGCTTGCCGTATTTTAGAGACAGCCTTATGTTATGCCACACTAGCAATAGTTTGGGGTGTGACAACAATAATATAAACGAGTTTGCGATTTATATTTTTAATAAATTCAAATTTAGAATTGGTATTCTTAGCTCAAACCAGTATTTTCTCATTTGTAAGTGAGTGTACCAAAATAGATCAAAGTGGTCCAAAATAGACCGAATGGATCGAAGTCGACCGAAATGGATGAAATTGAACCGAATAGACTGGAGTAGACTGAAATGAACCAAATAAACCAAATAGGACCAAATATAGACCAATTGGACCGAAGTGGACCTAATATGATCTTTAAAAAGGGGGGAAAAACAAGGGGTTATTGAAGCTATTTCTATGCAACAATATATATGCTAGCATATAACCCTTGCAATGCAGACCTGACAAAATTCTTTAAATAGTAGTAGGATAATGAGTTTTTTTTTTTTAATTTTTTTTTTTTAGGAACTCTTTTAGTAGGACAATAAGAATAAAATTTTAGTAGGACAATAAGAATAAAATCTTAACATCAGGATGATGCAAAAACCTTTTATGAGAAAATAATAAAACAATTAATATTTTTGACGGCTTTTACATTTCCCATAAAATTAGTGCCAAAACGATCCTAAAATAGTTTATTAATAATTATCCTAAGGACATCCGTTAACATGACCCTATAAAATAAAAAATGGATTCAATATCTAATAGTTAAAAATAGTCTACTGCTGTATCAACAAAATTTATTTAAGGGTTTTTTTTTTTTCTCTCTCACCTTATTTATTTATTCATGAAGTCAAAATTAGAACATTTTTCCTGGATCATTAAGGTTTTTCTCTCTTTTTATTTATTTTTTATTTAAAAAAAAAAAAAACACAACCATGCACATAGATTTTAAATAACCACATATTACAAAATCTATATTATACCCAAACAAAAATATTAAAACAAAAGTTGATATATAGTTTGAATTACTGGAAAGACAAACAAGTAGAATCCAAATCAATTACAGTCATCAAAAGCTTCAAGATGATTACAGACTGGAATCCAAAACAAAACAAAACTCATAATGCAGATCAACAATACCTAATACTGACTGTTAGGACATATGTGATTCAATGTTAGGAACATATGTCAACATTTTATGTAATTGGCTAATCCTTTGACAAAACACACTTTACTTGTATTTGGATAGATCTAGGATGGGTTTAGTACTTCAAGGAACAAGAGTTCAAGTCTAGTATTGAAACCATGCAAATCTGTCTAAGAAACAAGTGAAGAAGTGCTGATTCATTAAAGCTCGACAGCTGCTCGACAGATAGCTATCTATCGAGGTTTAATGAGGCTTCGACAGATACTATCTATCGATGTATCTATCGAGAATTACGGAAATCAGTTTTTCAGATTTGATTTTCGGCCCATGCTTATGTATTTGTGTAGGGTTTCTTTTCTTACAACCCTAGACATATATAAGGCTTATTTTTAAGGCCGTCACATAAGAGAATACAAGAAGAACACATGCAAAAGGTGACCGATGCCTTATTCTCTTTGAAGGAAGCTATTGCGTCTTTGCGCCTTAGGGTTTTGTAACCAAGTGTTTCTTGATCTTCATTGTTGATGAAGTGAAGAACTTTGCAGCTAACAATCTTCTTCAAGTTGGTGTGTTAGTCACGTACTGGGAGCCGTGCATTTTTGGTTAGTTACGTACTGGGATTCGTGCATAAAAAAGGGTGGCGTTCACATATTGAAGAGTTCAGAGGTTCTGAAGCGGTAGAAGGTTTCTACTGTAAGTTCATCTATGAGGATTGTAGAGTCTAGGGACAAAAGTTTTGTACTAGATCTGAAACTTCTCTTTACTATAGTGGATTGCTTTTTGGGAAGGTTTCCCCCCAGGTTTTTTTTACTGTGAAACTAGTTTGTTTTTTTGGTTTTCCTGAGTCATCATATCTTGTCTTATTTATTTTTTCCACTGCATGATTTTGACATGATATTGATGTTTGTTTATTTTAACAAGTTTTATTCATAATAAATCTAATTAACAACTTGGGTTTAAAACTTGTTAATTCTTTCAACCGGTGTCTAAATTTCCCAATACCTTTTCCTGTTTCCCTGGACCAAGTCTTTCCTAGTTGCAAATCATGCTTATTGCAACACTTTCTCTTCTCCTTCAGTTTTAAGTCTTCAAATCCAGATTTTCCATTCTTGATATAAGATGGACATGGTGGCCTACGTATATGACATAGGACCAAAGCTGCAGAGCCAAACAATTGACTATCCCAAGAAGATATCCATATCCTGGTAAAACTAAAATCTTCATAAGCTCAAGAGGACAAAAGTGATGTTGAATTATTAAAATCCTTGTACATGGCCCTCCCAAATTGCTTGTCACTTGCCATAAGCTACAAAAACATCTGAAAATTTTATCCATAATGGATATTACATAACGCTATCTATAATCAACAATCAGTTCAAAGTGTATTTCAGGAATTGATAAAATTAATTTCAGCCCTGAAGGATTCGTTATTTCATAACTATGATAATACATTCTCAGAGTCTAATCTATACACTCTGTAGAACTCTTTAGTTCCCGCAAAACTGATTTTGGTGGTGCAATCTTCCATTCCAGAAAAATATGATTAGCAGCTAAACTACTTCATTTTCACCCAATTAACATTAAAAGAGCAATTATGTATTTACACCAAAAGCTTCAATTCTACATAAGCACGTTACCATGCTAGTCTTTATCAGAAATCTTTTGCTTCTTCCACTTACCACTTATTTGCAGCTTCCAATTAGGGGCGGCGCCACCTTAAGGCTAGGGTAGTCCCAAGACCACCCTGACTTGAATTTTTTATTTTTTATTTATTTTTATATATATAATAATTTAAAAAATTTTATTTGTCTACTCTTCAAAAAAAATTTGGGAACATCCTCAGTTTTTTTTTATGCCAATAAAATTAAATTTTGCTCCATAATTTGTTCTACATTCAATGGATGAATGATTGCTTGGTTGTATACTTTGAAAGAGATGTAGTTTTTAGCATTGATAATGAGACTATCATGCAACGATTTCAAAATATAAAAACTCGTAG
Source organism: Notholithocarpus densiflorus (assembly GCA_030021035.2). Lineage (NCBI taxonomy): Eukaryota > Viridiplantae > Streptophyta > Magnoliopsida > Fagales > Fagaceae > Notholithocarpus > Notholithocarpus densiflorus. The sequence goes on along the minus strand of JARYZH020000158.1, from coordinate 717,920 downwards.
AAGGCAATTGTAAACTTTATATATTTGCGTGATTTTTTATTATTGTTGTTGTCAATATATGAATTTCTTTTTTTATTAGATTGTATAATTTATGCTTCTTAAGGAACACCCTGAGAAAAATTCCTGGAGCCGCCACTGTTTCCAATATTCTAAGATTAGTCGTCTGAGTTTCCTGTGGGAACATGTAATCAATGTATTCCTCATATCTGCCAATTTAAACTTGTTAGCACAGGCAAACAAGGAAAGCTTACAAAATGTAATGGAACACAATTATATCTCGGACACCATCTGCCTCCTCTTTTTCAGCTTTTTTGGCAGCTTAGCTTGGACTAAACTAATATCATCAATCTCACCAAAACTGCTTTCCATGTTCAGCCACTCTTCCAATGTCTTTGCTCTTTCCTCTTTCAACTCAGGTGCAGATGTTCTGTAGTAGATGCTGGTTATCTTAAAAACCCCTGATTCATAGAAAACAAAAGAAAAGTGTTAGAGCTTGTTTCATTGGTGATGAAATTTAAAAATAATCAGAATATCCACGGTCTTTTACTCTAGTTTGCAACCAAATTAAGCTGCAAACAAGACACAGGCACTTATGCTTGGCTGAATTTCTTTGAGCACAATGCAAGAAGAACCGCTTCCAGATTTACTTCACACATCCGACTTATCCTAACCACCCTGCATGACAAAGTCATAGTCCTTGATGATTTAGAAGGAAATGTAATATAAGGCTACCATAAAAAGTAAAAACTCTAGATAGTGATTCATATAATCACTTTTGTTCAGCATAGGCTTCTGCTTGAGATTCATCTTCCAAACCAATGGACAAAAAACACACTTCCAAACCAAGGCCCAAATTAGCAATTAGTGTCAATGCCTAAAGTACTTGAAATTGGACAATACCAGCAAATATTCTTTGATGTTAATGCCTAAAGTACTCGAAATTTGACATAACCAGCAAATATTCTTTGATGTCAATGGTTACTAACATGCATATTCTTTCAAAAAAATTAATAAAGCACTTATAAACAAATTAGTTTGTACTTATTAATACTCTTTCAAATTGCAGAACAACATCATATGAGAAGAGGAGAACAAAAGACTTATTTTTTCACATCAAAGAGTTGATGAAATATAGAAATAAAACAGGAAAACCTCCAACATTGGTATAAAGGTAACATAAGATTTATGTGTTCGCTATTCAATCTAAGCTCGTTTATTCCTTGTTGCAAAAAGGAATGTTCTGTTCTGCTTTGAGTTGGGGTCTGCTAGTCAACTACCTTCTCATCTAAGATATTAATAAGTTTTAAGTGGGTAATCTACCTACCAAAATCCTTCTCTTGCAGTCTTGGACCAATTGAAAAAGAAGTGAAGATATTGAGAACAACATAGGCAGAGTTTTAGTATTGATTAAAAATCCAACCAGAACTAATTGGAATAAGGATTCATATAGTGTCCCCAATCAATTTGGATAAGTTGAGTTGAGTTAAAGTTAGAGATTCATATGACAAAGCTAATAGTGATACGCATGGCAAAGCAATGTTGGGAATCTGAACAATTAAATCAAGTGAAAGTAATTGTCACATTGAAAGAGTTTTAGAATTATAATTCTAAGAAGATGGGGGCCAACATTTTAGGCAACCTTGAAATCTGCTCCTCTTGATTGATATTCTTAAACTCTTCCTAGAACTCCTCAAAACTGCATTAAATTAGAAAACATTCATTCAGAAAATGTTCATAATCAATTACTGTAACAGACTCTTAAGGAATCAAATGACTAAGAAACATGCAACAAGTTATTGAAGTAAAAAATAAGCATATGAATGCAAACATAAAAGCTACTAATCAAAAACCAACTCATAATTATATTAAATGCCCAATAAATGACACCACACAAATTTTTTATGTTCAAGCATTCAAGCTAAGTTAAAACACATACAACATTGACATAAAACTTATTTTTATGTTCCAAAGTCCTTAACACTAAAGACATTCTAGGGACTTGTCACCTGTGTATATCAGTATATGCTCCATCAATCGCTGTATGTAGCAGTTAAAAAAGAAATTGTTTTTCTTTTTCCATTACCAGGTCTGTAAATGTACTAGTACTGATCTGACACAAGGTTATTTATGCCCAAGTTAGTTTACTGGCTTAATCTATTTGTATCAATCAATAGCATCTGTGTACGATTTCACCTATATATGTAATGAAGGTGAGTCCGACTTGTTTCCGTAGCATGCACGTATCAGATATAAGCCTAACTTTCCTGTTCATTTAAAGCAAACCAATTATCCAAGAGGACAAACAACCATGCCTTAAGTCCATCTACCAGTGATTCAAGCATGAAGGCTATTTCTTTAACTTCCAATTAATTAACATTCAAATTTGGAATAACTTCAAACAAAAAACGAACTCAAGATCATGACTAGAGCCTAGAGGGAAAAGTAAAAAAGAAATATGAAGGAGCTCTATTTCTATTCAATGGAATTTTGAGAAGCTGTTATACATAGTTTAATCCACCAAATACAAATAATAGGAAATATGAAAAGAAAAGAAAAAAAAAAGACTGTAGCCTTAGGGAAAAAACAAGTCTAATAGTGAATGTAATTCTCATAATGGTAGTTTACTGGAAGTTAACGAAAAGGTCATATGGGGTTATTTTTCATCAAAAATAACCATAACAATTCAAGCTAAGCTTAGTTTTATAGGGTTATTTTTCATCAAAAACCTTAGTACAATATGGATACAAGTATGTACACAAATATATGTACTATACACCTCATGAAATATGTGTCATATGTATGTATACAAAACTGATCAATGCCAACTCGATATCAAATTTGAGGTGAGGATCTAAATAGAACTTCTAAGTACAATTTTGACTCAACTGAAACTTAAATTTCAACTCGACTAATTGAATTGCATTTTCACAGAACAAGTAATATATTAGTGATTGCACAGAGAAACAAACATATATTCCTATTCACTCCAATTCCAAGAACCACCAATTGCAGGTGAAATTAACCAAAAGGCTTGTTGTAAATACTAATTATCAAACTAGCTAAACATAAACATAGAATTTTCAAAATCATCAACAAACTCTCTGATCAAAACCACAAAATCCACAAAATCAGCATCAATACTAACTCATATAATAAACTGAGAGGCACCAATTTTAAAGAATTCAAAACCGTAGATACTACAATAGTACTCAAAACAAAAATCAAAACCCAACATTCTCCTTTTTTTTTTTCTCGGGAAACAAACAGAGTTAGAGAGAGAGAGAGGACCTTTAAACAAACAGACAGAGTTAGGATATGTTTGTTTTCTGAGAAATGTGAAAGGATCTTCACACCAGAGCATCTGTACTGTGGCGGCGTTTTGGCTCTTCGTCGGAGATGAAACTACAGATGTGCAAAGAAACTCGACAAGAAAGTGCGGGAAAAGTTGAACAAGGAGGGTTACATTAATTTATTTATTTTGGAGGGTTATTAGTGACCTTGAAATAAGTCTACCTAAATTTAAGCTCAGCCCAATTTATTAGTGTTTGTTTCAACACTTATTATTGAACTCATGAAAAGAGTGGGTCGAAATAAGTGAAGTTTCTTGTAGATAATTCCACGTCGTCACATCCTGCCCCTAGAACTAAATTTTTTATATATTTCATCCATGGGTGTTTATGTAATCCGTAATCGGCAATTGTATGTTGAGTTTGAATGGACTTAACTGGAAGACATTTAGGTGTGCGACAATGTGAGGAATTTGATTGCAAACTCAAAAAAATAAAGAAGGCGATGTCAATCAGACTGCTTTATTGCAATAATATTATACATACATACAAACATTATATTCATAGATGACGTAGGGTACTTCCAACCATGCCTATATAAGCTAAATTTTATTCTCGAAATTTCTTAGTAAACAAAAATACAATAATTGACACACAATCTAGATGCTTACAGCTCCAAGCTCGGCTCTTTCTTCTTTTTTAAACCTTTTAAGTACTGCAGGGGATACAATGCTAGATGATAAAGCGCTTAGCAGTAATGCCATCGGAAACACCACCGTCACCACGACAACATACAACATAACCCTAAAAGAAATAGCGATCCAATCTGGAGCCTGGATCATGAGTAGCATTGAATTTAAATAGCATAAACAGAGGATAAGACAGACTGAGCCTAATAAGCTACCAATGATTTCGACTGGTGGAACGAGGGCAAGAATTATTACGTTTGAGAACAAAAATATCAGCCTGCATGCATAATGTAGTGATACATTAATACTGTCACAAATCTCATCATCTATGTAAAATATTACTCAAGAGTCTCAACCACCATCCCTTTTCTTTGAGATCAAGGGCATAGACGTATGGACTTGGACTATAGAATAGATCCCGTTTAAGTAAGGTGGTCCGTCTTCCCTTTTCTTATTCCAAACTCATATAGATCCCTCTCTTTCAAATCATGTTTTATTACATCTAATTTGCAAAGCCAATGAATCGTTAAAAGATAAGATCACTTTTTTAATAATATGTTACCATAGATGGAGTTATACATAGACAAAGGGAGCTAGCTAGGGAGGCCATGACCCTCTAGTTAAAAAAAAAAAAAAATTAAATACTATATTTAGATTTAAAAGATTTAAAATTTTGAAAAAAAAAAATTCTTGGCCTCCAAAATATTCAAAAAATAAAATGGTCATCTAGCTAATTCGATCTCTTATGGTAGATGATCCCTGTAAAAAATTATGTAACAAATCTAAATATGTTATCAGTATCAAAATTGTATAATTTTTTTTAATATTTAAATTTCTGTGCTTGGCCTTTTTTTTAAATTTTTTTTTTTAATGACTATATTTGATGCTTTACCGTTTGCTATTATCATCATGTTTCTGTACAATTCATTTGGGAGTTCTTCTTTTCTCTCTTTTTTTTATTTTTATTTTTAAAACTTTGTAACACTAATCAGTTTGGGAGTTCTTCTTTTCTCTTTCCTTTTATTTTTCTTTTTCTTTTTATTTTATTTTTAAAACTTTGTAACACTAATTAGTTTGGGAGTTCTTCTTTTCTCTCTCATTTTATTTTTAAAACTTTGTAACACTAATTAGTTTTTTAGTTAAAATAATTTATAAAATATAATAAGATAATAAATATAATTTTTATTTGATTTGTGAATGATGGAAAAACCATCTACAATATTTGAGTATTGCAACCATAAATGTCGTCAAAATAGGTTTCATAATAAAATGAAAGATGGTTATTTTTTCCAGACTCTTTGATCTTGTACATTAAGAGGGAATTACAATGAGTTGGATATTTTTACAAAAATATCATTTTTTTAAATACTCATTTATGTGAATTGAGGAAATCAATTATCCCTTAAGGACAGATACGTTGATTGCTAAAATTTGAAATTCAAATATAATTCAGAATTTGGATAGCTATTGTCAATGGTTTTTAATTAGGAAATTTTTGAACATTAACGTGATATTAATACCATCATTGCCAGCATATTTGGTTTTATTACAAATATATACTTTTCATTATAAATGTTTTGCATTCAAACGTTTTTATTTAAATATAATATGTTAACGTCATATTTGGAAGGTTTTTCAGCAAATTAAGTATACAAGCCATTTCTGAATTACTATATATTATAATAAGTTACCATATATACAAGTATTTACTATTTGGTTTAATGGAAAGTCAAAATAGCTAGCAATATTTGTAATATATATTCTGAAGCTTTCTAAAAGGATTTGTAATAAAGTTTAGCCGTGTTATGGGCTATTGGTTTGTTTTCAATAGCTTTATGACTCATTTAATTGATATCAGATTTTTTTTATTTTTTTTTATTTTTTTGAGAATGAAGACTAATATTTTATTAAAAAAATCGGCCGGGATTAGCAAAGAGTACATCATAAAGGTGTGGTGGAATATCCTCCACCCACACCGACAAACCTCTAACATGTCTAGCATGTTTAGCTAGGTTGTGTGCTACTCTATTACTAATTCTACGAATATGGGTGAAGGCAATACATTTACTGGTAACTAGAGTGGATTTAACAGATTCAAGAAGATGGCCATAACTTGTCAGTGAGGCTTCTGTACTTTGGAGAGTGTTTATAACTGCTTTCGAATCTCCTTCAATCATAAAACTCGTTAAGATCAAGTTCCTGTGCGAAGGTTATCGCTCTTGCAACAGCCATGGCTTCCACAATGACTGGTGAAAACGGTAAGGGAGCTTGTTCTGACAGTGAAGCAATGGCATTTCCATGACTGTCGTGAACAACTACACCTAAACCGTCCTTGCCCAACTCTGGAAAAACGGCACCATCGAAGTTCAATTTGACACAATTTGCCGGAGGAGGACACCACTGAGTACGATGCTGAGATCTCGTAGCTGCTGCATGATTGATGAGGTACTGTTGGCTTTGTTGGAACGTTGTAAGGACCTGCGAAGCTTGTTGAAGGACCTGGGTTTTGGGGAAGACGTTTGAGCTTACTCGAAGTTGATTTCGCCGGTGCCATATCGTCCACATCACCATAGCCATGAGGTCCACGTTCTTCCTTTTCTCATGAGTCAAGTTGATCAGGTCCGTGATGTTTGAAGCTCCAAGTTGACTTCGATCTTCAAAGCTTGGAGTGCTTTCCCAGATTTCGTCCAACGTGGAACAATTCCAAAGTGCATGGGCAGCTGTTTCGGACTCCAACCCACATAGTTCACATCTGTCCTCATTTAGAATCTTCCTTTTCAACAGGTTGTGCTTAGTTGGTATGGCTTCTTTACAAACCCTCCACATGAAATTCCACACTTTACTAGGAACATTGAGCCCCCAAATCAGCTACCAAACCTCATTTTGCTGCTGTGAATTACTTGCAGGAACAACCATAGAGTTTAGTTTGGCTAGGAACTTGGAACCTGAGTTTACCGTATAGTTACCTGAGGGGGTGAAGGGCCAAATGATTTTGTCCTCCACTGGGGTACGGCTCAATGGGATGCAGAGAACCAATGCAGCTTCTTCAGGTGACAACAAACCGTGCACTAACTTCGCATACCATGTTCTTGTACTCGGATGGATGAGATCAGAAACTCTACCATATTCAAAGCCTGGTACAATATCTGAAAGAACCCATGGATGCTCCTGTGATGGTAACCATGCATCATTCTAAATACTAATAGCCTCTCCACACCCAACCCTCCATATTGCACCTTTTAGTAGGACATCTCTTCCTTTTAAAATGCTATGCCAAGCGTGTGATCCAGAGCTAGAGTCTTGAGCTTCCCATATACTACAGTTTGGAAAGAACTTCATTTTAAAGACTCTGTAGAATAAGGAATCCTTATTATGAAGTAATCTCCATGCTTGCTTAGCCAAGAGTGCATCATTAAAATTGGCTAGATCCTTGAAACCCATTCCGCCTTCTTTTTTTAGAAGACAAAGTGTGTCCCATTTCACCCAGTGAACTTTCCTCTGTTCTCCTTTCTATCCCCACCAAAACCTTCTTATTAGGCTCTCAATTTCTGAACAAAGCCCTATTGGGAGTTTGAAGCAGCTCATGGTGTAGGTTGAAATAGCCTGTACAACTGCTTTAATTAAAATCTCCCTTCCAGCTTGTGAAAGGAGTTTTTCCTTCCACCCCATGCAGTTTTTTCCAAACTCGTTCCTTTATATAATTAAAGCTTGCTTTTTTGTTTCTACCCACCAGCGAAGGTAACCCCAAGTATTTTTCATACTGAATAATTTCTAGAACACCCAATGCCAACTTAATTTGGTTTCTAGAATCAACCTTCGTAGATTTACTGAAGAAGATTGTCGTCTTGCTACAGTTAATCTGTTGACCTGAGAATTTCCCATACACATCCAGTATGTCCAAGACTCGATGGCATTCCTCAATGGTGGCCCTGCAAAACAGCAACCTATCATCTGCAAACAAAAGATGGGTTAGACGTGACTATTTCTACAAAGAGAGTAACCCTTTATATGTCCTTGGTGAGCTGCATTATTGAGAAGCCCATTGAAATCTTCAGTACAAAGTAGGAATAAAAAAGGAGAGAGGGGGTCGCTTTGTCTGATGCCTCTTGTTGGTGTGATCATGCCCTTAGGTTCCCCATTCACCAATATTGAATAGGTCACCATCTTGACACATAACATCATAAGGCTGATCCAGTGATCTGTGAATCCCATTTTTTCCATGACTGATTGTAAATATGTCCACTCTACTCTGTCATATGCTTTGCTCATGTCAAGCTTGATGGCCAAATATCCTTCCTTCCCTGTGAGTCTCTGCATACTGTGTAAAGACTCAAAGGCTACCATAATATTGTCAGAAATAAGATGAAATCTTATAGGGTTGTTATGTGTTTGTACATGTATTTCCATTTTATCAAATAAAATTTCTATCTTTATCTCAAAAAAAAAAAAAAAAAACTTTGTAAATGCTGCCGACTGCAGTTTGTTAGCATCGTTTGGTTTTGTTGAACGCCTCATGGGTAGTTAGCATATCTTCTCAAACTTTCAAATGTCATTTATTTGAATTGTTAATTTAATTTTTTCCCTGCCAAAAAAGTTACTAGGTTCCCTAATAGAAGAATCACCATTGGGTTCTCTACAATAAAATGAAATCTCTTTTCCATTTGCAATTGCTTTGATTTAGAACAAAGATTTCCTTAACAACAACACAAATAAGACTATAAGTCTATAAGTGCAAACGTTTTATGGGAAAAGAAAATCTTAAAAAAAGAGATTTTAAGAACTTAACTGGAACTTAAAATAGATGGGTACATTCAAGGTTTTACTTTTAAGGTAGAAAACCTTGGAGGAACTGTTGTTGGGAGAAAGGAAGGAATTGAACAAATGGGAAGTAAAACCAAACTTCAAAACATAGGTTTATGACAAAGAACAAAAAACTCAAAAACAAAAACGAAATGAAGATTATCAAATTAACACAGTCATAGACTATTATTTTCAAATTAAGCATATGGGCCAACATCAAAATGAAGATTATCTATTATGTGACTAATTAGTGAAGGTGAGGGAAGAGTACAAAAAATTAAAATGAAAACTTACTAGGAAATGAAAGAGGAGCCAGTTGTTGGCATTTAAGGGCCTTGACAGACCTTTTGTTTAACTTATAGCTTTTTTTTTTTTTTTTTTTTTGGTGCTAAATTTTAATTGACTGTAGATTTAATTTTTAATTCTTTTGCTAAATGTTTTCTAACTGTAGATTTTTTGTTTTGTTTTGTTTTTTTTTTTTTTGATAGGATCTAACCGTAGATTGGTCATGAATAAATGTGCCATTTTTTTGGGTTTGGGCTGGTATATAATCTGTTAGGAATTGACACGGCACATATATATCTATTTAATAGAAAGGATTTGATAGTCAATATATTGCTTAGCTATAGATTTGCAATTTATAAATAATGTCATGTTACATTATTGGATGACATTTTCCAAAAAAAAGTGGGTGAAGTAAATTGAGCTAAGTGTAAATTTGTCTTTGAAAATATTTAAAATTCATATAGGAAAATCTACTGAACCTTGGAATTTTGGTCCACCTTCTTATTTATGCATGTATTGTGGTTCAATTTTATGGTATGAAGAGAGAACAGTAAAATCTAAGAGGCCTAAGAACCCAAAATTCTCTCTCTGTTGTATGGAGGGTAAGGTTAAGTTACCTTTGCTTAAGAAAGTACCTCCTCTTATTGATGAGCTATTACAACATTCATTTTGTTTGACAAAGGAGCTGAGAAAATTGTATCTAAGACTGCAAAAGAACTTGCAGAGATGCAAGCAGAGGCAATTTCAAATAGAAATGCCGATTATATTTCTTTATTGTTTGAGAGTTGAACTTTTATAAACCTTTACCAATGTTGTACACATACATATCATTATATACCATTTAAAAAAAAAAAAAAATTTACAAAGGTATGCTGCATGTTTTCCGTAGCTTTTCCTCTTACATACTTTATCTTTATTAATATTTTCCTCTTATTGTCTCGGGCTTCATTATGTAAGAATTCTATAATTACTAATTACAATTTCGAAACAAAATTGTATATTTGGTTTGTGGTCTTTAGCATTTTTTAGTTTTTCTTACGATTTTCATGAATGTTGTTACCTTGGGATGCTATATTGTGAAATTTCTCCAACGTAGTCTTTCCTAACACAGTAATTGCATCCTATAAGATTTCAACCTCACAATTACTCGATAAAAAGGACTGCCCATTATAATCTTGATATGATTGCTTGATTAACAGTAGAATACAATTACAAAAGCAAATGGTTAGAAATTAAAGTAAATTATTAACTAGAATGAAGACATGAATGTGAATGAGAATGTAGAAATTTAATAGAAATTCTGAGTTAAAGAAATTCTTATTTTTTATTAAAGACAATAATATATCCAATATGGTTTATATATTGTATCTTAAAATTGAGGTTTACATGGTTTGATTGATTCGGCACATTACTATTTATTGTTGAAGAGAAATTTCAATTTTGAACATTTCTTAAAATTAGATAAATTTTCATTAGAATACTCATGATATTTGACAATTTCTAGCTTGCAAGGTCAGTATAGTACTATGAATGCAATAAACTTATTATAAAAAAAAAAAAAAAAAAAAACTAATGGTACAAGTCATGATGTATGTATGTATACTTAGCTAAATTTGTGACTGTGTATACAAAAATTGAAGTTGGATGTAAATGTCCTACCAAAGGAGATTCAGAATATAGTTGGCAACGAATATTACTTCCAATCATGTTCTAGGGATTCACAAAATTAGAATGTTTTCAGTTAAAATTATTTATGCCACACTCATTTTTTTGCAGCATTTTTGTTTGGAATTCCTAATCTGCACATTATTTACTATGCACACCTGCTTGGTACATAAGAAGTTCTCATCAAATTAAAAATAATATATTAGAACTTCTCATGATACCTTCGAAGCCAATGTAGTACAATGAAAGTAATCTAAATTTTGCTTATGAGAGAATTGTAACCTATTGTTTAAGGATTTATTAGATGTTTGTGAATTCTTGAAGCACCTTTTAATTTAAATGAAAATTATTGCAGGACACAAAAGACAAATTTGTAAGAAAAACAAAGGAGGAAAGCAGTTCTCTATTTACAACTGCCATATCTGCTGAAGAGGAAAATCAGATGATGATAACATGCAAATTTAAATGCTTCACAAACGAAGCAAGGCTACTAAACAAAATGCATTGAAGAAGAAGAAAATTTGAAGAGGAAAAAATAACAACTTATTAATAAGTTTTTCTATTTTAGAATTGTTATGATAGAATGTTATAACATTTAAAGTTTAACGTATCCCAATGTATTTTATAAATATCATAGTTACAAGTAAAACAAACCAATAGATGTACTACATTACCCGGATGAAATTTTATGTATTTTATTATATTCTTATGTTAAGTTGATAGTATTTTAAATATGTAAAATGTTCCCGTGTATTGCGCGTGTTAAATGATTTTTATTGAATATTTTTTGTAAATTCATTTTTTTCCCATGTATTTAGGATTTAAATTTGTCAATGCCTTACTCTACAAAGTTCTATTTAATTTTTGGTTTTTGTTTTCCCTCTTACCTGTTTTATTATTTTTAAAGAGGGGTTGAAATTGTGGGACTTCAAAATTTGAAAGTATATAATGTTCTTTTTACAAAGTTTATTATTTCATAGATTTTAGTCCATATTTCATAGATTTTGCATGTTTTGATTGTGAAATCTAAAAGTATAATGTTCTTTGTACAAAATTAATAACTTTTTAGGTTGTGGCATAAATTAATTTCCTAAGAGATTCCTATGTGTTGGTTTTGGTGTTTGTTAAGGTATTCTAGAGACTCAAGCTCAGCAAAAAAACCATTCAAGAGACCCATAACCTATATCAACAAATAATAGTTAGCACATATATCTTTAATTAATATTACCTCCAAAAAATAATGAGAACCAATCTCTGCTAATCATGATATATTTATCCCTGACAAGGGTGTGAATGAAATGATTCATCAAACTATTATATATGTACGTAAATGATAAGCAAATGGACAAATACATTTTAAGTACATAGCAGAGGATCAAATGCAAATATGGAATGAAGACTTAAAAATATTAAACTTGTAATGATAAATTGATTTTAATCTACATAAACATTAAGAGATATCTCTTTTATTTCAAATTTTTATATGTTCCTTCAAATCGTCACACAAATTATGATACATAACTCAAGGGCTCTAACTAATATTTTTTTGACTTTCTATTCCATAAACCTGTAACCATTTTTTTCTTTTGAACTTTTTGGTTGTAGAATTTTCTCTAATCTCATGGTTTGATTCATTGTGGTTCCTAGGAATGGTAGATTTAGTATTTGAAATTGTCATGCAAGTTTTAGTTCGATGTGATTCATTGTGCTTCCTAGGAATAGCAGATTTCTTATTTGAAATTGTCATGTAAGTTTTAAATTGGTGTGTTTCAACCTTATATGTGGTTTTTAATTTTTTTAATTTTTAATTTTTTTACTTAGGTTAATTTGTTTCTATGTATTATTTTTTGTAGATTCTTGCTTGAAGCAAATTAGTAAATGCTTCAAAAATAAAATGACATTTGCAAATTGTTAGCAAATTAGTAAAGGGCAGAGTATTGAAAACCAAAATCGTAGAGCACTCCACTTCAGTGCAGAGTGCGCTACACAAGCCACAATCCAAGTATAAATTTTATAAATGTGTTTTTTATATGATAGAAACTTGACAAGATGCTCAAAATAAGTCAAGCTTTAATTGCTTAAAGTCAAATTCTTTTTTTAGACACTATATGCTTAAATATATTACATTATTTAAGTTTAAATGTATGCAGTGGAAGTATGATAACTAAGTTTATGTTGGATGCAAAGTTCATTAATATGTAAAATGATCCCGTGCATTGCGCGGGTTAAACACTAGTATATATATACTAGCCTCGTTACACGTGCTTCGCACGTGTGATGAGGCTTTTTTTTAGCAAAAAAAAAAAAAAAAAAAACAAACAAACTCCATGTTTTTATTTTATATATAATTTTTATTTTTAGAATCTAATTTATAAGTGAATAAAGCAATTTGAAAATTAACAGGAGAGTGGTCCTATTTTTTAGGTAATGTTTTAGTGGGAGTTAGAGTTGCATTTTTACCAAATTGTCTTTTAGTTTTGTCTCTACTTAAACATAGAGGTGTAGGGGCATTTTTGAACTAAAAAAATGAGGACTCCAAACAGGAGAATCCCCTTAAATAATAGTATAGAATAAAGCAATTTGGAAATTAACAAGAGAGTGGTCCTATTTTTTAGGTAATGTTTTAGTAGGAATTAGAGTAGCATTTTTACCAAATTGTCTTTTAGTTTTGTCTCTACTTAAATATAGGAGTGTAAGGGTATTTTTGAACTAAAAAAATGAGGAATCCAAACAGAAGAAGCCCCTTAAATAATAGTATAGATATAGATATAGATATAGCCAAAGCTTTTAGAAATAGATCTATATAATAACTAATAACCGAAACGTTTGACTTTTTGTTAACCGCGCCTCTTTGCGCCATGTGGTTACATAAATTTGTGCCACGTCTATATATTTTAAAACACAGAAAGATGTGTATGGTCGTTAGGCCTGCTTAAGCAAACCGTTTTAGTTGCTACTGTTTGGTGTTTGGTTGCACCAATTCATTGAGTAGTTATGAATTTCTCACCAAAACCTCTCTTATTTATTTATATATATATTTTTTTTATAAAAGCCTCTCTTATTTGACTCTTTTTTCAAAAACAGTTTCTTTGCCTTTTCTCAACCTTTGACCCCCAATATAGTCTCCATCGTTTTCCCCAACCCTCCCCTGTCACTGCCTTTAGTCATCAATTTGCTACCCTCACCGAAGCTGTTTCCCCCTCTCTTTCTTTTCTCTAATTTACCAAATCCTTCTCTCTACAACGATGAAGAACTTATTAGGTCCCTTAAAATCAGCCCGACTTCTCTCAAAAAGCTTTCCTCCCATTGTATTGCGTCCTGCTACCGTCTTTTCGGAGTCACTGCCTTACAGTTCGATGTCAAGAACATGTTTACTGTGATCGGACCAGTCTTTCTCCAAAAGCTTTACCGGTAAAGTTTCCAATTTTGTTTTTTTTACTTGCCAGTTAAATATGATTTAGGCTTTTGGTATTTCAATTGGCTTGATTTTGATTTAGGGTTCATTCGGTAGTTGCAAATATTACACCGTTTCTTTCTCTTTATACGCTCTTCAATCACACACATGTACATTTTAAAAGCGAAAGGCTACACCGGTTCTGGGAATGCTAATACATTGTTTAAATTTCAAAGCCGTTTAAAGGTTTCTTAATAAATGTATATGGTTTAAAAAACACACAAATGAATTCAGATAAGAGAGAGATTGAGAGACAATTTGAAAGGTGAAAATAAAGAAACTGAGAGACAGTTTGGAAGAAATATTGAAGGGCCACTATGACCATCAATTTTCACTACAACCCCAGCCGTAGACTGCTCGAACTATAGGCAAACACAGAGAGAAAAACTTTTTAATACTTGGGTATTAAGTACAACTCAGTTTTGGGTATTTTTGATGGATTTGTTTAGGTTTAGGTATTTGTGTAGATTCAGTTCTGTTTTGGGCTTTTGGTTTTCTCTCGAAATGTTTGTCTACTCAATTTAATGTATAATAAGCCTTATCAATTCAATATATTCATTGAATCAACAGAATTATTAATTACGAATTTTTTTTTTTTAAAAAATGGTTACAGTTTTGGGTAATCACTGAATCAACAGAATTATTAATTTCTGTTCCAATTTTGTATCGAGCCCTTTTGTTCTGTTATAGTTTTCAACAATTTAATTTTGATTTCCTTTTTTCTCTAATGAATGTGTTGTGTAGAGAGAGTAGGAGAGAAAGATCTATGGGAGGCCCTTCACTACTGTCAGACCAGTCCCCTCTGATACTGATGAAGAGATTGCTGCATCAATTGCTGATCTGACACAACCGGATGAAGCATGGAGTCAAATGTTTTGTCTATGAGATTGTTCTGGTATTGGACAGATTCTTTTTCTTCTCTTTTATACTCTTCCATAGATTGTTCGTTCTTCTCTTTTCTGATTTTTCAAACACTATTTTCATTTGATTGTTGTTATATAATATTCATTTGCAGTAAACCAAACCCAGTTGAACACATAGGGTGTGGCTTCTTCTTAATTTTGCTTCTTTCTTATTAATCTTATTTTTTCACATGCTGGTTGGTTTCTCACTGTCCTAAAAAACCAACAGTATGATTTTGAATTCTGGGTTCTATATTTTATTTTGCAAATTGGAAGGTTTAACATCAATTAAGATAGATACTATGTGCTTTCTTATGATATAAAAGCCATGGAAGAGTTGGGTTTTTGGCTTTACACTGTTCATGGAATAATTTAATTAGTTATGTAGTTTCGTATATTTGATACTCTTCAATTTGTTTGTTCTGTCTGTTTGTTATGTTATTGTTGTTGTTTGTTGTGTTACAGGAACTGATCAATGAGTAAATAAGTTGTATATTTCTGTTTTAAACTATTAATTTCTTTTATTTATAATAACAATCGTTAATATCTTACACATTATTCAGAAAGAAAAAAAATCCTATATCTTAGACATTGATACATGAGGTGTGGATTTCTGACTTGGCTTTGATTGTTTGAACTATTTGATGTACTCATCCCCCACTTAGGATTGTTCATTATCGGTTTTATGGTACATTCTAATGTTGAAATTTTGTGCACACCATGTGTTTGACAAAATGTCTTACTTACTCTTGCATTAGTTTATATCCACTCCATGGTTTGTACCTGTTGGTTTTAGTTGCCATTGGTCATTGCATTTTTTCTAATGTGCATTTAGGCATACTATGTCATCAACATAAGTGGCAATTTAGTACTCTGTATACTAGAACTTTCCATCATCAAAATCCAAGTTGCAACATTAGAAAATTTAATAATATTCTTAAATGGGAATGAATTCTGGACTATACCTCCTTTATTAATATATGTATATAACTAAGCAGCTACAGCTTTAATTTTTTATTGAGATCATCTAGATCGGCATGTTTAATAAATTAATTGCTGTAAAGTGAAACAAAAAATTACATCTAATTATATGTAGCCATTCTTAGACCTCATACTACTATTAGTGGCCTGCATCTTTCCTAAATATCTAAGTCAAGTTAATTACATTTCAAATGTATGCAATTCATATCATTTCCTGGATGTGACAGTTTTTTTTGTTTACTTATGTGGTAGTTTCTTATTTGATGTGTTGTTTAAGAAAATAGGGCAATGATTAATGAAGGAAAAGACAATTCAATTTTGGTTAGTGAAGATATCTTGCACACTTAGGTGGGCAATCTGGAGTAGAAGGACGCATAGTTGGATTTTAAATTTTCCTATGAGTATATGCTTGGCATATTATTGGAAGAATTAAGTAAAAATCAAGGTTTATGTCCACATTGACCTTTAATATCATAGTCCAACCCAGTTCTTGAGGCCTTTAACAATGCCAAAACAATTCGAAACAACAACTCAAGTTTTTATTAGTTTTCCATAGTTTGCTTTTCATTGAAGATTATCTTTACACTTTTATTCCTTTCATTTCAATTATACATACTGCACATATATTTCTTAATTATGCATATGTTTTAGGTGTATCTGTTTGAACTTCTCATTATAATGTCTCTTTCATGTCATAGTGACATTTTTTTTTCTTGAAAAGGTCATAGTGAGATTACTATGTAGTTATAGTGGGGCAGAAATTAGAAGGAATCTGCTAGAAAGTTCTCCTGTTTGCTAGATTACCAAATCTGAAAGAAAATATCATTGCTTTTACCTCCTATGTGCCACACCACCTGAGGTATTTTACAACATTCTGCTCATCAATTTGTTTCTTTATATATGTCATTTTAAATATAAGTTCTATTTCAAGTTTTTTATTTTTATTTTTATTTTTATAATAATTTGCTCGCCTTTTCTTTTCATCAGGGAGGATTTGACATGATCTGTGCAGTGGGAGATACAAGATTGAAACTCCAGAGCAGTTAAGATTTTTTTTTTTTTTTTTTGTCTGGCTTATTTATTGACTTTCTACCAAGTTTTTATGCACTAAGACTAATTGATTGCAAATGGATATGTTTTTCAGTTTAAGCAAAAGCTGAAGAAACAGCATTGAAGCTTGATTTGGACAGGCATTAATATGTTGTTACTTATGCAGTGAGCCACATCAAGTGCAGTTTCTATTCATTATAATGTCTATCAATATTGTATGCTTTGTTTGAGGACTCAGGCTGTGTTACAAAGTTGTTTGTACCATAACATTTTTCATTTCCTTGCCTTTGTATTGATTAATAACAGCGGCTAGATAAATATGTGGCCTAGCAAAATGCCACATGTTGAAGTTATCATTTCTTTGAACTTTAAAGTTCACCTGTTAAGGCAACATGGAGCAGTTGTAAGTTACTAATGAAGAGAATATGGATGCACTAATATAGGTGAGTGAGTAATGGGGATACTTTGTCATGGACAATGGGAATTAAATTGTGAGAACCATGATTGTGGCTAGGGGGTTTGGTGTCATGGTGAAGAATAAGTTTTTATTTAATTTTTTGGTTATCTTATATTCATTAGCAATGAATAGGATATTTTCGTGATAGCTGAACGAGAACCCTTTTCAATATTAATTGTTTAGCAACCAGTACCAATCAAGCTTTATACTCAATAGCAAAATTCAATTCCTTAATTAAAAGATTAGTGTTATTCTTTAAAAATTCAATTCCTAATATATTTGAATTGTCATTGTAAATATGAGACTTTATTTTTTTATTCGTTTGTTTGTGTTTGGATACCGAACAGTTGTGTCTTTCTATTTGAGGTTTTTATTTTTCAATGGGAACTTTTTCATTCAATAGGCACCTTTTTAGTCAATATGCACATTTTCATTTAATAGGCACTTTTTGGATCAATAGGCATCTTTTGGAATCTCTAATATGAAGGGTTATGACCTTTCAATAAATACCTTTTAGT
Source organism: Notholithocarpus densiflorus (assembly GCA_030021035.2). Taxonomy (NCBI): domain Eukaryota; kingdom Viridiplantae; phylum Streptophyta; class Magnoliopsida; order Fagales; family Fagaceae; genus Notholithocarpus; species Notholithocarpus densiflorus. The sequence continues at coordinate 699,832 of JARYZH020000158.1, read as the reverse complement.
ATATCAAATTCGAAGGACTATGACCTTTCAATAGATATCTTTTGGCAGATATATTACAACAAATCTTATATATACTTATATATGCAAAACAAACTAAACTAGAGATGCACTATTCTATCTCTTATTCCTTCTCACAAAAAAATAATAAATAAAACAAAATTATTTTTTTCTGCCTAACTAATAAAACTGTGTTTTTTCATTCAATATCATTTTTTTTTTCATGCATTTTTGCTTACTACTCCAACTCAAAAATAATGACTTTTTTTTCATGAAACTTATTCAGTTCTATTCCCATGCATCGCACGGGTTAGCGACTAGTAATAACTAATAACTGAAACGTTTGAGTTTTTGTTGACTACTTCTCATTGTGCCACGTGGCTACATAAATTTATGCCACATATACATTCAAAAATCAAATAGTTGTAACTTTTCATTTAGTGGAAGAAGAGATATTTTCAATTTTTAGAACCATTGTGTTTAGCATCTATAGTAAATTAGAGATACAATGTTCTGTTTCTTTACAAAATATTTTTACTCTTTTGTTGACCTTATATACACGGCCCCTAAAAACACAACTGCCTATTCTAAACTATTAACACAACCGTCGATAGTAGTTAAAAATTAAACATAACTTCTTTCTTACATCTCTATCTTTTTTCTTTCCCCCTCTCTCTCTCCCTCACTCCGAAATTTATTTCTTGCGGACAACTTTGAAACAAATTTCTCCATAAAAGCTTTCTCCTAAATAAAAAATTGTATGGTAAAGAAAAATTGGGTATTAAATAAAGGTCAAATATTGGGTTGACAAATGGATGTATCAATTAACGTAGTGCAGTATTTTTAACAGAAACTCAAAAAAGTGAATTGCCCCTAAAATACCACAATGTTGATAGAGGTTAGAGCATTGCAAAAAAAAGCAGTACAATAAGAGAAGGATAACAAAAAATCTGACGTTGGGAAAAGAAAAGGTGAAAATAAAAAAACCGTTCTTGAAAAAAAAACACAGGGAAGATTTTTTTATTTTAAGTAGTATTTTACAGGCTCACAGCACCTTATTACCATTGTTGAAGCTTCAACCACCATGAGATCTGTCAAACGTTGAGATGAATACTTCTGCAAAATCTTTTGGAAAAAAAGAAGAAGAAAAAGAGCACGATGACGACGCAATGTTTCAGCAAGATTTTTTTGACAAAAAAATCTTGCATTTTTGTTGTTTGTAACTGAGGCTGAGAAGGAGGAAGAGAATGAAGAGATTTGTGAGGAAGAGAATGAAGAGATTTGTGAGAGAAAAAAAAAAGAAACAACCTCTGAACGTGTAGATGAGTAGTTGGGAACTGGGAAGGTATAAGTCAAGGCATTGAGAAAGTAAAAGAAGTGTAAATGTGTGGATGAGAACAATTCAAGATAAGAGTAAAAAAAAAAACAAAGAGATAAAGATGAGAGAATTAAAAAATGGTGGTAAGGAAAAAAATCAAGGAAAAACCGGATTAGGCTTGGGCAATTTAGGAATTTACTTCTCTGGCCTTTTCCATTGATTAACAATGGAATGAAGAGAGGAGGGGAGCTATGGGGCAGTACTGGTCCGGGAAATCTAGAAAAGTCTGAAACACGTTAAATAGCTTCACTCACAGCAGATAATGGATTTGGCTAAAACACTACTTCAAGAGTTAAGATTAGAAACATGCAAGTTAACACTAGCGGGCAAGACACAAGGACAATGCAAGTTATAAACACTAGCGGGCAAGACACAAGGACAATGCAAGTTATAAGTGTTTTTATGAGAAAAATGGGTTACTTTGTTCGTCCTTAATGGCTAGCTGTGGGAAATAAAACTTTCTATACAAGGTTAAGTCTAACCGTGTTTTCTCTAGCTTTTTGGATCCCGCAATAAGCCCATTGCATCAACCAAATGAATTGGTCCTCTCCGAATTGCTTTCCAAGCACCAAATAACCTTCTCATTGATATGGGTATGGTGAGATAAGGATTTGGCTAAAAGTCCTCTCAAGGGTATGTCAATGGAGAGGGTGAGAGTAGAGGAATTTGGAGAATCAAATGTCTAAGATTATGGATGAGTCAATCTTGTTTTTCTCTAGGGTTTATCTCTCAAAATTCTCTCTAAAAACTCTCTGCATTTCGTGGGTATAAGGGTATTTATAGTAGGGTATGTGAGGAATGTGAAAAGTCATTTTTCTGCAAAACAGGGGGTTCTGGTGACTCACTCGCGACTGGGACAAGTCGCGAGTTCCAATCGCGAAATGATTGACTGGCTAAACTGTCCTTTTTTGTCTTATAGTGCTCCAACTGTCGTGACCCTTCAGCTTCTTGCATGCTTCACACGTGTGGCATTTTGGCAAGTCATCAGTCGCGAGTCACTCGTGAGTTCCAGTCGCAAGAATGCTCTTGAATGCACACACACTCGAATTCTTCACACTCTCACACACACAACCCTTACATGATTCCCACCTAAATACAAGGTATCTAATTGCTGAATTACAAGCAAATTTGGCACGGAATATAGCCAACACATGGTTGAATAAATTCAACCTTACAATGAAGCAGAGTCACAACTAGCAAACCTTAGAGTTCAGCCTACCTTGATTGAAAGGATAAAGATTGCACAAAGTAATGATCCACAGTTGCAGAAGATAGGAGATTTGATAAATCTAGGCTCTCAATCTGAGTTTTGCATTCTTAATGATGGATCCGTGAGGTTTGGTAATCGTCTTTGTGTACCAAATGATCCAGACTTAAGGCAGAAATTCTAAAGGAGGCTCATAACAAGAGTTACACAATACACCCAAGAGGCACTAAGATGTATCGGGATTTAAGGGAGACATTTTGGTGGAACAACATGAAGAGGGAGATTGCTCAATATGTTGCTCAATGTTTAGTGTGTCAACAAGTCAAGATGGAGCATCAAAGACCAGCTTAATTTTTGCAACCTCTTCCCATCCCATAACGGAAGTGGGAGGATATTACTATGGACTTTATGATGGGGTTGCCTAGAACTCCTACTGATAAAGATGCAATTTGGGTGATTGTGGATTGGTTCCCATTTTGCTGATTTCTTCATTATTAACTCACACAAAAATCCACATATTCAATATATATATATTACTTTCTGCCACCTGCCACCCTTGGTTCACTTTTGAGATAAGGACAAAGCTAGATACATGACAATATCATCTAAATCAAAACACCTGGGCTTTTACGGAAACAAAATTTTTTTTTTCCCAAATATTTAATGTGAACAGGACTAACCATTAGGCAAAGTTATTGGTCACTTATATGATACGGAAAATGTTAACGGATGTCCTAAGGGTATTGGTTTATAAACTATTTTAAAAAAAATCTTATGAAAAAATAATAAAACAATTATATTTTTTGACAAATTTTTTTATATTTTTCGTGAAAGTGATATTAAAACCTTCTTAATATCTTTTGTTAACAATTACTCTAAGGGCACCTGTTAACATAACTCATATAATATATTGCCTCCTCCACACTAAAGTAGCCATATATCTACACATGACAAGTCTAGATGAGGAGATTCCTATAACCTATTCAAAGATGTACAGGGATCCTCTTGACCATGGCGGAACTACACTCAGAGTTTTTTTTTTTTGTTTTTTTTTTTTGGGGTGTGTTTTTAGTTTGTCACCTACTTATAGCCAGATTCTTGGGTTTATAATCGAAAAAATATGCTACATGAATTATTATATAATTTCTTTATTACACAGCTTACTACATTAGAGTTGCTTTAAAAAGTTGTGTAGTAATGTGTGGTAAAGGAAAATTTGTTTTTAGAGAGATGCAAGTCAAGTTCATCAAGTCATCGCAAAGTTTACTGATTTCCACAACGAGAGTACCACATAGTTTTAAGGGTCCGACATAGATTTCTTAAAAAAAGTTAAAAACCTCATAGGACATCATTTTGTTTTGTTCTAACTTTATGGTGATCATATATATTACCTACTTTACACTAGATAGGATATTCCCATAGCATATTCAAAGAAAGGTTTTGCCTATCTTGAAAAGGCAAAACTTTACAAACCCTCTCTATTCACTTTATGGATAGGATCAAAACCCGAGCATATTCACTCATTTTAACAAATTTTTTTATAGGTAAGAAAATTTTATTGATAAGACACTACTTCATGCCGTTTTGCATGAAATTGTCTAAAGAATTACATACAAATAAAAAAAATTTATTTAAAGTTATAAAATGAAAATTTTAACAATGATAATATGAACTTAAACAATAAGGATATTGAAGATGATAAAAAGTTAAGGTAGACGGGTTTGAAAGAAACAAGCTTGCTATAGGCGACAGTATTGAGATAATGGATGGTCAAAACACAAGGACAGGACGACGAATTAATGCACCGGACGGAGAGTTTACAAGATGGACGGATCCTCCATAGTCGACGGATTCTAGCTATGCAGACACAAGGTTGACGAATATCAAGGCCACATGGCACCCATGTGGCTTAAGTGGTCTCCAAGGAATCCTAAATGGAAATGCCTTGCGCCCTACGATCAACCCTGGTAAATGGAATCCCTATATGGGAAGAATCCCCCGAAATACGCACATTTATGAGGATCTTCCCCATAAGGAAACATCTTCTTACTCAAAAAACGAAGGTCAGTTCTACGCTACTATAAAAACCCAAAGCCCTCAGAAAACAAGGTACGCATAATTTACCCCAGCTCTGGCATTCTAGAGTTGTGAGAATTCTCTAACTTGACATTCGGAGGGTATTTGGTCGGTACCACACCAGTACTCTCTATAAAGTTTTCTTCTTCTTCTTTGTTGTGCAGGTCTTGTCTAGAGCACGTGAGGACCGTGTAGCTTACTGACGATTTCTCGGCATCATCAGTTGGCGTCGTCTGTGGGAAAGAGGAAGTAAGCTATACTACCGCTTCCCAGACAAAAAGTTGCATGGTACTTACTCGTTCGATGACAACCACCACCAACAATAAGGGGAAGAACCACGTACCACCGCCCTCGAGAGACAGGTTCAGACTCTCGCAGCAACCGTAGAATGCCTCACCAAGAAAAATCATGACCTAGAGGAGCAACTGTGCCAAAAGAACACAGTATTTAACACTCAGGAGGAGGACTAGGAGGGCCAGCGCTGAGAGAAGGAACCAAGAAGGGCCGGAAGGCAGCAACGCCCCAACTAGACAAGAGCAAAAGGATACAAGCCATCCATCCACCGTAGATACGGCTTCACCATACATGGTCGTGGAGATGCAGATGATGAAGGAACGGATGGACTTCATGATGAACGCCCTCAGGGGACGAATGTCGAGCAACCTTGATGAGTTGGTCCATTGGACGGATTTACCCTTCACTGCATCCGTTACCTCATTCCCCCTTTCGCCAAAGTTCCTCATGCCGCAGGTAGAAGCCTACGACGGCTGCAAGGACCCCCTAGATCACCTGGAGACTTTCAAAACACTGATGCACTTGCAAGGTGTGGCAGATGAGATCAAGTGTCCTGCAAGTGTATGGTTCAGCAGGTTAACACCAAACTCCATCAACACCTTCAAGGAGTTGAGCACACAGTTCGCCTCGCACTTCATCGGGGGGCACAGGCACAAGAAGACCACTGCATGCCTGATGAACATCAAGCAATGGGAGGAGGAGATGTTGAGGTCTTACATAATATGCTTTAACAAGGAGGCTCTCTCGACTGACGAAGCCGACGACAAGATACTCGTGGCCGCATTTACTAATGGGTTATAGAAAGTTAAGTTTCTGTTTTCTTTATACAAAAAATGACCCAAAGACTATGTCGGATGTACTCTATAGGGATACTAAGTACATGAACGCGGAAGACGCGCTGCTAGCCTGCGAAGAGAAGCTTAAGAAGAGAGAACGACAAGAGGAGGCACAACAGGACAGGGGACGAAAGACAACAAGGACTAGAGACAGACAAGAAGATAGACGCTCTAAACCTCCTACTGGGAGATTCGCAAGCTTCACCCCTCTAAATACCCTGATTGATCAAGTCCTGATGCAGATCAAGGACGAAGGAGCCCTAATATTACCTAGCAAGCTGAAGGGAGACCCTAGCAAGAGGTCCAGAGACAAATACTGCCGTTTCCACCACGATCACGGTTATGATACATCCGACTGCTACGACTTGAAGCAGCAAATAGAAGCTCTTATCAGGCAAGGAAAGTTGCAAAGGTTCATTGGTAAGGAAAGGACAAACCCTCCCTAAGAGCAGCCTGCCCGGAGGGAAAACGAGCATCCTAGGCCACCCTTAGGAGACATAAGGATGATTGTAGGGGGCAACACAGCATCCAGTTCATCCAAGAAGGCACGCAAGACCTACTTTCGAATGGTTCCGAACGTCCAATTGACGGGTTTCGTCCCAAAGATGACACGGATCGATAACCTCGTAATTAGATTCATAGAGGAAGATGCATGACGTCTCCACCACCCACACGATGATGCACGTGTACGGGACTACAACACTCACCGAGTCCTTGTAGACAACAGGAGCTCTACTGATATCCTCTACTACCTGGCATTCCAACAAATGAGGATTGAGAGAGAACAACTGATTCCAACCAATGCACCACTTGTTAGATTTGGAGGAACAAAGGTACACCCCTTCGGTGCGGTCACTTTGTCCATAACGGTTAGTGACTATCCTGAACAGATCAGAAAAGATGTCACGTTCCTGGTTGTTGACTGTTCATCCACTTACAATGCCATCTTGGGCTGTCCTACTTTGAATTCATGGAAGACTGTAACTTCAACTTACCATCTAATGATCAAGTTCCCCACTGAGTACAGAGTGGGGGAGGTACGAGGAGACCAAGTTGCGGCACGGGAATGCTACATCGCCATGTTGGAGATGGATGATCATTTACAAACCATATGTGTGGAAGAACAATGGATGTTGGCAGAGCCCGTGGAAGGGTTGGAAGAGGAAACTCTCGATGACTCCAGGCCTGAGCGAACAACCATGATTGGCACTCTCGCCAGCCCACCCGTCCGCCAGGCACTCACAGTATTTTTAAGGGAGAACCAGGACATCTTTGCCTAGAGCCACGAGGACATGCCCGAGATTGATCCTTCAGTCATAGTCCACAAATTAAATGTTTCGCCATCTTTTGCTCCTATCCGTCAGAAGAAATAAGTGTTCGCACAAGAGTGAGACAAGGCCATAGCAGAGGAGTTTCACAAGTTGCAGGAAGCAAAATTCATACGAGAAGTATACTACCTCGATTGGGTCGCCAATGTAGTAATGGTCAAGAAGGCTAACGGAAAGTGGAGGATGTGTGTGGACTTCACAGACTTGAACAAAGCATATCCCAAGAACAGTTACCTACTCCCATGAATCGATGTTCTTGTGGACTCGATGGCAAGGCACTAATTACTGAGCTTATGGATGCGTTTTTTAGATACAACCAAATCAAGCTGGATGAAGCCGATCAAGAGAAAACTTCATTCGTTACCAGTCAAGGTCTCTTCTGCTACAAAGTGATGCCATTCGGACTCAAGAATGCGGCGCCACGTATCAAAGGCTGATGAACAGGATGTTCGCACATCAGCTTAGGAGGAATGTACAAGTCTACGTGGATGATATGCTAGTAAAAAGCATACGAGAGGACAACCACTTGGACGACCTCAAAGAGACCTTTGAAACCCTTTGGTCTTATAACATGAAGTTGAATCCAAACAAGTGTGCATTCGGGGTGACGGCAGGAAAATTCCTGGGGTTCATGGTGTCCCAGAGAGGTATTGAGGTCAACCCAGATAAGATACAGGACATAATGGAGTTAACTCTGCCAAAAACTGTCAAGGAGGTACAGAGTCTGAACGGTAAGGTAGCTGCCCTGAATAGGTTCGTCTCAAGAGCAACAGATAAGTGCCTACCTTTCTTCCGCACATTGAAAAAGTCCTTTGAATGGATGACTGAGTGTCAGCAAGCATTCAATGACCTGAAGGCATATCTTTCTTCTCCATCGTTGCTGAGCCCATCTAAACCAAGAAAAGAATTGTTTCTCTACCTTGCTCTCTCCCAGCCGTTGTTAGCGCAGCCTTAGTCAGAGAGGAGGACGGGGTGCAAAAACTCGTATACTTCATGAGCCGAGCACTCCGAGGTGCAGAAGAGAGGTACCCTTCAATGGAAAAGCTAGCCTTCGCCCTGGTAACCGCAGCCCACAAACTTAAACCTTACTTTCAGGCACATACAATGATTGTTCTAACAGACAAGCCTCTACGGAAAGCGATGAGCAGCCCTGAAGCTGCCGGACGGATGGCACTATGGGCGATCAAGTTGAGCGAGTTCGACGTACAGTATTGCTCACGTACGGCCATAAAGGGACAAGTTATTGCTAACTTCATCACAGAGTTCACCCACATGGAGGGCCAGGGGGCAGGAGAGAGTCCTCAATGGAGTATCCACACGGATGGATCATCCAACAGACAAGCAGGCGGAGGTGTGTGGTACTCTATAGCCTAGAAGGGGACGAGGTCGAATGCATGGTCCGACTTAATTTCCCTACGACCAATATCAAGGCGGAGTACTAAGCCTTGATAGCAGGACTGGATCTCGCCAAAGCAACAGGAGCCGCGAATGTGGTCATGTATTGCAACTCCCAAGCAATCACCAGCTAGGTTAACGACGACTATGAATGCAAGGGCGAACGGATGAAGAAATACCTTGAGCAAGTGAAGAATCGAATGAATGACCTCCAAGTGAATTTTGTCCAAATCCCAAGGGAGGAGAATGAACACGCCGACCGTCTTGCCAAGGCTGCATCAGCAAAGCATATGCTCATCCCTAGTTAGGTACTGTCCTTCGTTTAAATCTCACCATTGATAGACAGCGTTAGTATGCATGAGATAGGTTTCGAGAATAATTGGACGATACCAATAACCTCCTACCTGAAGGACGGCATGTTACCTGACGGTAAGGAGGCTGCAAGGAAGTTGAAGCTTCAAGTAGCACGGTTCGTGCTAATTAAAAACATCTTATACAAAAGGGGCTTCTTCCGCCTGTACTTGAAGTGTCTTATCCCCGAGGAGGCAGACTATGTCATGTGAAAAGTCCACGAAAGAGTCTACAGAAACCATTCTGGATCACGGTCATTAGTACACAAACTAATCAGGGCGGGATACTATTGGCCTACCATGCAGAAGGATGCCCTTGCATACATTAAAGCTTGCGACAAGTGTCAAAGGTTTGGCAACCTCATCCGACAACCAACAGAGGAACTCACTCCAATGACGGCCCCATGGCTTTTCGCTCAATGGGGATTGGACATCATGGGTCTATTCCTGACAACAATTCTACAACTTAAATTTCTGGTAGTCGGTATAGATTATTTCACAAAATGGGTAGAAGTTGAAGCCCTGGCCACCATTACGGAAAAGAATGTGTGAAGCTTTGTATGGAGGAACATCATTTGCAGGTACAGTATACCTAGAGTGCTGATCTCAGCCAACCAGAAGTAGTTCGACAACGACGCGTTCAGGGACTTTTACTCATAGCTAGGGATCAAGAATCACTACTCGTCACCATGGACAAGTTGAGGTCATGAACAGATCCTTGCTCAAAATCATCAAGACTCGGCTCAAGGGGGCAAAGGGTATATGGCCGGAAGAATTGCCAAGCATTTTATGGGCGTACACGATGACAACAAGGATGCCTACAGGAAAGACACCGTTTCGGCTAGCATATGGAAGCGAGGTGGTCATCCCGGCTGAAGTAGGACTCACAAGTTACAAAGTGAGGAACCATGACAAGGATAGGAATGATGAAGCAATGCGCCTGCAACTTGATTTGGTGGATGAGGTCAGAGCAATGGCTGAGCAAAGGTTAGCGCGGTACCAAGGCCTCATGGCCAAGCACCATAACTCCAAAGTCAAACATAGGGACTTCTAGGTTAGAGATCTGGTCTTGAGGAAGGTGACGAGCGCCACAAGAAACCCCTCACAGGGGAAACTAGGACCTAATTGGGAAGGACCGTATAGGATAGCATCATGGCATAGGAAAGGCACTTACCACCTGGAGACACTAGACGGACAAAAGTTGCACCACCACTGGAGCATGGAGCACTTGAAGAAGTACTACCAGTAGACAATAGCATAGACAAATCACATTGTACTTGCACATGTATCACATTGTACCTGCACATGTATCAAAAGTAGTAAAGAATATTGCGTGTTGTGTGTGAAAAACATCGCAAAATTGCATAAGTGTTTTCATGTTATGATGATTTGAGATATGAGAAAATCACTTTAACTCACATATAATCATAACTGCTTGATGGGGACTATCAACTTCAAGGTACATCCTATAACTCCCACATCTCCTAGAAGACACGCTTGCAATCATATATAAAGCATTTTCATTCTTTTTGCTTTTTATTTTTCTTTGCATATTTTTCTTTTGTTAAGCATACCATGCATGGGCATATAAGAGAGAGAAAATAAATACCCAATGATGTTAAGCTTTTGACATTGCACTTTTACTATGCCAAAGCATACAGATGTCATTGACATTGCACTTTTGCTATGCCAAAGCATACAGATGTCATTTCATGATTGGTGGGCAACAGTGGTGAGATAGTTATTTATGCCTTTCTCTTAGGATTTTCTAGTCCTTCTCGTCAAAAAGAGTGATACGAGTGTTAAGTACAAGAGATTACTTAATCTTACTTATCACAAATACGAGCCACAAAGCTCACTTGCTTAGTTGTGCATAGAGATGCTCATCTAAGTTACAAAAGATACAAAATTTAGAAAACTCTGTTTTAATGGCCATCCAAGGTACACAAGTACCAATGTACACAAAACACACTATTTTTGTATTTTTCTAATTTTTCAATTTTTATTTTTATTTTTATGGAAAACAAAATAAAGAAAAACTGAAAACAAACAAACAAAAACATGTTAAACAAAGCAAAGCATAAAACTAGACTGACTTAAAATAAGAAAGCAAAACATACAAGTAATGCATACTCAAAAACAAGAAAGGGAGAGAGAGAAAAAGTGACTAAATCACTTGGAGCCTATTTCCTTACACACCTTGGAAGAACCTTTCTATTTAGCAAATCCTTGATCCGGCAGTGAGGGGGAAGAATTGAAACTGTTCAAGTTCGAAAGGAACATAAGGGCTTTGAGTAGATGTCCAAGAGGATGGAAAGAGGATGGAAACTGATTCTGGTTTCCCGATGAGATCATATTGTTGCTTTGTTGAGTGGCTAACCACTTATAGCAATTTGGTTGAGTATGTCCAGTTGCTCTATAGTAATGACAGAGATGTTGCTTCTTCTGTTTAGACTTCTGAGTATTGCCCTTCTTAGCCTTAGGGTTTAGTCTTTTTCTTATCAAGCTTAGGGGGTGCTCTTAAGACAGATTTACCCTTGTCTATGTTCTCACTAGCTAAAGCAGTTTTGACATCATTGTTCTCAGATTCAACATTATTAGTAGGAGAAACAAATACAGTAGTACTTGTTGATGCAATACTAGGAGAAGAGAAATTATACCCTAAACAGGTTAGATTGGAAGCAAATTTCTGAAAGCTGAGCATCTCGTCAAGCTTTGCACTTGAAGTCCTCTCTAGCTGAGCTTTGCTTCGAAACAGCTCTGCTTCAAGCTTCTTGGTCTTCTCAGCCAAGAAATTATTCTTAAATCTCAGTGCTCCAATGGTCTGATTTGCTTCATCAAACTTCATGGATATTTCTTCTTGTTTAAGCACCACATCACTGGGCTTCTTGGTGGCCAACCTATACAACTTCTCATGCTTTTCGGAGACCCTGTATAATTTTGCATAGGCTGTGTGGATGTCATCTTACTCATCCATCTTTTCAAACTTAGACTCCACCAAGTCCTCTTTCTCATCCATCTATTGAGGTTTAAAAAGCTGCTGAAGCCTGATGCTCGATAGCTAGCTCGACAGATAAACTATCTATGTCTTTAATATTTGACTTGAACAACATGTTTCTTGAAGTACTAAATCTATCTTAAATCTACCCCAATTACAAGTAAAGTGCATTTTGTCAAAGGATTAGCCAATTACAAAAAAGTATGACCCTAAAAACAAACATGCACATTTAAGATGAATACAACTCCAAGCTTGGATTACACACACACACACACACACACACACACACATATATGAATCAACAAACGACTTAGCATTTGAACCCTGCACCTATTAGAGAAGCCTTATAAGACCATGCTACACAAGTAGCAGAAGTATTTAGAAAGAAGATACAAAGAAGCAAACCAATAGAAACATTCTATTTTGTGGGTTCCACTGTCATTATTCAGAGACCAATGGAATATGTTAGGACATATGTGATTTAATGTTAGGAACATATGTCAATATAGAATTGGCTAATTTTGTAATTGGGTAGATCTGGGATGTGTTTAATGCTTCAAGGAACAAGGTTTCAAGATTAAGTGTTAAAGCCATGCAATTTGTCCAAGAAACAAGTGAAGAAGTGCTGGATTTTAAAGCTAGATAGCTAGTATCTATTGAGGTTTAAAAAGCTGCTGAAGCCTGATGCTCGATAGCTAGCTCGACAGATAAACTACCTATCGAGATTTATGAAATTTAGTTTTTCAGAGCTGATTTCAATCCAATCTGTGAATACATGTTTGGGCTTTCTTTTCTCACAACCCTAAACATATATAAGGATTGTTTTAAGGGCCATCAAAGGTTGCACAAGTGTGAAGCAAAGCTGTGTTCATGCAAATTGTGGCCGGAGACAGAATTTGCCCTAGTTCATCTTTCTCTTGAAGAAGCTGCTGTGTTTATACACCGTAGGGTTCAGTAACCAAGGAGCTTCGTGATCTTCATCGTGTGATGAACTGAAGAACTTTACAGCTAACATCTTTCTCAAGTTGGTGAGTAAGCCGCGTACTGAGATCCGCGCATTGTATTGGTTAGTCACGTACTGGGAGCCGTGCATTACAATGAGAGATTGTCACTACAGAACAAGTCCAATTGGGTATTGGGGTAAGAGTTCAACTGTAGGTTGGTATAAGGTATTGAGATTCCTTTACCTGTAACCGCTTGTTGTGATAATAGTGAATTCTCGGGAGTGGTGACCTTAAAATCACCCGGTGGGGTTTTTGCCTTGTAGGTTTTCTCCATTCGTAAACAAATCACCGTGTCAATTTATTTTTCCGCTGCATTTAGTTATTTGGTAATTTGTTTGTGCTACTACGCTTCTTGCATGCAAATTGAATTAATTAATTAACTTGGCTAATTAATTGGTTAATTCATTACAAGGGGTCAATACATTCTTGGCCTATCAAAATATTCCAAGTGTTTTTAAATAAAAATTACAAAGAATGCTTAAGAGCCAATCGCATGTCGACACGTGTTAATTTTAATGACATAAGCAATCAAATTAAATACTACCATGTATTATTTTAAATTAAAACACTTTGGCTAATAAAAAAATGTCATGTGCTTCTTGGAGAGCAAGACATAAAGTCTCTCCATTTAAATTATGACATGTGTCATTGCTCATGGCCAATCATGTGTCAACACACCTCCTCAAGACACTTATAAATAGAGACCTTCCCCAGTTTTATGGAACACATTTAGAAACATTTAGAAGTCTCAAAACTTTGTAGGAATTAAGCTCCAAAACCTCCAACAACTTCAACCTTCGAATACGAAGAACATTCATGAAAACAAAATCATTCAAGTCATCCTTCTAGATCTCAAAGTTCACTGGAATCAAGCTCAAAGGACTTCATATAAATCAAAAGACTACAAATTAGTGAAGTTTTACAGATCCAAACCTCTAAAGCCCTAAACAACTTCCACTACAAATCTTTGAAGACAAAGAACATTCAAAAAACATTCATCCAAGTCTTAAAGTTCTACTGAAATTAAGCTCCAAAGCCTCCAGAAACTTCAAAGACTTTGATCCATCAAAACTTCATTGGATTCAAGCTCTAAATCCCCAAAGAACTTTCATCACAAATCTTCGAAAATCAAGAACATTTGAAGAATGCGAAGAACAAAAAATCTCTAACAATCACATAGCCAAAGATTCATCACAATTTCATTTCAAAGACCTTTCAATCCACTTTTCAATCCTAGTGAAGGACATTTTGTGTTTGGATCAAGACTACATCGATGCAATATAGAGAATTAGAGGATTATTCTACTCAAAGACTTTCCAAGGAGATTGAATCAGATGATTAATCTATTGTATTAAAATCTAAATATAGAGAACTGTACCAACAAATTTATCAATACAAATTTACATTTGTGAAACATATCAATTGTTTGATTTTCAAACTTGAGATTTTGTGTTTACAAAGCTCAAAAACTGCAATTCAGTTCAAATGATAAAATTGACTTATAATTTGTAATGGATTTAAAACATCAATTATATTTGCAATGCGTATAAATTATAAGGAGTTCAAAAAAACATAAAAATATTCTTTGGCTTGAAATGGTTCAGACTTCACATATTCAATCAGATTTTGTATTCATAACAATCTTTATATTACTATGATCATGCTAAACCCCAATTACTAGGCCCAGAATCACATGTAGGCGAGTGATATGTGCCAAAAGAGACTAGTTTATGTGCCAATGTATAACTCTCATTGACTTGGTCCAAAGCATAGTCAAATTGCACATATAAATTACTAGTTTCATTTTAGTCCATATCCAAAATTATATTTCATAAACTTAGTTAAGACAAATATATTTCATTCAAATTCTTGGTTGCCTTCGCAAAATTGGCACTTGCTTGATCCAAGTTTGAAGTGAATTGAACTTTCAAAATAACCAATTGAATCAAATCAAATTAAAAAATTTCAATGAGGGAGAAAATCTAGTTCCTTTCTTTTTTCAATGTAGCTCAAACAATTAAATAAGATTTGTGAGGAAAAACCAAGGAAAATTTGATAGATAAAACATTTTATTTTAAGCAAAATATAACCAGGCAAGAAAATGTTACCTACCTCAAGCAGAGATTACAAAATTCGCACTTCTCCCTAACCTTCCCGTCTAAGATCGATCCCCAAATGCCACCTAAAACAATGACTCAGTTACATCAATCTAGAAAGATCATTTATATTCCAAGTTAAGGAATTTCTATATACATAAGTTCCATATCTGACCAACGCCAAAAGAAAAAAAAGAATACATCTAAGATATCTTATAATGAAGCTAGCCCAACCCAAAAACCTCTTGAGTGCATCCTACAATTTTTTATTATTATTATTTTTTGACTTCTAATCAGATTTAATAGATTAACGGTTGTCAATAATTTTCCCAAATATTTAATGTGAACAGGACTAACCATTAGGCAAAGTAATTGGTCACGTATATAATATGTATGGGAAATGTTAACGGATGTTCTAAGGGCATTAGTTTATAAACTATTCTTAGAAAAATTTTATGAAAAAAATAATAAAACAATTATATTTTTTGACAGTTTTTTTATATTTTTCGTGAAAATGGTATTAAAATTTTCTTAATATTGTTTATTGGCAATTGCATTGCCCTAAGAGCACCTGTTAACATGACTCATATAATATATTGCCTACTCCACACTAAAGCAGCCATATATATATCTACACATGACAAGTCTAAATAAGGAGATTTCCATAACCTATTCAAAGATGTACAAGGATCCTCTTGACCATGGTGGAACTACACTCATGTGGCGTTTAGTACGGGGGAATCCACATTATTCCTAGCATCTAGATTCCTTGCAATCTGGATACCTAGGAATGTAGCTATTCCTATGTTTGGTTTCATTGAGAATCTCTTAAGATTCCTAAGAATGTGAGATGATAATATTTGGTTTATTCCTAGGAATCTTAAATGAATTATTTATTTTTTCCATTCTATCCTTAAATTTAAACGTGAACTACCAAGTCCTTTAAAAAAAAAAAATCTTCATCTAAATAAATAATGAAAAACAAAATATAAACTATTAATAATTTGTTGAGCAACACACACACACACAACAGCAAAAGTGAATACCTACCAATAATGGAGGGGTCCCTTTAAACTTTTTTTTTCCCACACGTGAAACATAATTAGAACTTTGTTAAAGAATATATCAATAGAGTTGTCTATCCTGTTTATATTATTTTGGCGGGAAAAGATAAAGACAAGGGAAAAGATATTGATGATTTGTTTTATATTTTATCTTAATTGCTTAAATGATAAGGAAAAAGGGGTTAAATTTGTCAATTTATAAAAAATACAATTTCCTTTAAGCTTGGGAATCTGGATACCCACCTATTTTAAAGGGAATCCACATTTCTACTTAGAGGAGTTTAAAGGAGGAATCCAGATTCCCATGGCATCTGATTCATTGGCGTGATTTGCAACCAAACATGGGAATCTTTAAACATTCCTGTGAATCCTAAAACATTACCCCATACCAAATGCCATATCAGAGTCTTTTTTTTTTCTTTTTTTCTTTTTTTCTTTTTTGTGTTTTTTGTTTGTCACCTACTTATAACAAAATTCTTGGTTTTGTAATCGAAAAAAATATACTACATAAATTATTACACAATTTCTATATTACACAGCCTACTACGTTAGAGTTGCTTTAAAAGTTGTTTAGTAATTTGTGGTAAAGGAAATTTTGTTTTTACAGAGATGCAAGTCAAGGTCATTAAGTCATTGCAAAGTTTACTAATTTCCACAACGAGAGTACCACATAGATTTAAGGGTCTGACATAGATTTCTTTAAAAAAGTTAAAAGCCTCATATGATATTGTACGTGCAAGTTAGATTTGAGCTTATATAAAGAAATGAAATAAGTTATCTAACAGTATATCTAAATGAAAAAGCCTCTAAGTGACAAAGGTAAGGTACGAGCTTTGACATGATAAAAGTTAGAGAAGCAGAAAGTGATAACAAGAATGTAAAAAGGACACAAGATATACATGGAAAACTCTAAGAAATGGATAAAAAACCACGGTTTGAGCAAGAATATATTCTTGCTTTGTTAAGCTTTGTATTATGTGAGAAGAAGAGGTAACTCTTGTACAATAAGGGTATTCTTCCTTAAAGAGAGACCTTGGTTTCTACCTTCCTATCTTGTCAACTTTCTACTCTCTTCTCAAAAGATCTACTTGGGTTCTTACCCTCAAAATACAGCTGCATGTTCCACTTATAATCTGAGAAATATGGCTAAGTACAAAGACAGGTGTCAAGTCATCATTTCCTTATTTTGGACCTTTTCACAGCTGTGGTATTATCTAGTAATTGGAGGAGAGAGAACACACGAACGTGGCACTGTAACCTGTGGGTAAGTGACTTTGCCATTGCTTGAAAAACAAGCCCTGGATAATGAGAGGGATATCAAGAGTATTGTGAATGATACATGTGTCTCTAAAGTGGTCCAACATTCTTTCAACTAATAAGGGGTGTTCTCATAGCTGCTGAGCTTGAAAAGTCACTATCTCCCTTTTTGCGAGTGCTTAAGTACCATGTCAGATGCATATCTTACTTCATTCCTAAGGCAGTCACGCCCTTGGCACGGGACAAGAATAGGATGTTTTAGCCAACACTTCCTCTTCCTTTGCTCACAGCCGCTCTACATATAGGGTCTAGATCCAACCACATATGCATTCTCCCATGTCTTAGTGGTGTAATGTACATACATCACTTTGTTTTGTTCTAACTTTATGGTGATCATATATATTACCTACTTTAAACAAGATAGGATATTCCCATAGCATATTCAAAGAGAGGTTTTGCCTATCTTGAAAAGGCAAAACTTTACAAACCCTCTCTATTCACTTTATGGATAGGATCAAAACCCGTGTATATTCACTAATTTTAACTATTTTTTTTTATAGGTAAGAAATTTTATTGATAAGACACTACTTCATGCGGTTTTGCATGAAATTGCCTAAAGAATTACATACAAATAAAAAAAATTATATTAAGTTATAAAATGAAAATTTTAACAATGATAATATGGACTTAAACATAAACAATAAGGATATGAAAATAATATACATTGATTGAATCAATATTATCACCATATATGAAATATTTCCATGGCCATAATTTGGAGTCTTTCAAGTTTCAAACCTAAGACTTTCACCATTCTTAACTCTTAAAAAAAAAAAGGAAAAGAAAAGCATAATCATGTTTATTTTTTATCTGTTTTACAAAAGCCATTGATAGATACCCAAAATCAATTTAACTAAAATACTCAACAAATTGCCAAAAACCAATTTAACCAAAATTTTCAGAACTCATACGGATATGCTTATAGTTTCCTAGAACATTGGAATAATCTTAGGCAATACCTTATGAGTGTGTCTAATATTGATTGTATGCATTACTTTTCTTATAATGGTATTTGTGCGAAAAATAATGTGTGTGGATGTTTGTGTGTAAAGCATAAATATAATATAACTTTATATAATTTAATAATTAGGAAATAGAGAGGGTTTGTTACATGTATGTATATTGTTATCATGTTATAATAACTTTTTGTCATAAAGTTAGTAAAATTCAAGAAAAAAATTGTAAGTCAGTGATTGCTCAAGAATTTGATTGGTTAAGTAAACACGTAGTGTATTGTTTTACGTATGAATGAGTATGGTTTTGTTTGTCAATATTTAATACAGAGCCATGAGTTAAGTTTAGTCATTTAGTTTAAAAATATTTTTTATAAAAACAATGACAAATAGATAATAACAACTGCATTAAAATAAAAACATTAGAGAAACTTAACAAAATAAAATGTTCATTACTACCCACATTGGTAATAAATAATCATAATGAACTATCATGTAACAATTCAAAATTTGAAAACTTGTAGAAGAAAATTGTAAAATTTCATTTTTTTTCTTGTCAATAACTTGATGTTTTCAAGTTCACTTTTTATTAAAATTTTTAAAATTTAAGTTTTTAATGACCTTCCTAAAAAAAATTTCTAGACAATCAAGGTCTTTTTATTTATTTTTTGATGGACCAGAAATTTTATTAAGAGAGAAAACAAATTATATAGGCAAACAAGCCTCACCCTAAATAACAGAAACAAAAGAAGGGAGACTGTTATTAAAATCACAAAAACCAAAAAAATTACAAGCTAAAAACCACTTTGTCAAAGAATGAGAAGCCACATTGCACAACCTAAGCACCCAACAAACAGAAACCTTAGGATAAGATGCCAAGAGAACTCGAGAGTCAGCACAAATAGACTTGATTCTCCAAGGGGGCAGATTCCAAATCAGAAATTAGAGGCGATCAAGGTCATGATAAACACTATACCCGCATAAACTATATAGAAAATCGAGTCAAGATGCAGGCCTTTAATTCTGGCGCCATAGAATTGTCTGCCAAAGAGAGCAGAGAGGACCAAAACAAAACAGAGCCCGGTACTAATAAGACAGTAAATTAAAACCGGCCCAGCATTGCATATGACTGCCAATGAATAATAGTAGGACAACCACAATTGGACTAGAGCCATCTTGAACAGCGCACTGATGTACCCGCTTGGAAGGAGTAGAAAAGTCATTATGGCTGAGAGCGTAAATGTGATATAATTTATCGTTGCGACGATCTCAAAATTCTTAAAATTTGTTTGGGCAATGGATGTCCCTGCGTCGTGTGGAGGTCCACTACTACTGTCATCTTGCCAAAGTCCCCCAGGAGGGGTGATTACTACTTGATAGGTGATTGTTATAAGCAGTGCAGCAACTACCAAAAGCGCATTGCGGTCGTCGTTCGATATTCTCGACCCTTCACGAGCAGTTTTTATGAGTAGTCGTAATCTCTCAAAAAATAAGACAGTATTTCTTAGTATTCCTGATCTCTCATAAAATAAGACTTCGGTTTTCCTTATGAAATATTCATAACAATTAACTTTAGGAAGAAATGAACACGAACAAGATAAAGCTCCAGCATAGCGTAGTATATCTCTGATCTCGCTGTTGTTTACTTGTCTTTGTTCTTGCAACATGTCCTGTGCTGTATGACCCTCTAAATTCCTAGCGTTTAAATTAACTCCAGAATTTAGTGACTCCCTCACGGCCTGCATATTGTAGTGATACAAACGCATTAGAATTTTTTTTTCTTCGTTAAAGTAAAAAAAAAAAGAATGATCATGATGTATTACTTGCACGATAGACATTCACGACACAAATGTATTTCTTTAGTATGTAAATAATTGAGGAAAGGAGAGAACTTGCCTCGGTTTGGTTTTTGGATACTGCCACGTGCAACACAGTGTTGCCTTCCTCATCCTGCCGGTTCAGTATCTCCCCGGCATTTTCAGGCTTATTTTTTCGGAGCCATCTTACCAAGCGTTTAAAAGCATCCAAGTTGTTGTTTTCCAGGGCAATATGCAGAGCGGTTTGGTTTTGAATCGTCACATCTTCAATAGAATTGGGACAGTCTGATAGAAATTTGTCCAATAGATCAAGTTGCTGCTCTGTTGCTGCTGCTGCAGCAACATCATGCAAAGGAGTTCTACCCTCCTTTCCTTTTACACGGACAAGGTCTTCATCTACCTGTAGAAGCCGATGCACCATCTGGGTATGCCCTTCTTGTAGAGCAAGGTGAATGGGGCTATACCCATATAGATTTGGCTTCCTGGCAAATGAGGGCTTTAATCTCATCATCTCCATAGCAAATTGGACGTGTTGTGGGCCCCCAGCAGATGCAGCTATGTGTAAAGGAGTGTCTACAAATGGTAGCTCATCGAGGTCCTCCAAAATTCTTACATCCTCCCGAATTATTAAACTGTAAAAGGCTTCAATATTTCCATGTTGAGCAACCTCGTTCAACTTAACAATTCT
This sequence comes from Notholithocarpus densiflorus, assembly GCA_030021035.2. Taxonomy (NCBI): domain Eukaryota; kingdom Viridiplantae; phylum Streptophyta; class Magnoliopsida; order Fagales; family Fagaceae; genus Notholithocarpus; species Notholithocarpus densiflorus. Next base: position 679,034 of record JARYZH020000158.1, on the reverse strand, counting down.
CTCACCCATTATAGAGTAGGCTGACATAGTAAGGCCGGTTATATATGATCTAAAGTAGTGGAAATTAATGGTTATAGGCTGATAGCAGCTAGCTGGAGTGAAGAAAATGATGGAGTATTTTTGCAATCTGCTTTGGTTTCTTATTTGGGAAAGGAAATTTGGTTTTAGAGAGATGCAAGTCAAGGTGTTCGAGTCATCGCAAAGTTTTTATTTCCACAACAAGGGTCCCACATAGATATGATGGTCCGACATAGATTTCTTAAAAATTATTGAAAGTCCTCATATGGATCATCACTGACAGGGAGATATATGAGGGTCCAACATAATTGAAAAATCAAAATAGCCAATTAGCAATCAAGGATATATTCCCCCTCAAAAAAAAAAAAAAAGCAATCAAGGATATATAAATGAACATCTTATTATGGATAGGATAAAAACCGGTGCATACTTACTAATTTTAACAATGTTATTTTATTTTATTTTATTTTTTATAGGTAGGAAAATTTATTGATAGGAGACTACTTCATGCTGTTTTGCATGAAATAGCCTAAAGAATTACATACAAATATATATATATATATATAATTATAAACTGAAAAATTTAACAATGATAATATGGACTTAAATAAATACAATAAGGATATGAAAATAAAATACATTGATTAAATCAATATAATCACCACAGATGAAATATTTCCATGGCCATAATTTGGAGTCTTTCAAGTTTCAAACTTAAGACTTTCACCATTCTTATCTTTAAAAAAAAAAAGAAAAAAGAAGAAGCATAATCATGTTTATTTTTCTCTGTTTACAAAAGCCATTGATAGGTGCCCAAAACCAATTTAAGTAAAATACTCAATAAAATGCCAAAAACCAGTTTAACCAAAATTTTCAGAACTCATACGGATATGCTTATAGTCTCCTAGAACATTGGAATAATCTTAGGCAATACCTTATAAATCTATCTTCAACTCTCACTATTTGTACCACTTCTTTTTCTCTTTTCATTTCTATTAAAACACATAAAAAACTGCGAAAATACACCTTAGCTCCATATATTTTAGGCAAATTCTCATTTTAGTCCCTAAATTGATTTTGCTACTAATGTAGTCCCTAAAAAAAGAAAATCAATTCTATTTTGGTCCTTACCGTCAACCTACTAACGAAAACCTCCTACATGACAGACAGAATGCCATGCTTGCTGATGTGGCCATTAAAATATTATTAAAAAAAATTATTTGGCATTTTTTAAATGCCATGTCAGCATTTAAATTATAAAAATTTTAATTCCTCAATTTTAATTTTAATTAAAAAATTTTTTTTACTTTTTTTCTAACAAAAATTTTACTTTCTTTTAATTAAAATGATTTTTTTTTATTCCAATCTCTATGATTCATATTCTTAGCAAATTAATCGTTATTTTCTTATAATTTTCTTTGTCTTTTTGTACTTTCTTTATAACCTAACACATCAAAACAAAATAAATTAATTAAACATATTTCTTGTCTTTTATTTTTATTGCTTTCATTATTTTTTTCAGAAGAACATGTTCATCAACCAAACGCCAAACCCATATTTCTAGCAAAGCAAAGCTTAGCCTTCAAACCTATAAATTTTCTTGGCAAACAAACACAAAAAAACCCACAGGAAAAACAAACAAAAACCCCCAAATCAAAGAACATCAACATCAAATCCAAGCAAAAGAATAGAAACCCAGCAACCAATAAAGCACCACCACCGAATCAAATCTTCCAAAATTTCCCAGCAACCAGCAAAACCTTAACATCAAATCTACAAAAATCCTACGCTAAAAACTTCCAAATCAACCTTAAAGAGAGGAAAAGAGAGACGGTGAGGTAGAAAGAGGTGTGAGAACCACTGATCTCGGCTTCACAACCACTGATTTGGGCTCTAATACTGAATCGGTGACTAGGGTTTCATACAACGAAGCCATAACTACATAGAAACAAAACTACCGAATCGGCGACTATGGTGAGTTACCGATTCGGCAGACCTTCTTGATGGGTTTGATGGTTCGATGGGTCAATGGGTTTTCTTTCTTTGACAGCAGCAGTGACCTCATCACTGAGTCTTGAATGAGTTCAATGGTGGTAGAGATGAGATTTTGAGATTAGAGAGAGTTTGGGTTTGAGAGAGATTCCATTGAGGGTGAAGAGAGAGAGAAAGAGAGAGATTTAGAGATAGAGAAAGTTTAGAGATCTTTTAAAATCTGATGACTAATGAGGTTAAAGAAAAAGAAAAGGAATTAAGGTTAAAGAAAAAGAAAAAGAATTAAAAAGATAATTATTTTTGTTTGTTTAAGAAATAATTTTAATTAAATTAGATTTAAGGTTTTTTTTTAATTTAATTTTTTTTAATAAATTTTCTAATGTGGCTTTTTAAAAAAATTAAAATGTTGACGTGGCATTAAAAAATGCCAAATAAATTTTTTTGATAATATTTTAATGGCCACGTTAGTGTCATGTCAGCAAGCAGGGCACTCCGTTTGCCACGTAGGAGGTTTCTGTTAGTGGGTTGACAGCATGGACCAAAATATAATTGATTTTCCTTTTTTAGGGATTACATTAGTAGTAAAATCAATTTAGGGACCAAAATGAGAATTGGCCCAAAATGTAGGAACCAAAAGTGTATGTTTGCCCCCAAAAAAAAAAAAAAAAAAAAATGTAAAAGAACATACACTATGCTTATCTACACAAAACATCAATAAAAGCCCACGCAAATATATTATCTAGCAAAATTGAGCCATTTGCATAGTGAAACATTGGTTAGTGAAGGATTTAATTCTTAATAGAAGAAAAAAATCAAACCGTATATATGCCTAACATAAGCGACTGTAAGAAGAGATGAAGCTGTCAAAGCTCCAGCACCGTCTAGTATATATCCCTCATCTCGCTAATGTCTACTCCTTGAGTTTGTTGTCCTTACAAGATGTCCAACGCTGTTTTATCCTCTAAATTCTTCTCGTTTACCTAGAAAGATGTCCCACCCCAAGCTAATAAGTGACGCACAGCCTGCATGCATAATGTATTGATGCAATACTGTCACTACTCTCACTGTCTATATGTAAACTATTACTCAACAGTCTGCACCGCCATCCCTTTTTTCTTTGAGAGATCCAGGATATAGACGTATGAGCCATAGAATAATAGATTCTGTTTAAGTAAGGTCGTCGTCTTCCCTTTTCTTATTCCAAATTCATAACATCTATCTCTCATCATGTTCTATTACTTCTAATTTGCAAAGCCAATGATCATTATAAGATAAGATAACTTTTTTTATATGTTATCAGAGATGGAATTATACATTGACCAAGGGCGCTAGCTGTGTGTATGTATATATATAAATATATATATATTTATTTATTGGATGTTATTGGGATTTATTTGAAACAAGGGGTAGGTAGGGGATTGGTGCCATCATTTGAAATTGTCCCGATGAGGTGCTTGTTGGAATATCCAAGAGAATAAATGTGTTTTAAACTCATCAACGGATGGGTATGGCTACTGTGTTAGGTGTTGTTAAGTGGCTACTGTGCTAGGTGTTGTTAAGTGAAAACTAAACCTGATAGTGAACAAAAAACTAACTTATCTCCAATTTGTCCGTCAAGTCGTCCAAGACCATAAGGGTCGTCCAAGGCCAGAAGGGTCGTCTAAGATCAGAATGGTCGTCCAAGACCAAAATGGTCGTCCAAGGCCAGAAGGGTCGTCCAAGGCCAGAAGGGTTGTCCAAGGCCAAATTGGTCGTCTAAGGCCATAAGGGTTGTCTAAGGCCAGAAGGGTCGTCCAAGACCAGAAGGGTCGTCCAAGACCAGAATGGTCAATGGTCGTCCAAGACCAGAAGGGTCATCCAAGACTAGAATGGTCAATGGTCGTCCAAGACCAGAAGGGTCGTCCAAGACCAAAAAGGTCGTCCAGGACCAAAAGGGTCGTCCAGCTTGCGAAGTGACCCTGACGACCACCCAACACTTATAAATTTCCAGAAATGGATTTATCCACAAGAGCTTGCAACTCGGACCACGTGCTACCAAATCCTTGTTCATCGCTATTAAGTGCTTAACTTCCAATGGCAGTTGTAGAAGATAAGATTGAATAGTCTAACTTCTATAGCGGTTGTGGAAGTTAAGTCTAAACCTTCTAACTTCCACAAATATTGGGGAAGTTACTAGACAAGTAACCACTCCAAAAGCTCACTATATAAAGACTCATCCACATCAAATAAAAGGAAGTTTTCCACTACTCCTAAAGTTAGAATTCTTGAGTTCTTGAGAGAAAAACTAACTTAAGCATCGGAGGATTCTTGGCCGGTTCACCCCGGTCACCTTTGATTTGTGTTTCTTTTTTTTCAGGCCTTCCAAGCAACCACTAGCCCATTGAAGCCCGGAGCATTCAACTTACTGATTTTCTGTGCATCATCAAAACCCACTGCACATCTTTGGAGCGGTGATCACTCTACAAGTATAAGTGCTTGTGAGGTGTGTGGAGCAAGGAATAGTATTTTGAAAACAGCTAAAAAAGTGTTTTTAGGATATAGAAAATGTTTTTAATAACATAGTTGTAAATAAATTGAAAATAGTGGACCCTACATATTTATCCAAACTCTTTTATCTCTTAAATTAAGGAGCTTATCTTTATCGTAAAAAGAAAAATTCTCACACTTCAAATTTGAAAATTAAAACTTATTATTAAAAAAAAATAAAAAAAATAAAAAAAATGAACGAATAAAAAGAGACAAATACAGACAAAATACATACAGTACTATGTAGATAGCTCAGCACTACAATTCACACTACAATCAACTGATTTTATGAAATTTTTGCAACTGGCCATTCAAAGTTTCAAACCAATTCCATTTTATAAGGCACAATACACTATCACCCAAAAAAATAAAATAAAGTAAGACAATCTACTACCATAAGTTACTACACCAATTCCACTTTAACAGACAACTATATATATTATAATAAAAAAATAAAAATATATATTTAAAATTTATTAGCACATATCTCACGTAATATGCTAATATCTATCTAACATATTAGCTCATTAATAATAATAAGTTGATATACTTAGATGATATAACAACCACAACATGTTGTTTTTCATCTATGATAAATGGCAATAGAAAAAATTGAATAGACAAATTGTGCACTCAATTGAACACGTGGGTGTAGTGGCGGATTATCAATTTGTCATGCAGGGGCACACTTAGCAAAAAGAAAAAGAAAAAAAGAAACAGATATGAGGATGTTTTGGACAACAAAATTATTAGAGAAAAGTGAGTGATGATGTGAGCTATTTGTTCTGGATAGATTATTGGTTAAAATGCAAATTGCATTTTATAAGTTGGACTGAAATTCATTTTAGTTCTCTAATTTTACTTTCATTCAATTAAGTCCTCTAAGTTTCAAATTTATTTAATTTAGTCATTCTGTCCAATTTCATAAAAAAAATGCTATTAAATTTGAAATTTAGAGGACATAATTGAACGAAAGTAAAATTTGAAGACTGAAATGAATATTAGTTAGATTAAGAAGGTGAAATTTGCATTTTAGTCTAAATTATTTTATCAATTAATTTTTATTTTTTGGCCGAAATTTGATATTTTCTCCGATATGACTCCAGAATATCTAGCTAGTATTTTAGACTAACATGAAATTGATTCATAAAAGAAAACATGAAATTGAAGTGTTTTTGTACTAGCCTAAGTACCGGCATGAAAAATACTGGTTGGTAGGGTATGTAATTGACTCCTTTGATGGGATCAAACCGTGATGAGGGAAAGCAAGAAGGTCCACCCAGTTGTAACGTGTAAGCCCCTAGCCAAAACCCAGTTGGTCTGATTAAGGTTACTCAAAACCCACTGTGATAATTAACCAACCAAATCTTGCTTTCTTTTTAGAGTGTACATTTAAGGTGGAGGTCGACGTCACACCCTGCACCTAGAACTAAAATTATTTAATATTTCATCCATGTATTTATGTAATGGGCAATTGTTCGTTGATTTTTTTTTTTTTTTTTTTTTGAGAATGTTTGTACGTTGAATTTGAATGGACTTAATTGGTAGACCGAAATTATTAGTAGTTTTTGTGAAGATTTGTGGCCTGTGTTTTGACAAAAGTCGTCTTAACTTGTGAAATTTACAAAGCAAATAACTCCTAACTAGAGGAAAATGGGGATTATAAAAAATTATATATTAGTTGAAAGATGATAAAATTTGAACCCAAGTGGATTTTGCCATTTAGGTGTGTGACAGACAGTGTGAGGAATTTGATTGCAAACTAAATAAAAAATAAAAAAGGCGATGATAATCCAATCAAACTGTTTTATTGCAATAATATTTTACATACATTGCACATTATATTCATAGATGGCGTTGGGTACTTCCAACCATACCTATATAAGCTAAATTTTATTCTCGAAATTTATTAGTAAACAAAAATGCAAATTGACACACATTCTAGATGCAATAGCTCCATGCTTGGCTATATATTCATTTTATGATCCGTTTGGATTGAGGGAGAAGGAGGGGGATTAGAGTAAATTTGATTCAAAATTAGCTTAATTTTAGCCAACTCTACTTTACTTCCCTTCACTCCCCCTCCTTTTTCCCTCTATCCAAACGGGCCCTTAGTTTTTTCCATTTAAGATTCAGCAAATAACCTATATCTTTACGTGCAATGATTAAAGCGGCTCCTACTATGATGATAATAAGTGGTGAAATAAAAACAATTTTAGCAAACCAGTCTGGAGCCTGGGTTATGATCATCAATGAACTAAAATAGCCGAAACAGAGGTATACAGAGACTCCGGCTAAAATCGCACCAACGACTCCGTCTGGTGGAACGAGGACAGCCATTGTTACGATTGAGGACAAAAATATAATAGAATTAAAAATCAAGAATATCGCAAAAGGGTCTGTTCTCCTAGCAGTGGCTGACCCTGCTCTATGTGGTGCTGCGATATTCAATTTGAACAGATCATCTGGGCTACGTCGGAGTACATCTGTGGTATTGGGTTCGAACAGATCATCTTGCCAAAGTCCCCCAGGAGGGCTGAGTATTCGCTTCATCACTTGATTACCAAAATTTTTTTTTTTTTTTTCTCTCCAACTTCCGGGCAGCCTTAGGTAATGTTCATGAGAAGAAGTAACTTTAGGAAGAGATGAAGCTGTTAAAGCCCCAGCACGGTCTAGTATAGCCCTCATCTCGCTGTTGTCTACTCTTCGTCTTTGTTGTTCATCCAAGATGTCCAACGCTGTTTTTGCCCCTAAATTCTTCTCGATGTTCGCAAATCTCCGACCCAAAGCAAGTAAGTGAGACACAGCCTGCACGCATAATGTAGTGATACAATACTGTCACAAATCTCATAATCTATGTAAAATATTACTCAAAGAGTCTCAACCGACATCCCTTTTCTTTGAGATCAAGGACATAGACGTATGAACCATAGAATAGATCCTGTTTAAGTAAGGTCGATCGTCTTCCCTTTTCTTATTCCAAATTCATAAAACTTCTCTCTCAAATCTTGTTTTATTACTTCTAATTTGAAAAGTCAATGAATCTTTAAAAGATAAGTTAACTTTTTTATATGGTCCCAGAGACAACGGAATTATACATAGACCATGGGAGCTAGCTCGGGAGGTCATTACCCTCTAATTAAAAAAAATAAAAAATAAAAAATACTGTATTTATATTTAAAAGATTTAAAATTTTGAAATATAAAATCTTGGCCTCCAAAATATTCAAAAAATAAAATGGTCATCTAGCTAATTCTCATGGTAGATGATCCCTGTAAAAAAAAAAAATATGTAACAAATCTAAATATGTTATTAGTATAAATATGTCATTTTTTTAATATTTAAATATCTGTGCTTGGCCTTATTTATTTATTTATTTATTTTTATTTATTTTTTAAATGACTATGTTTGATACTTTACCGTTTGCTATTATCATTATGTTGCTGTACAATTCATTTGGGAGTTCTTATTTTCTCTCTCTTTTTATTTTTATTTTATTATTAAAACTTTGTAACACTAATTAGTTTGGGAGTTCTTCTTTTCTCTCTCATTTTATTTTATTTTTAAAAATTTGTAACACTAATTAGTTTTTTAGTTAAAATAATTTATAAAATATGATAAGATAATAAATATAATTTTTATTTGATTTGTGAATGATGGAAAAACCATCTACAATATTTGAGTATTGCAACCATAAATGTTGTCAAAATAGGTTTCATAATAAAATGAAAGATGGTTATTTTTTCCAAACTCTTTGATCTTGTACATTAAGAGGGAAATTACTATGTATTTTAGTGTAATAGAATATTGAGGTTTTGTTTTGTTATATTTTCTTTCTTCGATGGTTGGGAGAAAGGGAATTTCAACCTTGAATGTCTTAGTTAAAAACACCACGAGATGCCAACCAACAATTAAACTACAAGACTATTGCCAAAAAAATTGAGTTGAAATGCATTAAGAAACTGTTATTTTGTATTTTATTATTTATTTATTAATATTTTTTTTAATACTAAGGGTCTATTTAATTAAGCATTTTGGAAGATTAAAATAGCGTTTATAAAACCTAAAACTTTGTTTTGCAACCACAACTCTCATAATTTTTTTACAAATGATCATTTTAAACTCAATAAAACACAATTTTTCAACAACTTATACATACAAACGCAACTTAAGTAGATTTTTTTTGGTTCTTTTTTATTTTATTTTTAAAATTAGATGTTAATTTGGAATTAAAAATCATAATTAAGGAAAGTAGAGAGAGTTTGCCTCGGTTTGATTTTTGGATAATGCAATGTGCAATATAGTCTTGCCTTCCATATCCTTCAGCTCCAAGATTTTCCTCCAATAAGGCCACTTCCTTAGGAGCCATCCCACCAAGAATTTAAAAGCCTCCAAATTGTTGTACTTGAGGGCAATATGAAGAGCAGTCTCATTTTGTGTCGTTACATCTATAATAGAATCAGGACAGACTGATAAAAAATTTTCTAATAAAGCAAGGTTACCATTTTTTGTTGCTACGTAATGCAAAGGAGTCATACACTCCCTTCCTTTGACACGAACAAGGTCCGCATTGTGTTGTAGAAGCTGGCACACCATCTCTGTATGCCCATTCAGTAGAGCAAGGTAAATGGGGGTATACCCATCTAGATTTTGCTTGCTGACAAAAGAGGGCTTTAATATCATCATCTCAAGGGAAAATGGGAAATGCCTAGCAAATGCAGATATGTGTAAAGGAGTATCAACAAATGGGAACTCATCGATGTGCTCCAAAAGTTTTACATCCTCTCGAATTATGTCGTAAAAGGAATTAATATCTCCCTCTTGAGCAATCCCATTCAACCTCTGAATTCTCTCGTCCATTCTCGAGAAGGCTATTAATTTTAGGCTTTTCCTTGGTATGAACTTGATGATGCGTAACTTAAATAAATAGTGCCGTGTACAACTTTGTGTGCGTTTGGTTCCACTTTTAAGGAAATAAAACGTGCGTTTTCCAGCTGTGACTCACAGAAGCCTCACTGCAAGAAGGAAACTATGACTCACAGAAGTCACTTTGTTGAAGTGTGGGTATTGGGTTAAGCATGCAATATATGAAACACAGAGTTAGAGAGAGAGGTGTTGAAACTTGAAAGAAGACAAAATGTGAAGAAGTGTGTGTGGAGGAAAATAGAAATAAGGGAGAAATAAAGAAGACAAAAGGTGAAGAAAATGTGGTTGAGAAAAAAATGGAAGAAAAAAAAAAGTGTTGTGTTGGTTATAAGTGTGGTGTGGGGCAAGGGCATGAACAAATCTTTTTTTTTTTTTTTTTTTTTTTTTTTTTTTTAAGTTAGCTTATGAAAAAAATAATAAATTATATTAGAGTAATGCTATCTCCAAAATATTTTTACAACAAATTTAGTTAACAATAAGTTGTTGTTGGTTTTAATTTGGGCTACCACTAACATAAATTTTTTACTTACCAATAACAACTTGCCACCTAGAATTTATCGTAAAATTATTGTGATAATGTTGTAAACCTAGCATTATTAATTATAATAAGCACAAAAATAAAATAATTAGTTAATATCGATGAGTACGATAATTACAAAAAGAAAAAGATAAGTCTTAATAAAATCATAATTGGTAGAGATTCATACTATTAAAGGTTTCAAAATAATTATTGTGTATTTCATTACAATGAAAATTAAAAGTGGCATTTGTTATTAACAAGAAGTAATTAACAATCTTCTAAAAAAAGCATCAATAATAATAAATAACAACTATTATTATTATTATTATTATTATTATTATTATTATTATTATTATTATTATTATTATTATTACTACTACTACTAGCCTCATCAAACGCGCTTCGTGCGTGTAATGAGACCCTTTTTTTTAGATATATATTTTTTTAATAGGAACTTGGGGTAGGTTTTTTTTTATTTTTTATTTTTTATTTTTTAGGAACATGGGATAGTTTTGGTTGTGTAGATGGGGTAGTGAGAAGTTTAATAGAACATGGGTAGGTTTTTTGTTTTTAATTTTTGTCATTTTACAGTTTTAACCTCATTTTTATGTTTTAGGAATAAGAATTATTTAATTAAATTATGAGTGTTTTTGGAATTTTTTTTTTTAAAAACTAACTTTCTAAATCCTCTTAATATATAGAAAAGAAGATGAAACCATAAGTAGGGAAAGACTTCTCATATTTATGTATTTTGTCATTTTTAGTAATTTACACCTCAAACATCAATTTTGATAAGAGCTAGTCAAATACTCAACTTTTTCAAAAAGTGTTTTTTAACAACTTTTATCAAATGCTTTACTTTTTAAAAAGGTCTAGTTTCATACCATACTTTTTGAAATCACCACTTTTTAAAAAAGCACCGCATCAATAAGCTGACTCAAACTTACCCTATATTGGTGGCTAAATGTGAAAGAACTAGCTAGGTGGACAAGTCAAAAAGACAGAAATCCATGGGCGCATCTGGGTTGGGTGAGTGTTTTGGTTGTGTGGGAGTGGTTAGGCTTCAAACTAGTGATATGTCAAATTGTCAATTTTCAAACATACCAACCCAGTTTCGACCAAAAGAAAGGAAAAGTAAAAATATGTACAGTATATGAGAGTGTGAAAATCTTTTACCATCATAAAGTTAAAAAAGATTGAGGGTAAAGTATGCTTTTGCTCAGTAGGTACAATTTTAATGTTTCACATTTAAATATCTTGGATTTTAATTAGTACTTCAAATCTCAAAAGAGAACAATTTTGTTTTTGTCCCTTTGTCTAAGGGCTTAGTTTTTTTGGGTCACTTAAATGTTTGATTTTATTCTCTCTCTCTCTCTCTTTTATTATTATTTTTTTAATAAAATTTGATTTTGTGCTCTTAATTATGGGGTTCATTCGATTTTAATTCCTAAAAAATAGTAATTATTCAGTACTCAATGAATAATACTTTCTTCTCTTGCATAAAAGTGTCTTGTTAATTGAATTCAGGGTGAGAACTATCATTTTTGTGAGAGGAAAGTGTTGCTTTCAAAGAGTACTAAATATTTTTTTATATGTGATTTGACTAATTTGATCCTTAAAACATGAGGCATCTCTACATCACTTTAGTAATTTAAATAGAAAATAGATGGAGATTGTTCCCTTTTTCTAATTTCAGGGAAAAAATCTAAACTTTTTAAATTTGATGGATCAAAATGAACTTACAAAAAAAAATAAAAAAAGAAGATTTATCCAAGACTTTAATTGATTGATGCTAAGGTCAACATTAATAAAGTTGTGGCAAAGTATGTAAATTATTAACTTAATTTAGCAAAAAAACATGTTATGCTTTTATGCCATTGGCAATGACATAGGTCATGATACAAACATAAGATAAGATGTAAGTTTCAGTTAATTTAATTGATAAAATTTTTTGTCTTTAAATAAAATATCTAAGTTTAAATTCTATCTACACAAAAATTTCAAATCACGTCTTAATTTGATGAATTATCATCATATCATAAAACGGGTCTCGTAGATACAAATCTATCATATTTATAAAAGAAGAAAATTAAGGTACCACTAAGCACTAAGAGCACTCACAGCAGAGGAGGGATAATGCTATATTGCTAAAATTTAGCTCCACAAACACAAAAATCACGCTGCAGCAGTGGAGGCAAAAGCTAAAATTTTAGATGATTTGCTACAGTGCACATCTATATACAGATGTATATAGATGTGCACTGTAGCTGAGAGCAAAAAAAAAATATATATATATATAAATATTTTATTCCGCTGGTTGATTAAAATAATACACCTTCCTTTTTTTTTTTTTTCATTCTTTCATGCCTCTCTCTCTCTCTCTCATTCACTCTCATCTCTCAAGCTCACTCTCTCAACTCCGATCACCGACCCATGAAGCTCGCCGCCGATCGGAGTGCCTGACTAGGAAACCCATGGAGCTCACCGCTGATCGGAGTGCTTGCTTGTGGATATTGGTTCTTTCACGCCGCCAATGGTTGTATCACGCCGCCGATCGGAGATTTGGGTGTTTTTTTTTTTTTTTTTTTTTTCCTGCTGTGGACTGCTGGTGGTGGTTGTGGGTGTGAGGAAAAAGATTGGAGATTTGGGTTTTTTTTTTTTTTTTTTTTTTTTTTTTTTTCTGCTGTGGATTGCTGGTGGTGGTGGTGTTGTGGTGGTTGTGGCTGTGGTTGTGGTTGTATCTGATGGTGGAATATATTATTTTATTGTAGTGATTATATTATTTTATTGTGATGTTTATATTATTTTATTATGTTAAAAGCTAAAATAGATCCATTGCTGTAGCATGTGTATAGGTAAAATAGATAAAGTGGCTTTTTGTGTAGCTAAATAGCTAAAATTTTACATCCACTGATGTGGATGCTCTAACAAATGCTTTAGCTGATTACATAGTCTCAGTCACGTAGTGAAACAAATGATCAATTGTGGAAACGTAACTAACAATCATAGGACATAAAGCCATGATTAGGTTCTGTTGAAAAAAATAATTTGCTTACCACTAAATGACATTGACAAACCTAATATCATCCTCTGTTTTGGCAAAAATTATATGTTGTACCCGGCATATATGCCGGGTCTCTCACACACAGGCGGGCCCCACAATGTGTGGGACCCGCCAGTCTGTGAGTGACCCGGCATATATGCCGAGTACACCATATACCTGCTCCTGTTTTGGATAGGGTTTGGCTTTATGTCAAATCAAATTATTGCTCCATGTTTTGCATTCTACGTAATATTGTCGGTATGGTAGCATGACACCCTCGCAAATATCAGCAAGATATGGTGACAAGAATTTCACTTTTTGTTGTGTCTATTAAAGTGAAAATTATATTGTGTACCCGGCATATATGCCAGGTACGCCATATACTTTCTCCTATTAAAGCCATCTCGAACAGGGGACAGTATTCTTGTCAGAAAAACAAAAACCTATCGCAAAAATTGTAAATAATATATTTCTAAATACACAATGGGCTCATATTTCCCAATTGGCAAGTCCATTTCCACGAGTACGAGTCACATAAAGTTATAAAATGTTTTCCTTGGTGGGGGAGGACTACACATGTTGTCAAGAATTGAATAGATGTAAACATCCTAACTAATAAAAAGGGAAAAAAACAAAACATTTTCTTTGTGTTTTAAAAAATAGTTACATTTTAAATTTGAAATCTCTTATCAGTATCTTTAGGCCACTCTCGTGAAAATATGGAATTCATTTATATAATAACTTAATGCGTGTAGAACAGAGAGACCAAATACACTCAAGAGAATAGTCAAATGTTTGAAAAAGTTTGAACACCTTTATTTATAATAAGAAAAATTGTTAGAATTAATGAGTTATTTAGAAAAAAAAAATCAGATTGTTGAGCGTAATTCAATTATAAAAATTAAAAAAAAAATCTAATCAAATTTATTGAAGCAAGACAGATTCCAAAAAAACCTTTGATAGTGATAACGACCATCACGTGGTAAAGATAATAATAAAAACAATAATATTATTATTATAATAATACCAAAAATTGACATTGCCACTACTCCATGATTTTGAATAATAAATGTAAGCTATAGTTTCTCTAGTGTTTTCATGGTTATCCCGCTTTAAAAGGTGACTTTCTTATGGTAATACTAATAATCAAACTCATTATAATATAATAACAACATATTAGTGCTTGATTAATTAAAGCCCCAATAGATGACCTCCGACAATAGACCTCACAAGTGAGGACCACAAAAGATTAGCGTTCTGTTTGTTTCAACATTATTGTATTTTGGAAAATGGTTCATTTTTTGAAAATTATTTTCTAGAAAACTATCTCATTTTCTGGTGTTTGGTAACGACTTTGAAAATGAGCCTGAAAATGTTTTCTAGTGATTGATATGCAATTTTTTTATTTATATTTCTTGTATAATTTAAAACATGTACAAACATATATATATATATAAATTGACATGAGAATACATCTTCAATAAGTACAAATAACAATAACTTTTAATTGTCTACTATTTTTACTAGTACACTAATTGTTTACTATGGTCAATTACAAGTTTTCAATATTACTCTAAATTATGTATTTATGTAATGTGATCTGTATAATATATCATCATTGCATAATGTATCTGCCAAACAAATGCAATTCCCCTAAACAATTATCATTTATTATATAACAATATTATTAATTTACCATAAATATTGTCCTATGTAAAAGCAATTTAGAGCCATAGAGGCACAATATTTAAAATTTTCGTCTTTTACTTCATTCATTCTTTCTTTTTTTTCTTTTTTTCTTTTTGGGCACTTTTATGTGCAAAAAAGTAGTAACTTCTTCTGCCTGGAATCCATTAAACTGAAAATTTCTTAGAGAAAAAATAAAATCAAGCTTGAAATTTAAAGCAAAAAATTGAGATTTTGGTAGAGATGAATGAAATAATAACTGCTGCAAATCTGTTCTTCTTTGCAAGTCGGAGCTATTGACCGATCAGTGAGGGAAAAAAAATATAATCAAAGAACTGTATTATAGAGGAGAAGAGAAACATGGAGAAAAGAGAGACGAGAGATAGATAGAGAGAGAAAAAAAGATCTATGGAAAGAGGGGAGACCAGAGTTAGTGACAGTGTGGGTGTGAGGACTAAGGAGAGAAAAAGTAAAAGAAAGAGAGAAAAAGTGAGAGAGCTTACTATGAAAGAGAGAAGGCGCCAAAAAATTATGTTTCTCGCGGCTACAGATGAATATAATATTTATAGGAGATGCAACACGTGAGAGAGAGATTGTTTTCCAATTTTTTTTTTTTGGAAAACAGCCTATAGAAAATAAGCTTTATTTTTATTAGTGTTTTTTGTTGACTAAAGATAGTTTTCCATTGACCAGTTTTTTTTTTTTTTTTTTTTTTTTTTTTTGTTTGCTACCAAACACTGGAAAATGTGGAAAACTATCTTTACAAAATGTTTTCTAACGAAACAAACAGAGCGTAGGTCCAAGATGTAGTTGGGGAAAACCCCATTGAGAATTAGTCATTTGTGTCATTATTAAGGCATTCATTAATTACATTCCAAGCAAGTGGCATCACATTTGTTAATAAATTATTTTAGGAAAATTTTAAATTTTAATATTACTTTCATGAAAAATATTTAAAAAAAAAACTATAAAAAAAAGGTTAATTACTTCTTTCTTTTTTTCATAAAAAATTTCTAAAAATGATTCATCAACAAATGTCCTTAGGACATCAATTAACTTTTCCATTTAACATATATCCCTTTTAAAAACCTTCTTGTGGTTGCAATTTTTCATTTTTTAAAAATGAAAAGGAAAAGTATGAGTTTTTTTTTTTTTTTTTTTTTTAACAAATAAAAGTATTTAGACCTCTTCAAATATTTGATTATTCAATCAGGTGTATGTAGTTCCCCGGCCCGTTACATACACACTTACAGAGAGAAATCTCTTAAGGGTGGCCCCTAGATGTTGGCGAGAGGTTTCAAACTCAAGATCTCGTGGATATCATGAGGAGCCTAAATTTTTACTAATTAATGCTCCATTATATTTTGATTTTCTTTCTTTTGCACATAAATGAATTTTCTATTTGAGCTAACTGTGATGTGCTTGAGAAACTAAACTTTAGATTATTAATTCTAGACACCTAAATATGATTTTAATTTACCAGGATATTTTATTCTTGAAAAATATTTTCTCAAGGAAACAAAATTCTTTGGGTGATAGTTAAAGTCCTAAATAGCCTTAATTATGTAGTAAATATGGAGAAGTGAAAATAGTGAAATGGGTGATATGCTTAATTAGCATGGGTCAATTTACAAAAACCAGTCAAGTATAACTAAAATACCAGTATTGTTCCATGACTAAGATTTTATGCTAATAAATATTTGAAGCTTTTTGGTTGGAAATTAAAGAATTGATTAGAAGATATTTTAGAAAGGAGATCTTAAGCACGTATTCTATTTTTGTGTTTGATTAATATTAATAAATAGAACAATTGTAGATAACTTGTGCTGTTGTACATTAATTCCCGGAAGATTCCAAGCCCAAACTTCTGACTTTTAATTTAGGAGTCAAGAAGACGAAGATAATGAATTTAATTATACAAGTTGAAAGAGAGGAAAGGTGGTGGAAGATATATAAAGCATGGACTGCATTTTGAAAATGCCAAATGAATGTTAATTAATTATGTTATGTAAAACCAGCCAGCGCTGCGTCTTGGTTTCACTAAAAACCAGTCCAAATTTGAAGGCACTAGATCTCTGACCTTTGGGAAGCAATATTTTTCCAAAAGATTTATGACATTAGAAGAATACGTCAAAACGAGTTAAAGCTTGGCTGCATGTGTTTCATAATATTCTAGTAGCTAGCATCTTTGGAATATGTCAAAAGCGAGTGAAAGCTTAGGTGAAAATTTTTTCCTGAATTCGTGGGAAAAAACAAAATTGCTTTTGTACGGTTGTTAAAATGGGGTCATAAAGTGGTTATCACTTTTTACCGATTCTAGACCAATCTTGAAATACACGATGCTAAATTGAATAGCAATGATGCTGTTGTTGATGATTATCTTGTATATATTTTGTTTGAGAATCATGTTGCAGATATTTTGGCGTACAGGCTGAAGAGAATGTGTAATAAAGAATGATCTTGATAACGGGTGTCTTAAAGTAATTGTTTTAAGAAAGTTTTGAATACATTTTTATTTTTTTAATAAAAATTTTCTATAAATATATTTTAAATCAATGCCCTTAAGGCTTCTGTTAACTTTAACTATAAAGAATAAGAAAAAGAAAAGATGCAAATAATATTTTCCAAGATAACATATCGACTCCCAGGTGTTAATGACAAGATTGATCAAATGATAATGAGGTTGTGTCTAAAAAGATGAGCTTCAAGCTATGTAGCAATGGCAACCCATTATATAGTGCTATTAACTTAATGTTTATCACGTGGAAATATCAATCTAACTAACTCTCCTCTAACAGAATCTAATCACACTCCTCCATAATTACAGGCGTTAATCACGGAGATCATAACTGATAGATAACCAACTCTAGAGCTGAAGGAGGCAGAGTACTAGAACAATGAACAAGCATAACGCCACTGGTACAAAACACTGTCGTTTTAAATAGCAGTCACTTAACCAAACGGCATCGTTTCTTGAAAGACATTACTGAATACACACCTCTGATGAAAACGCACCGATTGGGAATGTTACCGTTAGCTATTTGAAATCTGTAACTTTGCTTGAGATTCTGACCTTCCTCTTTCACTGTCAACCAGTGGTCTGCTAATTGTAGATGTGTGTCGTTGTTCTAGTTTTTTTAATGAATTACGTTACTCTCATACTAAGAGAGAAGGTAATAAAGTTGCTCATAGTCTTGCCAGGTATGTTTTACATATCTCAAACTATATTGCGTGGATAGAAGATATTCCACTATAGTTTATTTCTGTAATCCAAGCTGATCTAGCTAGTTTTTCTTAATAAAAGTTTCAATGTCTTTCTTCTCAATAATAATAATAATAATAATAATAATAATAATAATAATAATAATAATAACATATCGAAAAACTATTGTAGAAATGAATATTAGAGTTCATAACTTACATTCTCAAAAAACTGTTTTAAGAGTACATTTTTAAACTCAATGGCATCGAGATCCACTTAGAAACGAAAATAAAAGGAAATAAAGAAAGAGATGCATATATTATTTTTATTTGTAAATATCAAAATTTGATGTAATTAATGATCATATGATCTAGTGATATTTCAACTATATATATAAATATATAAATATTTACGTAAAGTGATATTTTCATTAGTTACGATAAATGCAATAGAGATTTGTTTTTTTCCTAGACTGTATGACATGAAATTTATATTATCTGCTTTAAGATGTTAATGTATTTGTTTTTGGTGATCACAGGATTAGTATTGAAATTTCTTATTCGATAATAAGAGACTTTTTGCCAATAAGATTAACTAAAATTTTACTCTCTTGAAATTTAAGTGGATATATACCTTTGAAAATTAAGATTTATTTTATGAAAAAAGTAAAAGAGTACATATGGGCAATAATAAAATTTTCATATGGACTCATGTTTAGAATTATAGCCTGACCCGACTTTGGTATATGTCTTATATATTCTCTTATATAAATTTATTATTTCTTAAAATATGCCTTTAAAAGTAATAATAAATATACGGTTTGAATTAAAGACCATACTATTTTACTCATCCCTCCATTCCATTATGCTTTATATATAAATATATATATATATATATATATTAAGAAGCTAAATAATAATTAAGGTTTAACAAACTAATCTACTTGCAAAAAAAAAAAGAATAAGAAAAAAATCTAATGACTTAAGTTAATTGGCATTTTTTTTATTTTTCGAATGGAAACATATAGGATTAAAATCCTTATTTTCCATTAAAAATGTATTTTTTTTTATTTTTTATAAAAGGATTAAGAGAATAAAGTTAATGGGCCAGATCATTTTGGGCTGTGTATTCTCTATTTTCTAATGGTCCAAGTCTATCCACTTTTCCACAAAAGAATAACCTGGGTTAGCAATAATGGGTCTAAGGTCGGCTTTAGGTGCTAATCTGCACAGCCCATGTATATATTGCCCCTTAATGTAATAGCAAAATCAGTGGGCCTCTCTCATCACAGTACCATAAGAGTTTAAGAGCAAAAAATAAGATGAACCAAAAAGAATCTGACCATGTCACCACGGCCCACATATCTCTGATGCTGGACCTTCTCAAATCCATGAATATTATAAACCTAAGCCCAACTCTTTTCAATAGAGTTATCATCCCTATGAAATTTTTAGGTTTCCTTTGTTTTGACATAACAAAACGCTTTCTTAAAAATAACTCATTTTCGTGTGTTTAGTTGTTAACCTAAAGATGAGAAAAAAATATTTTATGTTATTTAATTAACTCATATGAAAAACTATCCATATTTCTTTTAATTCCAAACAATTATATAAACAAAAATTATATTCATGAAAACATACTCGTGATTAGAAAGTATCAAATGGGAAAACTGACTTCAAATGTCATTTGCGGGGAAAGAAAGTCAACAATTAATTAACATGACTTAACATCCTGTATGTGGTGGTCAACAAAAATTTTTATACAGAGGAGTAAAGAGAGAAAAGTAACCATAGGGAATTTTTGGGTAAAGTTTGTGTCCAGTGCCTTTTGGCGCTGAACTCGATGCGATTTCTAGACACGTGTCAGCATCGTATCATATCTAATGCAAAAAAAACACTGGACAATGATCATATTTGAACATTTTTACCTCATACTTATAAGAAGGGTTTAGTTTACTTCCAATACTTTTTTTAACTGGAATCTCATTTTGTTTTAATGAGAAACTGCCACATCACCCACTAATTAAATAAAAGGTGAAGATTAAAACTCACTATCACTTGCTATTGTGTATTTAAAATAAAAGGAGATTTTCAGTTAAAAAAGTACTAAAGGTAAACCAAACCCTTATAAGAACCATACCAAACATTGCACAATCAACGTTGTTGTTTAGTGGTTCACCAATTTTACCTTTTTGGTTATTAATTAATTAATACATCAAAAAATGATGAAAAAAAATGAAGAGGTAGAAAATGTAATTATAAAATTGAATTTTATTTGAACCATTTAATTTCAGTATTGAAAGTCTTTTTAAATGTAGTAAACTTAAATTTGACTAATTCATGAATTGAATCAAATGTTCTCTTTAACTAATAAGTGCCGAGCCGGCCCCTATGCACGCACCAATATATATATATATATATATATATATTTATATATTTATGAGTTTGATTCAAATTACACTTAGTGTAACTCTTAGTAATGTTAAACTACCCAATAACTTGTTATAGAATTCATATTTTGAAAATCCTACCATTGAATTACATGTTTTATATGTTTTTAACATTCTTACAAATTTTCATGTCAATTGGATGTTATTTACTATTCGATCCATAAACTCATATTTTATGCATTATTTTAAACTACAAAAATTTGAATTTAAACAATTGATTGATGACATGGCTATGAATCTTTGATTATCATGAAAATTTGCAAGCATGGAGAAAATACGAAAATAATGTAATCCAACGGTGAATTTGTCAAAATTCGCATCCAGTTAAAAAAATATTAAGTAGTGTAACATTGATTAGAGTTACACCAAGTATAACTTGAATCTATCCACACACACACACATATATATATATATATATATGTATATATTCCCTTAGAAAAAAGGCCCAATCCCCAAAAATTTAGTAAACTTAAATTGAGCTAATTCATGAATTGAATCAAATGTTCTCTTTAACTAATAAGTGCCGAGCCGGCCCCTATGCACGCACCAATATTTATATATATATATATTAATATATATATATATATTTATATATATAGAAAAAAGGCCCAATCCCCTTTGTAAATGGCACAAAAGTTTTTAAATGATTGAGCAAAAGATTTTTTTTTTTTTTACTAAGTGATGCTAGAGATACCTCAAATTTTACTATAGACTTACAAACTAACATGTAACCAATTATTTATAAAGAAGTAATGCAAACACTCATTAACTAAGCTGCTGAAGTTCATCAATTATAGTAATTATCACATTATATTCTGAACATTTTGTAGTACTTTTAGTATTTTGCTTTTTCATTTCTAACAAGGCTTCCAAAACAGGAGAACAATAGAAATTTAACCCAATTGAAACCCTAAAATGTTTCAAAAGCAAAATATATACAACAAACATATTTTGACTAATCTCCACCTAGCTAATAGTTTGAGACTTTAATTTTTGTAAACTAATCTCCTACAAGCCACACACCAAATGATATCTATCCATGTCTTTCTTAAAAGCAAGATATAAAATTAAAATTTTGATTACAACTTTACTCACCATCATATATCCAAGTTAAAGTAAATTTCTTTTTAATTTTCTTTTTGTTAAAATTTATGCTTCAACTATGATATTCAATCCTATTATTCATCTATTTTTGAATTTAATGTTCAAATTATTCTTAATTTAAAGGCCTCACATAAATTTTTCACGTTAGACCCTAAATTATATTGGCCAAGCCTTGAATAAGTGGTAGAGCCACACCCTTTAAACACCCTAAAAAATAGCATAAGTCATTGGTTAAAATCTGATAAAAGACTTTTCTATTTTCTACGTGTTAACGTACATTATGTTATGGGCTTTAGGCCCAGTTAGATTACTTGTATAGCACACTTGTACTTGTACTACACTTTACTTGTACCGCACACATATGCCTCCTATATAAAAGCACTGATGTATATTCTTTAATCATGAAATACAATACTACAGATTTCAGTATTTCTAACATGGTATCAGAGCATATTGCTCTGACATTTTCTTAGCAGTCTTGTCTTTATTGGTGTTACTCCATTCTCAAAATCGCTTCCGCCATCACAACAGTCTGCAGCCTCTCGCCGTTGAACCTCCGACGTCTTCCAGCCGTTGTCTTTGGGTTCCGGACCTGCAGCCGCTGTCGTTGAGGAGTCCTACACCGCACAGATCACTGCACGTGTCATCAACGCCGTGAATATTGCTCCGATCAGATTTCTGGAGGCATCACTGAGATCGTCTTCAGCCGATCTAACTGCCGGTGAAAGCCTCGCAGTCATCGGAGACCGCACGCGCCCTCACGCGCCGCCTGAAGATTCTGCGTCAGAGACCCACGTGCCCCACGCGCCGTCCTCAGTTCCAGCTGACGTCACCCGCGACGTCATCCGTGCCACGTCAGCCCTAGCTGCGTCAGCATCCAGTCATCTGCTGATGTCAGCGCCACGTCATCTTGCTGACGTCATCCGCTGACCGTTGACTTTGACCGGCCGTTGACTTTGACCCGCCGTTGACTTTGACCGTTGACTTTTCTTCAGGGTTGACTTTTGCAGTCCAGGTTCTCCTTACCCAGTTTTTCGCATAGATTTCATTTTTGCAGTCTGTTTTTGCATATTGTGTCTCTAAATGGATAAAAAGGATATTTTTCTTCCTCGCCCCATCAATACTATATTGGAGGGGAATAAGAATTACTTATCTTGGTCTCAAGCTATGCGCAGTTTTCTTAAGGGTCGCATGCTCTGGCATTTTTGTACTGGTGCAATCACTATTCCTGTCAAGGGAGCCGATGAAGAAGATGCTGCTTTCCTTGGTCGCATGATTGAATGGGATAGTCATAACCACATGATCCTCACATGGATTCGAAACACTTCCATTCCCTCCATCTCCAATCTATTGGGCAGCTTTGATGATGCAAAATCTGCATGGGATATGTTGGCCAAAAGGTACTCCACTACTCACGGATCCATGAAATATCAGTTAGTGGTTGAATTGCATCAACTTAGGCAAGAACCAGGGCAGTCCATCAATGACTACTATGATCAGCTTCGCTTCATTTGGGACCAAATTGACCTTTCTGATCCAACTTGGGCATGCTCAAAGGATGCTCAGCAATATGCTACCATTAGAGATGAATTTCGCCTCTATGAATTCCTGATGTCACTTCACAAGGACTTTGAGCCCATTCGAGGTCAGCTTCTGAATCGCAGTCCTGCTCCCTCTCTTGATACTGCTGTGAACGAGTTGGTTAGAGAAGAAGCTCGTCTTGCTACCCTTCAAGCCCAGAATAAGCTCAATGTTCTGGCTATTACTCCTTCTGCTTCACTCATAGAGCAACCTCAGCAATCAGGTGATTCCTCTAGCTCTAGCAATCGTCGCAAGCAGACCAACAAAAAGTTCTGCAACTATTGCAAGCGTCCTGGCCACACCATTGAGACTTGTTACCGTCGCAACAAATCTACTGCTGCTGTTGCTAATACTGAGCCTACTCCGCCAATGGCTTCCATTTTAGCTGAGTCTCAGTCTTCTGGATTCACTATCAACCTCTCCCCCACTGAACTACAGGAGATCATAGCTCAGGCTGTTCGTATGGCTGGTAATGCATCTCTTTCCACTGCTCTCTCAGTTCTACCCGGTAAGTCTCAAACTTGGCTTTTTGATTCTGCCTGCTACAATCACATGACACCTCACTTGTCCTTATTTTCCAAACTTGACCCTGCACCACATCCTCTAAATATTCATATAGCTGATGGTTCCACCATGCATGGGAATAATCTAGGTTTTGTTTCAACCTCCAACCTTTCTGTTCCTGGAGTTTTCCATATACCTGACCTATCCTATAATTTGTGCTCTGTGGGACAATTAGCTGGACTAGGTTATCGCCTTATTTTTTACTATTCTGGGTGTATTGTGCAGGATCCGAGGACGGGGCAGGAGCTTAGGACCGGTCCTAGAGTTGGGCGTATGTTTCCTGTGGACAATCTTCATCTTCCACCTGTTGCTCCTGTTTCTGTTGCTGCTGCAGCTGCTGCAGTTTCTTCCTTACCTTCTCTCGCACTTTGGCATTCTCGTCTTGGTCATGCACCATCTTCTCGGGTACAACAGTTAGCTTCTAAGGGTCTGTTGGGTTCTGTGTCCAAAGACAATTTTGATTGTACTTCATGTCAGTTAGGAAAACAGCCAGTTTTGCCTTTTAATAACAGTGAATCTATTTCTAATAGTATTTTTAAGTTAATTCATTCTGATGTTTGGGGACCTTCTCCTGTTGCTAGTATTGGTGGATCTTGATATTTTGTTGTTTTTATTGATGATTATTCTCGTTATGGTTGGATCTTTCCTATGAAATCTCGTTCTGAAATTTTACCAATATACAGCAACTTTGCAAAAATGGTTGAAACACAATTCTCCAAACGTATCAAAATTTTTCGATCTGATAATGCTCTTGAATATACTCAATATGCATTTCAAGTTCTGTTACATTCCTATGGCACTGTACATCATCTAACTTGCCCAAGTACCTTTCAGCAAAATGGTCGAGCTGAAAGAAAACTTCGTCATATTCTTGACACTGTTCGTGCTCTTCTTCTTTCTGCCAAAGTTCCTGCCCCATTTTGGGGTGAAGCTGCTCTTCATGCTGTTCATGCGATTAATCGCATTCCAAGTGCTGTCATCCATAATCAGACTCCGTATGAGCGTCTCTTTGGGTCACCTCTTGACTATCATCACCTTCGCTCCTTTGGATCTGCTTGTTTCGTTCTTCTTCAGCCTCATGAGCACAAAAAACTTGAGCCTCGATCTAGACTTTGTTGTTTTCTTGGTTATGGCGAAACTCAAAAAGGGTATAGGTGTTATGATCCTATCTCTCATCGTCTTCGTGTTTCTCGTAATGTTGTCTTTTGGGAACACCGATTGTTTGTTGAACTCTCTCACTTTCGTTCTTCCCTGACTACCTCCTCTGTTTTAGAAATCTTTCCAGATGAGTCTCTTATTCCTTCTACAAATACTTTTGATCCTCCTTTGGACTTCTCTCCAGATATTTTTGATGCTTCTCCTAGACAGGTTGAAGATGAACAGGTTGATGACGAGCTACCCCACCTTGAGCCTGGGTCCGTTGCTCCTGCTCCGCCTGAAGATCCTCCACAAGACATTCCACCTCGCCACTCAACCCGGGTAAGATCCATTCCTACACATTTACTTGACTATCATTGTTACACTGCTCTTGCTACACTTCACGAGCCTCAAACCTATCGTGAGGCCTCCACTGACCCTTTATGGCAGATTGCAATGAAAGAGGAACTTGATGCATTAACCAAAAACCATACTTGGGATCTGGTCACTCTCCCTCCTGGACAGTCTGTGGTTGGTTGTAAGTGGATCTATAAGATCAAGACTCGCTCTGATGGGTCCATTGAGCGCTACAAGGCTCGTCTTTTTGCAAAATGTTTTACACAGGAGTATGGGATTAATTATGAAGAGACATTTGCTCCAGTTGCTCGTATCTCATCTGTGCGTGCTCTCTTAGCTGTTGCTGCTACTAGTAAATGGGATCTTTTTCAGATGGATGTTAAAAATGCTTTCCTTAATGGGGATCTGAGTGAAGAAGTCTATATGCAACCTCCTCCTGGTCTCTCTGTTGAATCAAACAAGGTTTGTCATCTTCAACGTGCACTTTATGGTCTTAAACAAGCTCCACGAGCTTGGTTTGCCAAGTTCAGCTCCACTATCTTTCGCTTGGGTTACACTGCCAGTCCATATGATTCTGCCTTATTTCTTCGTCGTACTGATAAAGGCACCATTTTGCTTCTTCTATATGTGGATGATATGATCATAACTGGTGATGACCTCAGTGGTATTCAAGAACTCAAGGATTTTCTCAGTCAGCAATTTGAGATGAAAGATCTTGGACATCTCAGCTATTTCTTGGGTCTTGAAATTACTCATTCCACAGATGGTCTTTATATTACTCAAGCCAAGTATGCTTCTGACCTTTTTTCTCGAGCTGGACTCACTGACAGCAAGACTGTTGACACTCCAGTTGAACTTAATGCGCATTTGACACCCTCGAGGGGGAAACCATTGTCTAATCCTTCTCTTTACAGACGATTGGTTGGCAGCCTAGTTTATCTCACAGTTACTCGTCCAGACATCTCCTATGCTGTTCATCAGGTGAGCCAGTATATGTCTGCTCCACGGTCAACTCACTATGCTGCTGTTCTGCGCATTCTTCGATACCTGAAAGGCACTCTCTTCCATGGCCTTTTCTACTCAGCTCAGTCTCCTTTTGTACTCTGTGCATTCTCTGATGCTGATTGGGCAAGGGATCCCACTGATCGCAGGTCCACTACAGGTTATTGTTTTTTTCTTGGTTCTTCCTTGATTTCTTGGCGAAGTAAGAAACAAACTTTTGTGGCCCGCTCCAGTACTGAAGCAGAATATCGTGCCCTTGCTGATACCACATCTGAGCTCCTTTGGCTACGATGGCTTCTTAAGGATTTGGGTGTGTCCACATCCTCTGCTACTCCCCTTTATTGTGACAACCAGAGTGCCATTCATATTGCTCACAATGATGTCTTCCATGAACGGACTAAACACATCGAGATTGATTGTCATTTTATCCGTTATCATCTTGTCCATGGTGCTCTCAAGCTTTTCTCAGTCTCCTCCAAAGATCAACTTGCAGATATCTTCACCAAGTCACTTCCTAAGGGATGCACTCGTGATTTGGTTGACAACCTCAAGCTGGTCTCACATCCACCTTGAGTTTGAGGGGGACTGTTAACGTACATTATGTTATGGGCTTTAGGCCCAGTTAGATTACTTGTATAGCACACTTGTACTTGTACTACACTTTACTTGTACCGCACACATATGCCTCCTATATAAAGGCACTGATGTATATTCTTTAATCATGAAATACAATACTACAGATTTCAGTATTTCTAACACTACGAAACTCCTATCTTAGTCTTCATTTTTCAGCTTAGAATATAGATATGGAAAAGAAAAGAAAAAAAAAAAAAAAAAAGTAGCCACCTGGTGAATAATATTTTATTTATATATATATATATTTATATATAACATTTATACGTAATAAGTAATAAACTGTACACATTCATAATATTACCTAGAAGTACAATAATTTGAATTGAGTCTATTTATATTTTCTAAGTTTAAAAACATGAATTTACATTTAAACATAATTACACACAACTATAGAATAAACTAAATGATATTTGTCAAAAAATTGAATTACTCTTAAAATATAGAGATACTATGAACCAAATTAACGATAAGAGAAAGATTTTCCCACACTCCAATATCACATTGTATACACCCACTATGAAAGTGTGGGCATTAATTAGTTGGAAAATATGACCACTAATTTGATGTCCACCATTAGGGTTTTTTTTTTTAAATTTATTTAAATGTAGGTACAGAACATATAACATAAGAACATTTTTAATAATCAAGATAAGATAAACTATGAATTTTCTAAATTTATTCACTTAATAAATAGTGAATTGTAATAGTTTAACTACTATTCTAACAACATACTTATACATTCATATAATTTTATTTATTTTTATAAAGATCACCATAATTATACTAGAGGTTTTGACCTTAATCTCCCGACAAAAAATAATTGATTAAGGACCTAAATTATTTTTTTCTAACATGCATGTCATGTAGGTTAGTGAAACTAGCGATACATGACCAAATATATCTTGTTTGACTTGAGAGAAAAAACCTCCCTCAGAACAAACATTTTAGGAGCATTTTGAAATAAGAGAAGTCTGCCTTGCATGTAATCCAAAAAGGATTCTCTCTCTCTCTCTCTCTCTCTATATATATAGTGAGACAAGTTTTCCCACACTCAAGAAGTTATTGACAATGTTACTCGGGATTTCCATGTTAATACTCACAACTCTGTACCCTACTGTACAAGTTAGAGCTCAAGCTTCAACTTATCCCCCTGTTCAAGCAACCATGTCTCGCCCTACTACATCTGCTACTACACCTGATAAGTCATCTGCTAAGTCCAAATGAATGACAAATAGAAGAAGTCTGCCTTTGATGTACAGCTGCTCTGTTGCTGCTGCTGCAGCAACATCATGCAAAGGAGTTCTACCCTCCTTTCCTTTTACACGGACAAGGTCTCCATCTACCTGTAGAAGCCGATGCACCATCTGGGTATGCTCTTCTTGTAGAGCAAGGTGAATGGGGCTATACCCATTTAGATTTGGCTTCCTGGCAAATGAGGGCTTTAATCTCATCATCTCCACAATCTCATCATCTCCACAGCAAATTTTTGGATGTGTTGTGGGCCCTCAGCAGATGCAGCTACGTGTAAAGGAGTATCAACAAATGGTAGCTCATCGATGTCCTCCAAAAGTTTTACATCCTCCTGAATTAAACCGTAAAAGGCTTCAATATTTCCCTGTTGGGCAACCTCGTTCAACTTAACAATTCTCTCGCCCATTATGGAGAAGGCTGACATAGTAAGGCAGGTTTTTCCGTGCTATATATGATCTAAAATAGTGGAAATTTAAGCCGATAGCAGCTAGCTGGAGAGAAGAAAGTGATGGAGTAATTCTGTAATTACCTGCAGGAGCTAATATTATCTCTATTTATAGCAGCTAGAGACCAGATTTAGCGATTGGATTTTATTTTATTTTTTTTTTTTTTTTCAAAGTCATTAAAACACTTTAATTAAAAAAAATTTAGTAAAAAGATAAATTGAATATTTAAAGTTATCGACATACCTAAAAAAAAAAAAAAAAAAGCAAATGCGTGATGTTTTATAATTTTCTTCAAGGATTTTTTATATTTTGAACTTGTTTCATGATAATTTATTATCAGTTGTTATTATTTATTGTCAATATGGATAGGTGTGACAATTTTATTTTGTTGATTTTGTGTAACATTTTTATTTTTATACAATTATCATTATCTATTTGTCATTGTTTTTATAACAATATTTTAAACAAAATGACAAAACTAATCAACCTATTGACAATGTATTAATTATTGACCACAAAATTACCCTTCCATGCATAAATGATAAACGGTTACTAAGTGTCCACTTAACCGTTTATTTAAAAATAATGTCTACTTAACTAATCATATACTTGAATAATCACTAACTTTACTGTTAAATTATATAAAGTTATACTATATTTATATTATATACACACACATTCACATACTTCACAATTCACACGAATAACATTACAAAAAAAATAACGCACATAATCATTATCAAATACAAACTCACACAGATATAATATAAATTTATAATAAAGAGAGAGATACTCACAACTCACAATCGCTATCACTTTATTTTTAGAGTTGAAGATACAAAAGTAGTCAAATAGAGAAGAGTATTAAGATGAGATTTATGAGAGAGAGAGAGAGAGAGAGAGATTTATGATCTGTGTTGTTATTTGGTTTGGGATTAGTTGATTTATTGCTGTTTGGTTTTGAATTAAGATGATTTGTGATCTAGTAGTACAAAAATATTTTTAAGGATAAATTAAATTAGTAAGTCAAGGTCGTCGAGAAATGATCTAAAAAGGAACCACTAGTCTTGGTTTCTTATTTGTGGAAGGAAATTTGGTTTTAGAGAGATGTAAGTCAAGGTAACTGAGTCATCGCAAAGCTTACTGATTTCCACAACAAGGGTCCCATATGGATTTGAGGGTTCAACATAGATTTCGGTAAAAAATTTAAAATCCTCATAGGTCATCATTTTCTTCTAACGATATTCTTTCTTTCTTCTATCTTTATAGTCAGCACTACCTGCCTCTACTAGCTTCTCACAAATTGAGATTAGGAGTATCGCACCTGATGCAATAGCTATCAAGGGTGGAGATTAAGGGTTGGAAAAAGCAACTTTCAATTTCAACCCTTAAATAAAAAAGTTAAAATTAAAAAGTAAAAATGGTAAAAATGTTTGTGAGTGGAGAGGGGGGTAATTGCACCAAATGTAATACCTTAGGTATTGCACCTGATTCTAATCCACTTCTCACTCTACAATTTTCTTTCTATTCACTGCTCACTTTCGTAAAATATATGTATGGATTTTTTTTCTTTCAATATTTTCCAAACATTTCACTCGGTACCTAGCTTTAGCTAAAGGGAAAAAAGAATATTTTACACCTAGTTTCAATAGATTTTGGATCATTTTCCTTCAAAAATAAAAGTTGCAGTTGTCACACCACCAACCCAACAAATTGGTTAGGCATGCAAGAATAGCGACGTATTTATAAAGTTTTCACCTTACAAGCATGAAAGGCCTTCTTAAAGAGCAGTAAAAACTCTCACATAATTATTACATAAAATCAAATCCAATTAACATCATGAACTCAATTGTTAAAAATCTCCAAATCATTAATGAAAAAAGAAGACCAATCTCAAGAGCATAATATATATATATATATATATATATTTTTTTGGAAAAATAATTACAATATGCTACTAAACCCCATAGCTCGAATCCTTTCTCTCCTAAATCCCTAAGCATTTTGTGCATGAAGAGGTGCCAATTCAGCTACAAGTCCCTTTACCAAGAGCATAAGATACTAAATAGCAAGAAAATACCAAACACAAAAGTCCAATCTCATTCCAAATATTCCTAAATTTCTCTCATGCGCGCAACCCCCCCCCCCCCCCCCCCCCCCCCCCCCCCCCCAATAGAAACCCAACAATTGCTCTTCCTCAAAATTTGAATATGAAAGGGAGAGAGAGAAAAAAAAAGGGGTGAGTGAAATAACCAAATCATAACTAGTTGGATCAATCATATTTAATTATGAGTAAAATAAATGCACTTTACATAAGATAAGACCTTAATAAGCTCAAAAACTGCAATTTAGTTCAAATGAAAAAATTGACTTATAATTTGTAATGGATTTAAAATATTAAATATATTTGCAACGCGTTCAAAAGACATCAAAACTATAAATTAAAAGGAATTCAAAAAATTAAAATTTTTCTTTGGACTTGAAATGGTTCACATGTTCAATCAGATTTGTAGTTTTTACAATCTTTATATAACTATGGTCACACTAAATCTCAATTACTAGGTCCAGAATCACATGTAGGACCATGATATGCGCCAAAAGAAACTAGCTTATGTGCCAATGTATAACCCTCATAGACTGGGTCCAAAGCATAGTTTAATTGTGTAAATAAATTACTAGTTTCATTTCAGTCCATATCCAAAATCATATTTCATAAACTTAGTTTAGACTTTAGACAAATATACCACATTCAAATTCTTGGTTGCGACCACAAAATTGACACTTGCTTTATCCATGTTTGAAGGGAATAGAACTTTCTAAATGACCAATCGAATCAAATGAAATGTGAAATTTTCAATGAGGGGAAAATCTAGTTCTTTTCTTTAAATCAATGTAGCTCAAAAAAAAATGTAGCTCAAACAATTAAATAAGATTTGTAAGGAAAGACCAAGGAAAATTAATAGATAAAACATTTTATTCTCAGCTCTCTGTTTGTTCCAGCAATGATGTTTTCTAGAAAATGAGTCATTTTCCAAGAAGCATTTTCTATAAAATTATCTTATTTTCTAATGTTTGGTAACAATTTTAAATGAGTAAAAAAACAACCTTCTAACTTCCCTTATTTAGCTTGTTGTGAGATAGAGTTGTTTTCAAAAAAAATTTAATAGAAAACAATCTCTAAAAATAAACCATACTTTTTATGTTGACTAAAAATTGTTTTTCTTTGACTCATATTTTTTTATGCTACCAAACACTAGAAAACACGAAAAACTATCCTTACACAAGGTTTTCCATCGAAACAAATGGAGCGAAACGAAATATAACTAGGCAAGAAAATGTTACCTACCTCATAATTTGCACTTCTCCCTAACCTTACCATCAAAGATCAACAAATATGGAAATACTACCTAAAACAATGACCCAGTTACATCAATCTAAAATACTAGAAAACACGAAAAACTATTCTTACACAAGGTTTTCCATCGAAACAAAATGGAGCGAAACGAAATATAACTAGGCAAGAAAATGTTACCTACCTCATAATTTGCACTTCTCCTTAACCTTCCCATCTAAGATCAACAAATATGGAAATACTACCTAAAACAATGACCCAGTTACATCAATCTAAAATACTCATAAGCAGTGGAGGCTCTAGGAAATTTTTTTAGAGTGGTCACTAAAAAATTTAAATTATACAAAATCTAATAAAGTGATAACTTGAATATTTGCTATAATTGTGAGTCGAGTCACTAAGGAGAAAAAAAATTTTGTGACTGCAAATCCAAAAAGAATATAACTGTCGTCACCATTAAGAAGAACTGACAACCACAATATTTTTCTTTGTACCATTTTTTAGGGAAAAATAAAATTAGAGATTATTTTTATTGAATAGGTTGAATGAGCTATAAATTTGAATTTTTAGTGATTTTTATCCTTTTGTTTTATAGTAGGCTTTTTGTGGAATAATTAGATCAATTGTTGTTGTTTGGTCTTATCTTGTTTTTGTTTGGTTTATGTTTGTTGTTATTTGGGCTAATATTTATTGTTGTTATTTAAGTTTTTTTTTTTAATTTTATAAAAGCGATTAAGGATTATGTTTAGGGGGCAAAATTAATTTTGGAGTAATGCTACGTCTACAATATTTTTACAATAAATCTTATGCAAAAAACTATTATTAGTGGGTAAAAAAATAATATTAGTATTGAGCTCAAATTAGAATCAGTAAGAGCTTACCACATTGGATTTGTTGTAAAATTATTGTGAAAATGTTGTGAATGTAGCATTATTCTTATTTTTATTGAACCCAATTTTTTGTAATTCTCAAGTCAGGGTGTTCAACATTTTTATTAAGATAGTCACAATAGGTTAGTTTAACATATAATTTTTTTTGGCAAGTGCATATATGCAATTTTTTGCAAGTCAGAGGGGTCCTATGACCACCTTGGCTTGCATGTAGAGGGGTCCTCTGAGTGTTAAATTACCGATTATCCAAAAAACTTAAACTTTTGGGATATGGTAAATTTAATTATTTAACCACACAACTCTAATACTTTCTCTCACGTTAGTGCCCAAACTTCTCTCAATAGGTGAGGCCCAACACGCGAGATTTTAAATGGAAGGTAGAGTAGAGGAGATGAGGATCGAACTCAAGACCTCTTACTTTGATACCATGTTAAATTTAGTGATTCTCCCAAGATATGGTGTTAAATTATTAATTGTTCCAAAAGTTTAAACTTTTGGGATATAATTAATTTAATCATTTAAGCATACAATTCTCCAGGGCATTTGTTAATTGACCATTTTTTAAAAGTTTTGATACCACTTTTTTGAAAAGTTTTGATACCACTTTTATGAAAAATATAAAAATTGTAAAACAATTAATTGTTCTTTTCTTTTCCCATAAAAAATCCCTAAAACTATTTCCTAAACCAATGCTCTTAAGGTATCGGTTAACTTTTTCCTTTCTTTTATTTCCTCTGTCTTTACAATCGGCATCACCTGTCTCCACTAGCTTCTTACTCTACAATTTTCTTTCTCTTAGGGTGGATGGAAAATGAAGGAGAGAAAAGTGGGGAGAAAATGATTTTTTGGTTGTTTGGTTAATAGGAGAAAGGGAATGGATTTTGATGGGTTAGGTGTTTTCTCCTCGGTTCTACCAAAAATCAATTCCCTTGATTTGGGAGGAAAACACAAGAGAAAACACAGGTATAAACACATTTACATATTTTCCCTCTTTGCCCTTCTTTATAATGTCTCAAATTCACTATCCTACTTTCAGCAAACTAACCCAAAAAATTAAACCCATAATTTCATCATCAAAAAACATTAGAGGATAAACCAAAGAAAACCCAGATTTGCAATGAATTTCAGAGAGAGAGAGAGAGAGAGAGAGAGAGAGAGAGAGAGAGAGAGAGAGCTCTGGATCAATTGAACCATGAAGGCACAATTTTGGGGTTGTAATTCTTGTGCCAATAAACAGATGACGAAGGGATAGGGTGCACGCGTATGTGACAAAAATGAAAAGTGTTTTCCATTAACGTGGGGCATATTATGTTGGAAAAGGATATCAAAGTTTGACAGTAATGAATAATTGAATTAATGAACAAGATAATGAATCTTGACACTGATCTCTGTTATATACTTCAGCAAAAAAAAAAAAAAAAAAGATCACTGTTATATACATCCCTAAATTAACAAAGTTCTAAGCAACTGTGTGAATAACTAGCTAACTAACTGAATTAGTTAGATAAGCTAACCTATGAGATTGATACAAGTGGATTATTAATCACATGCACTAAAAGATACAGTATTATACAAAAGGAAACGACTTTTAATTGATCAAATTTCAGATTATGCTGGCGACTCGCCTAGGAAACCCGAGTACTAAAATTTGGGATTTGGCTACTTTTGCCACCATAACACAACCCTTTTTAAGTTTTATTTACAAAATTACCTCTCTTGTTTTTAGGTGCAAAGTTGGAACTTTTGAGAATAAATTTAACTGATGTGCGGACCCTGCGGGAGGGAATCTTTGCTCTTGTGGGCAGCTCATTAAAAAATGGAGTGTGCTGTACTTAGGGAGCATAGCCCCCTGCACATAACGTGACTTCACCTTACACGAGGGAGAAAGTATAACATGTTACTGTATCTCTTTCGGTGTTTCCTGCATGCGAGAGGACTGATTGACGTTTATGTACTATAACTGTAAAACTTTCAATTGCATTTGTACTGATGTGTTCATTGTGATCTTCGCCTTTCAATTCGCTTTTCTTGTATATATTACAGTATTTACAACAGTAAAACTAAAAATTTAATTATTTAACATCATAAAAAGTTATTTTAATTATTTTATTTGCTCACATACTGTAGCAGTGGATTTATTTTAACTTTTAACATAATAAAATAATATAAACATAATAATAAAATAATATATCTTCTAAAATAAAATAATATATCTATTACAATAAAATAATACATCCACACAAACTTCCCAGATTTTTTTAGAGTTTCTTGGTAGCCAAACGTAGTAACCCACACCCAACACAGCACAAATATCCAACACCACCACCACCACCACCAGTAGTCCACAAAAGAAGAATAAAAAATAAAAATAAAAACCAACCCAAATTCTCAATCTTTTTCCTTCACCCAGACCAAACAAAATCACCAACCGGAGACAAACCCATGCGTCGATGCTGCCCACGCTGTCAACATCCTCGCCGATGCTTTGGTTTTCGATTACGCTACATCTCTCTCTCTCGGCTTCGATCTCATCGCTCTACACGTGAGTCTGAGGCAGATGGTGAATCGACGGCGTGGGTCTAAGGTGGATGGTGGTGTGGGTTTGAGGCTGATTGGCGGCTTGGGATAACTAGTGGGTCAGTGACGTCGAGTTTCGATGGCGGCAACATTGAGGATGAGTCGAGCCGGTGGCGGTGAAAGAGTGAGCTTGAGAGAGTGACATTGAGAGAGTGAGCTTGAGAGAGTTTTGAGAGAGAGCTTCAGATGAGAGTGACTGAGAGAGAGGCATACTGTAGCAATGAAGTTAAAAAAAATAGTTTTAACTTTACTGCTGTATGGTTGTTTTTTGTGTTTTGGTGGAGTTAAAATAACTATATAGCTATTTAGTTCCACTGCTGTAAGTACAAACGACTCTCCTTTTTCTTTTTTTTAACAAGCATTCACGGATTGAGATTCGTGTAAGTGCTATTGCACCAGTACAATTAACCCTTAATTATGAAAGAGAAGTTAAAAAGAAAATTTGTAAAAGTAAAATGGTAAAAAATTAAAAGTTAGAAGAATTTTTATACGAAAGCCGAAATTAAAAGTAATATTTAAAAAAAATTTAATCTCAAACTTTGATTTGCTAGGTTGAAATTGCATCGTGCAAATGCGCGGAATCTCAATACGATATTCACCAATATTGCATTATTGTCAGGGCACTAAATGATATTGTACGACTCACGAGACACCATCACCTTTGTTTTGTTTTTTTCTTTCTTTTTTGTACATTTTACTTCATTTTTTTGTAAAAATGATAAAATAAGTCAGAAATTTCTGACGCGACCTAACTTAAAAAATACTTGAGGATCTGAATATGAGAGAAATGAGTACTATTAGACAAACTTAACAAAATAAAATGTTCATTACTACTCACACTGGCAATAAATAATTATAATGAACTATCATGTAACCATTCAAAATTTAAAAACTTATAAAAAAAAATTAAAAAAAAAATTCTCTTTTTATTAAAATTTTTTAAATTTAAGTTTTTTAATGACCCTTTTAATTAAAATTCCGTAGGACCAAGGTCATTAAAAACATTATACACGCATAAACTATATAGAAAATCCAGTCAAGCTGCAGGCACTTTATTCTGGCGCCACAGAATTGTCTGCCAAAGAAAGCAAAGAAGACCAAAACAAAACAAAGCCCGGTACTAATAAGACAGTAAACAAAAACCCGCACAGAGTTGCATATGACTTCCATTGAATAATAGTAGGTGACCCACAATTGGACTAGAGCCATCCTGAACAGCGCACTAATGTACCCGCTTGGAAGGAGTAGAGAAGTCATTATGGCTGAGAGCGTAAATGTGATATAATTTATCGTTGCGACGATCTCAAAATTGACCAGATTTGTTTGGGCAATGGCTGTCCCTGCGTAGCGGTTTTCAGAAATCTTGTCTTCTTGCCAAAGTCCCCCAGGAGGGGTGATTACTACTTGATAGGTGATTGTTATAAGCAGTGCAGCAACCACCAAAAGCGCATTGCGGTCGTCGTTCGATATTCTCGACCCTTCACGAGCAGTTTTTATGAGCAGTCGTAATCTCTTAAAAAATAAGACAGTTTTTCTGAGTATTCGTGATCTCTCATAAAATAAGACTTTGGGTTTCCTTACGCAATATTCATAACAATTAACTTTAGGAAGAAATGAACACGAACAAGATAAAGCTCCAGCATAGCTTAGCATATCCCTGATCTCGCTGTTGTTTACTTGTCTTTGTTCTTGCAACATGTCCTGTGCTGTATGACCCTCTAAATTCCTAACGTTTAAATTAACCCCACAATTTAGTAACTCCCCCACGGCCTGCATATTGTAGTGATACAAACGCATTAGGATTTTTTTTTCTTCGTTAAAAGAAAAAAAAATGATCATGATGTATTACCTGCACGATAGACATTCACAACACAAATGTGTTTCTTTAGTATGTAAATAATTGAGGAAAGGAGAGAGCTTGCCTCGGTTTGGTTTTTGGATACTGCCACGTGCAACACAGTGTTGCCTTCCCCATCCTGCCGGTTCAGTATCTCCCTTGCATTTTCAGACTTGTTTTTTCGAAGCCATCTTACCAAGCGTTTAAAAGCATCCAATTTGTTGTTTTCCAGGAGGGCAATATGCAGAGCAGTTTGGTTTTGAATCGTCACATCTTCAATAGAATTGGGACAGTCTGATAGAAATTTGTCCATTAAAGCAAGTTGCTGGTCTGTTGCTGCTGCTGCAACAACATCATGCAAAGGAGTTCTACCCTCCTTTCCTTTTACACGGACAAGGTCTCCATCTACCTGTAGAAGCCGATGCACCATCTGGGTATGCCCTTCTTGTAGAGCAAGGTGAATGGGGCTATACCCATTTAGATTTGGCTTCCTGGCAAATGAGGGCTTTAATCTCATCATCTCCACAGCAAATTTTTGGATGTGTTGTGGGCCCCCAGCAGATGCAGCTACGTGTAAAGGAGTATCAACAAATGGTAGCTCATCGATGTCCTCCAAAATTCTTACATCCTCCCGAATGATTAAACTGTAAAAGGCTTCAATATTTCCATGTTGAGCAACCTCGTTCAACTTAACAATTCTCTCACCCATTATAGAGTAGGCTGACATAGTAAGGCAGGTTTTTCCGTGCTATATATGATCTAAAATAGTGGAAATTAATGGTTATAGGCTGATAACAGCTAGCAGGAGAGAAGAAAATGGAGTATTTTTGCAACCTGCTTTGATTTCATATTTGGGGAAGGAAATTTGGTTTTAGAGAGATGCAAGTCAAGGTTTTCGAGTCATTGCAAAGTTCTTATTTTCACAAGGGTCCCACATAGATTTCATAAAAATTATTGAAATTCCTCATATAGATCATCATCAAGGGGTGGAGCCAAGGGGGAGGGAGAGGGGGCAACTGCCCCCGACTCGTCCCAAAAATTCTTTAGTTACTTCTCTTCTTAAGTTGCCTACCTAACATGGTGAAAAAATCAAAACAAAAGACACACTCCAGAGAAACAAAGCTTGACAACAACATAAAAAAGGGAAAAAGACTTTCCCCTGATAACAAAGCATATGACTTTTTCACGTACTTCACTATTCTTGTCCCACGCTTTAATTGCCCCTGTGATTTGTTTTGCTTTTTTTTTTTTTTTTCCACTACTCATATCACTTTTCTTGATGATTGATGCTACTAATATTACAAATTATACTAAATTAGTCTTATAAGATGATGTATCACCACTAAATTAGTTTTATTTTTTTTAATTTCCATTCTATATCTTGACTCTTTCAATGTTTTAAACTTTGGTTTTTTATTATAAACCCAAATTTTAAATACTTTGGAGAATATATATATATATTTATATATATATAACTTTGCATGTATATTCTTTAACACTTCTAGATTAATTTGGTTTCTCAATTTATTTTAACAAATCAAATTAGCTGTCTAAATTTTTGATGTTTAAATAAATCTCTTGCTTTGATTGTTAGTAATTTTGAATTTGGTGTTTTTGTTTCTTTATTTTAATGATATGAAACATGTACACACTTGTTCACAATTGTATAATCATTTTGTTATTATTATCAACTAATATTTTTAGATTAATTTCGTTTTTAATATTGACTTTTAATTTTGCTTCCCTTAGACTGAAATCCTAGTTTCGTCACTAATCACCGCAATGGTGAAGCCAAGAGGGGCAACTGCCCCCCTGACTCGTCCCAACAAATCTTTAGTTACTTCTCTTCTTAAGTTGTCTACCTAACATGTTGAAAAAACAAAACAAAAGACTCACACTCCATAAAAACAAAGCTTGACACCAACATAAAAAAAGGAAAAAGACTTCCCTTTGGTAGCAAAGCATATGACTTTTCACCTACTTCACTATTCTTGTCCCACGTTTTAATTTCACCAGTGATTTGTTTTACTTTTTTTTTCCACTATTCATATCACTTTTCTTGATGACTTTTTTTTTGAGAAACCCTTTTCTTGATGACTGATGCTACTAATATTACAAATTTTACTAAATTAGTCTTATAAGATGATGTATCACTACTACTTTTTTTTCTTTTTATTTTTTTAATTTCTATTCTATATATCTTGACTTTTTCAATGCTTTAAACTCTGGTTTTTTGCTATAAACCCAAATTTTAAATACTTTGGAGAATATATATATTCTTAACACTTCTAGGTTAATTTGATTTCTCAATTTATTTTAACAAATCAAATTAGATGTCTAAATTTTGTATATTTAAATAAATCTCTTACTTTGATTGTTAGTAATTTTGAATTTGGTGTTTTTGTTTCTTTATTTTAATGATATGAAACATATACACACTTGTTCACAATTGTATAATCATTTTGTTATTATTATCAATTAATATATTTTAGATTAATTTCGGTTTTAATATTGACTTTTAATCTTGTCCCCCCAGACCGAAATCCTGTCTTTGTCACTAATCACCGAGAGGGAGATATGAGGGTCTGACATATCTTGAAAAATCAAAATAGCCAATTATATCAAAACTGGTGCATATGTACTAGTTTTAACAATGTGACCTTAATGGACTAACGAAAAAACTAATGCACACAATGAAAGACTTAATGGACACAATCGGTAGGAATGTCCATTAAGATTCATTAAGATACAATGGACACTTTCATTCTTCTCTTAGCGTCCTCCGACTCAATCTTGAAGCAAGATGCAATGGTGGCCATATGTCCATTAGTATCTTCATACTTCTTTCCAAAGTCTTTCATTGTCTCCATTAAGGTCTCAGTTAGTTCATTAATGTTGCAGAAGCTAGAAGAAAGCACACACAATACTCTCTTGATGAAACAGAAACTAAACTGTTAGTTTCTGGTAGTAAACCTTGAATCCACAAGGGGTTCCTTGAATCCACAAGATGATAAACTTGAATCCACCAGAGAAAAGTTTAAGAAAAACTCTACAACTTTATTGATAATAATCTATGAAAACTGTTTACAGGCTTAGAGGCCTATTTAAAAGCCCTGTAAAACTTGACAGACAAGAAAATATATTCTAAAATAAGTTCTAATTAATGCCTAACCATAAAAAGAACCAAATTTGACCTAAAAAAATTAAAAGCACCTAAAAACAAGGAAATTAAACCCTAAGCCTAAAATAATGAAAATTACATAAAAATACCAAAAATAACAAATTACATAAATTAATTTGAAGATTCTATCCTACATCAGACCCTCCACTTGAAAAAAACTCATCCTCAAGTTGATAGTCGAAATATGAAATTTTCCGCTCCAAATAAACAAATACTTTGAATGCTTTAGTAACTTGATCCAGTTTTGAAGCTTGAATCCTTCATAAAGTACTGTAGCATGAAATTTCTTTTCATCTACCTTCAACTTATTTGCAACATCAATCAACAAAGAGTTGATAATATAATTAAAATTTTCTACATATTGTGTAGTCATCTTCAACAAATCAACCGGAACCTAGGGATTGTGGATGATGGACTCATCCTCATATTTAACCTCAATTGGATCTTCCACAATATTCTTAATAATTATCACCTCTTGATTTCTGTCATTATTCACAATCAACTCAACCTTCTTTTCTTTGACATCTTCATCAAATTTTTGACAAGTGGTATCTTCAATCTTCAATTCAATAACTTGTTGTAAGTCGTGATCATTTTTAACCACTTCAAAATTTTCTTTAGAAATAGGCTGCTTCTTAACAACCCTCAAACCCTTTTCTTTTCTTGACACATGAACTTGGCTGTGATAATTTTGGTTTTGTGGTTGACCTTTCATGTTTTGAACATATTGCTTTTCATATGAATATACAGATTTATAATCAACATTTGTATAATCTAGTATATCATAATAGTCATTATGAAACCATAAATCAATTAATACCTTTTTCATTCTTTGCCAAGAGCATATTGGATACTTACCTTGCTGCTTTCTATTGATTTGAATGTCTTCCCACCATTTCTCTGCATCATCGTCCAATTTATTAGATGTAAGCTGCACTTTTTCTTCATCACAAATCTTTCAAAAATTAAAATACTCTTCCAAATCAAGAAGCCAGTCAATAAAATTCAATTTACACATATCTCCATCAAAGAATGGAATTTTCTTGTAGTTAGGAGTGCGTCGTTGAATATATTGATAATTGTTGTTGTGAGATGATTTCCTAGCAAGAAGAGTAATCTTTTGCAGTATTTCGTCCACAATTTTTCGTCCCTCTTCACAAAATTGGTGGAACTCAGCTCTAGTGTGAACCGCATCTTCAACTTCGTTGTTGTAGTTGTGGTGGTTACCGTCATGCCAGTTAGCCATCATACCAAGGTAAATCAAGGCTCTGATACCAACTGATGTCATGGAAGCTAGAAGAAAGCACACACGATGTTCTCTTGATGGAACATAAACTAAAATATTAGTTTCTAGTAGTAAACCTCGAATCCACGAGGGGGTCCTTGAATCCACGAAGGGTTCCTTGAATCCACGAAGGGTTCCTTGAATCCACAATGTGATAAACTGGAATCCACCAAAAAAAAGTTTGAGAAAAACTTTGCAATTTCATTAATAATCTATGAAAAACGTTCACAGACTTAGAGGCCTATTTAAGGGCTTGGTAAAACTTGACAAACAAGAAAATATATTCTAAAATAAGTTCTAATTAATACCTAACCATAACAGGAATTAAATTTGACCTAAAAAACAATTAAAGCACCTAAAAACAAGGAAAAAATAACCCTAAACCTAAAATAACGAAAATTACATAAAAATAGCAAAAATAACAAATTACATAAATTAATTTGAAGATTCTATCCTGCATCACTTATCTACACAAAACACCATTAAAAGCCCACACACAAAGAAATACAAAACTCAAATATATTATCTAGCAAAATTGAGCCATTTGCATAGTGAAATATTGGTTAGTAAAGGATTTAATTCTTAATAGAAGAACAAAATCAAACCATATATATGCCTAACATAAGCAAAACTCAAACGGATATGGTAGTAATAGTATAGATAAGTATTGATTCTTTAATGGCCACCAGAAACTATTTCACAGTTTATGCTTCTACAACTAATTGCTAGTATTATGAGCATTACCTAAAACTCTGAAAAGTAGTTGTATGTAAATTATAAATTTGTGAAACATTTAGAAATTCCATTAAATAAACTGATAAGTAATGGCCATGCCATTTTAAAACATCAAAAATGAAAAGATTATATCAAGATTTCAAGGTTCCATCTAAGCAGTCCATTGAAGTCCGAAAATATTAAAGCCCAAAGTTAGCAGCAGAATCAATTACACACTTGCTAGGAAAATCCACAATGAGATGTAGATGCCTAACAATAAGATTGATGTACTAATCTTAAGTAGATTAAATTTAACAGCGCAAGAGGATTTTTAATCATGTGCCAGAAGGGGTAACCTTATATTCAATTGCAATGTTTTTTCATATGCTAGAACTTTTTAAGAACACTGGCTAACACAATAAGTTTCATTTTTTATTTTATTTTTTAACCAAAAGAACAAATAGCAGTTTCGGAGGGAACCACCAATCTTCTAAGAAGGAACCCCAAAAGTCCAGGTGATGCACTCATCCGAAAGATTAATGAAACCATATAGCAAACATAATTTTCTTTGCTTTACTCCTCTATCGAGTCTATCTTACATTCAACACTCAAAATATCTATCTAGATTTTTTTCTCTCTTTCCATATCCTCCACACGTACCACTCCATACCTCTAGATTATTATTTCTTATAGTTTGATGATTAATTTGCGGTCCGGTAACACAAAAATGACTGATATCTAACACTTTAAATGTTGTGTCATGCGTGGACAATTCACGTGAAAATATTGTCCCCAATGTATAGTAGTTTGAAAGCTACTATTTAGTCATGATGAACAGATAGAGACTGGGACTGGGATGGAGCTAGGATTCAAACATGGGGGTGGGGCCAAATTTAATGAAAGCTTATTGAATTTCATCATGTTCAATAACACTATAATCTCATATTTGTGGACACAATCTTGTATTACAATACAATGAACAAATACTAATTTCATTGGTGGTGACTTTCTAAAGTTTTGTGTGAGGGCTTTTAAATATTAGGACATCAACGTTAGAGGTTGTGAACATATTAGCTTATTATAATTATTTTTTTTGCTTTTGAAGAAATCAAATATTATAGACTTGTAGTTGAATTTTCCGTGATCTACCAATCAAACAAAAGTCATTTTAATTATAGGAATTTATGTTACAACTTACAACAACATAACAATTCAAATAATTTCTTGACTTATCCTATAAAAAAAATTAATGTTTTAATTTATTTTTTTTTGAGGGGAATGTTTAAATTTATAATTCCATTATTTTTCTATTGTGTTTTCATTTCATTATTATTATTATAATAAATTTTCAGATATTTCATTATTTTCCTATCTTACAAATCTATTAAACCAAAAATTAGTAAAAACAAATTGATGCTAAAAATTCACTATACAAATCAACAAAGTTACAATTCACTATACAAAACGATAAAGTTGCAATTTTTTACTCACCAGTGGGTAGAATCAGTCAAACATACAATACAATTTC
This sequence comes from Notholithocarpus densiflorus, assembly GCA_030021035.2. Classification (NCBI taxonomy): domain Eukaryota; kingdom Viridiplantae; phylum Streptophyta; class Magnoliopsida; order Fagales; family Fagaceae; genus Notholithocarpus; species Notholithocarpus densiflorus. Next base: position 635,230 of record JARYZH020000158.1, on the reverse strand, counting down.
AATTTTGGTTTCTTCCTACTTTCCCATTAGCCCCTCACTAGCAAACAAAATTTAGCACACACTCTCTCTCTTTTCCTACCTCACTTTCTTTTTTATTTGATATTTGTGTGTAGGTCTAAACTTCATTTAGGAATCACAACTTAGATGATCAAATCAACCAACAAAAGTTCAACAAATTTTGCACTAGAGATTCAAATATGAGGGAGAGAGAGAGACCAAATCTGTGGCAGTGAATTGATGGTGCTGCTTCTAGATATGCTACTACTGTTCTTGCTCTCGTCTACTTCTCCTTGCTTCAGGTCTCAAAGTCCCACTCTGTCACTCTCTCTTTTCTTCTTTTGGTTAGCCGCTTAGGTTTTCATTTTTTTTTTTTTTTTGGACAAAATTTAGCTACAAATTGGTTGTAACATAAGGTTACAACCTTACTAAATATCTTTTTATTGGAGCTGAATTTTGAGAATTCTACCATTGAATTACATCTTCTTCTTATATCCTCCATGATTGCAAAATTTCTAGAAAATTAAAGATTGTTGGGGTACATTTTTTTTACTCCTATTTTGGTACAAATACCACCTATTTATTTTCAAACATCACCAACAAATTATTGGGCTTCTCTAAATATTTTTGCCTATTATTATGCTAGCCCACAACAATTCTTCTTTTCACCACAAAATTGGGCTCCAAATATAAAACGTTATAAGAACCATTATTTTTGTAAAGCCTATAATTTAGATTCATCCCCAAATTATTTATTTTATTGAGCAAGTTAAAATCTCATTCTTTTTAAAACTCAAGATTACTTATGCTTAGCAATATTTGAAAAGCTCATGATTCAAATCCATAGCAAAACAATTTTATCAATGGAATTCAAATTCATAATCAAAGCCCATGATTGAAATCCATGGCAAAACAATTTTATCTAGGCCTGTTCAGCCACTACCCGATACCGACGAAACCGCCCTTCACCGCACCGATCTGCCCGCCTCATGACTCAACAACAAGTTTCAGGCGGTGGTCGGCAGAGTTTTTCGAGTACCGACGCCGGCCGGTGCGGCGAGCGGTGGTGAGTTTTGCACACTGATGAGAACCGCACCGCACCGATATATGTATATATAAACATAAATGAATATATGTGTGTTTGTGTTTTAGTATAAAAAAAATACTGAGAAAGAGGTGATTTCCCAAGAGAGAGAGGAATTAGCACACCACACCAGTAGCACACACAGAGAGAGAGAGAGAGAGAGAGAGAGAGAGAGAGAGAGAGAGAGAGAGAGAGAGAGTTATGTTCTTTTTTTCTTTTTCTTTTTTCCCATTATAATATGTATGGGAATAGTTATTTTTAATAAAGAATGATGATATTAATTATAGAATGGTTCCATTTATAAATATAGGCTGTTAAGAGAGAATTATAAAAAGTAAATATAATTTTGTAAGGTTAATTTTTAGGATATTTGATTGGAATTTGATTCCATTCCACCATCTTGTATTAATACAAATTCATGGTTTTATTCATGTGTTATTATCAAACAGATGAATAACAATAGTTATTCTTGTACAACTTCTTGTATCCATATTAAATTCGGTCCTAATTTTAAGTAATCATCATTCTAGTGTACCAAATGTATCCTATGTTTTAGTATATTAAAGATAAAAGATAAAGTTATTTGAATTAGCTCTTTTTATTAAAAATTTTGTTGTGTAAATTAAAACATAAAATTACAATATTTATAATAATGTAGCTTATAAGTTGTAACAAATAAATGGTTCCTGATTATCTACTTAACCACAATCTGTTGACCAACTTGTACCTTTTGAAATTAGTAGAATATGGCTTGTGTTTATGTGTAATTTTTGTTTTCATTTGGGCAAGTACTATTTCACAACCTTAATTTTAACACTACTTTCTTGCATGCCTACTAATTAGGTGGCGAAATATAAAGTTTAAAAAGTAATTCATTGACACTTTTTTATGTTTTTAATGGAAATATCAAACATTCAAATCCTCTCATCTCTAACTATTGAATTATATATCAATAATTTTTCTTAAAATGGTTATGTGTGGTATTACAAATTACAGAAAAGATACAAAATCTTTCTTTTTTTTTATTGCCGAAAATAGAGCACCACGAGTGAACCAAACAAAAATAGGTAAATATATATATATATATAAATATATATATATTTATATATATATAACTATGTCTAAAACAACACAAATATAAACACTCTCTAATACCTGTTGGTATGGGTGTGTTCCAAACACTTTTATTCTTATTTATTTTCTAGCTGTTGGAAATTTATGAGTAAAATAACCGTTAGGCAATTATGAAAAAAATAGTCGTTGGAAAATTATGAGAAAAATAGTCGTTCGGCAATAATTAATAATATAGCCTTTGGGCTTTTAAGAGTTATTAGTAACCAATAACTATAGACTATTATCTTCATAGGTAGCCTATATAATACTCATCATAACACATTTTTTGAAGGGTTTTTTTTTTTTTTTTCTTTCTTTTTTTTGAGAAACTTCTAAAGGGTCTTTTTACTACTCTATATTTTAGATATACACAACTTTACCATCTTTCTCTCTCACATATTTTTCTACAAGAATGTTTGTTTTTTTTGTAAGGAAATGCAATAGAAGGTTGTTCTTAAACCTTTTGTGAGTGGAAGTGCGTATATCACAAAAGTCGACGCTATAGTCTAATCTTGGGGGGTTGTTTGGCCAAGAGAACCAATCGCACCAAGTTTTACTTTGAATGGCACGATTCAATCTTTAAGGACAACGCTCTTTGCGTGATTTTATAGCACTGTGAGATTGTTCCTAAATTTACTTAAATTTATATTATTATTGCTTATTTACATTCTTGCTAATTATTTGGGATATTGTTTGTTGTATCAAACTTGTTTATTCATTATTATTTTTCCAACAATACCAACATAGCCAATATATTTGTGTATACAACGATCATAATTACTTGTGACCACTAATAATATAATATGAGGGTCTGTTTCTCACTTTCTCATAACCTTCAAGACTAAATCAATTAGCTGGTAGTGTCTCTGGAGTCCACTTCTGCCACTACTATGTGCGGAAGAGAAAATGTAAATTAAGAATAACAATAAAGCAGCTCAAGCAAGACTTAGTATTTTTATATATGTGTGTTATATCCCCTATGGAATTATTACCACAAAGTCAAAAATGGTGTATTCTAACGAGATGGTATCTCACACATTGGATGTATACATTCTCATTTTCATAGCATGTAAGTTCCACCACCGTTATGAGTTCAAGAGAAAGGATGCATATATTTGATTATTGTATTATTAGTAAACATTACTAAGGAAACATTCCAACAAATTCACATTCATAACTATTTCTTATAGTTAATTATTTTTACTAGAACGAAAAACATAGCACATTTTATGCACTTTTGGAAGTTTCAAGGAATGTACTAATTTGTAGGAATAATAAAAATACAATGTACAGATTATTGTATTTTGACCCAACATTACTGATGAAACCGTCCAACAAATTCACAATTATAACTGTTTCTATATTAAATTATTATTTTTTAGAATGAGAAAAATAGCACAGGTTGGAAGTTATTTTAAGGAATGTTAATGTGCTCATTTTGTAGGAATAATAATACAATGTACTAGTTATTAATGTGGGATTGTAATAAGTCCCCATAACTGATGGTATATTACTCTTTCGGCGCAAGTCTTATAAGGCAGAAAATGGGGGGAGTAACTTTCGATGTGAGATTGTAATAAGTCCCCAGGACGTTGCACAAAAGCATGCCTGGGAAGACCAAAAAGCACCCCACAATACTAATTATTAATTATTTTTTTATGTGACTAATTATTAAGTTTTGACCCAACATTGCTGATGAAACAGTCCAACAAATTCACAATTATAACTGTTTCTTATATTAAATTATTATTTTTTAGAATGAGAAAAATAGCACGGGTTGGAAGTTTCAAGGAATGTACTCATTTTGTAGGAATAATAATACAATGTACTAGTTATTAATTATTTTTTTATGTGACTAATTATTAAGTTTTGACCTAATATTGCTGATGAAACAGTCCAAAAAATTCACAATTATTACTATTTCTTATATTAAGTACCCGTTTGGATACTGATGAAAAGGCCAGTGTCTGCGTCGGCGTTTTCTTCTTCTTCTTCTTTTTGAGAAGCGCGTTTTTGCTTTTTCAGTGGGTCCTGTGCACTGTTCACAGGTCCCACAAACCTCTTTTTTCAGCAAAACTTTCATTAAAAATAGGTCTCACGACACTATTCACACATTTAAAAATTATACAGTGTTTTCAGTTTTCAGTTTTTAGTTTTCAGCAAAATAAGCGGTATCCAAACACACCCTAAGTGTGCATTTGCCATGCGCTTCAGCTTCGTTTGGCTTTTTTTGGGGTCCCATGGCACTGTTCATAGGACCACCAAACTCAGCAAAATGCGCATATCCATGCATTTTTGGGTCCCACAATACTATTCACACCTTTAAAAATTATTTTGCTACAGTGTTTTCAGCAATAAGTTTTTAGTTTTCAGCAAATAAACCCTATCCAAATAGACCTTAAATTATTATTTTTTAGAATAAAAAAAAAATAGCACGGCCAGAATACGTTTACACATTTTTTGAAGTTTCAAGGAATGTACTCATTTTGTAGGAATAATAATACAATGTACTAGTTATTAATTCTTTTTTTTTATGTGACTTAATTATTAATTTTTGACCCAACATTGCTGATGAAACTGTCCAACAAAGTCACAATTATAATTGTTTCTTATATTAAATTATTGTTTTTTTTAGAATGAGAAAAATAGAATGGCCCGAGTACGTTTATACACTTTTGAAAGTTTCAACGAATGTACTCATTTTGTAGGAATAATAATAAAATGTACTAATTAATAATTCTTTTTTTTATGTGTCTAATTATTAAGTTTTGACCCAACATTGCTGATGAAATAGTCCAGCAAATTCACAATTATAAATATTTCTTATATATTAAATGACTTTTAGTAGAATGAGATATCATGGAATAGCCAAAATACGTTAATAAACTTTTGGAAATTTCAAGGAATATACTAATTTGTATGAATAATAATACGTGGTCTTGTGCGTGTGTGGTGGGGGTGTTTAATTACATGGTTTTGAAATCGAGATTGGACCGTATGGTCGAACCGGAATAACCGGAAACCGGTCATCATTCTAGTTTTTTAAACTTATAAAACCAAAAATTGTATTTTTGCTATAAACCCTTCGAACTGCGGTCAAACCGTGCGGTTTTCTAAACCGGAAACCGGTTTTTCGGTTTCTTCCTTCCAAAAAATTTCGCAATAAAAATGGAAAAAAAGTAGATTGGGTCTTCATGGAGAGCAACTACCTATTTACTGGATCTATTCTTCAAAGAAGAAAGAGTGAGGAAAGGAGAGAAAGAGGTAGAGTAGAGACTCTGTGTTTCTTTACTCTGTGTTTGAAAAACTGGGGAAGACGAAATGTAGTAGAGTCATGGTTTTCAAACTCGGACCTGACCGTACGGTTCGACCAGGTTAATCGTGAACCGCTCACTGTTATGGTTCTTTAAACCATAAGAACCTCTTTGTGCCAAAAAAGCGTGAAACCCCTTGAACTGCGATTAGACCGTACAGTTCTGAGAACCATAGCCAGTTTTTGCAATTCATACTATTCCAATTTAAAACAAATTTATAACCTTAAACTGCATAGTGCTGGGATATATACCAGCCAGAAAACATATATCGACTGTGAAAGAATTTGAAAAGCAAAAAAAAAAAAAAAAAGGAAGCAGCCACATTACTAGTGTGGATCATGGCAACGCTTTGCCTTGATAGATCGATTCTCATTTTTTCCTTTTATTTCTTTTAGCTTCTTAAAGCCGTTTTTTACTTCGTCTCTGCCCCTTTGTTTCACTTGCTTTTCTTTCTCTGGGTTGCTTTTACGTTTCTGACTTCTTCTCTCTCTATCCCTTTAGTTTCATTTGCTTCCTTTCTTTGGGTTGCTTTTTAGCTTTTAGGTTTGTGATCGATAGCTAGGCACGTGTGTCTTGGGAATATAAGTCTGAGAATTTCTTACAAAAGTCTTGAGCCCCACCTTCTAATCTAGCTATAGTGTTCAAAGTTTGTGAGCTAGCTAGGCACGTGAGCCTGGTACAATTTTATTGCTTTTCTTAATTTGTATCATCATATCATTTTTTTTTTCATTTATGCATATTGATGCTTTTGATATATATTTTTAAAATGGTTATTATTATTATTATGTATATGGGCTTGACATTGATAAATTATTAGATATTAACTAAAATATAGATTTATAGTTTTAATTGGACTATTGTAGTTTTTTTTTTTCATTTGTGCATATTGATGCTTTTGATATATATTTTTAAAATGGTTATTAATATTATGTAAATGGGCTTGACGTTGATAAATTATTAGATATTAACTAAAATATAGATTTATAGTTTTAATTGGACTATTCTAATTAATTTTTTTTATTTGTACCAAATTAATATATTTATTTATATTTAAAATAATTATTAAATTAATTATGACATCACGGTTCGACCCCGGTTCAACCTTGATTCGACCTCAAAAACCTTGAACATCTCCTCTTTTAGAGTCTGAGAAGTGAGAAGAAGGAGATGAAGATTGAGAAGCAAACGTTGGGAAGAAAAGCTAATTAAAGACTGGAAGAAATTATTAGATTCAGATTGCTTAGGAAATGTGACAGTGGGAATGAGTTGGCTTTCTCTTTATTTGTTTAAATTATTTTCAAATTTAAAAAGCCAAGTTTTTTCTCATCATTTGTTTAAATTATTTTTAAAGGATTCAGATGATGTAATAGTAATACACGGTTGAGATTGAAAGTTTAAAAAAGGAACTTTCAATCTCAACCATTGGATAAAAAAAAGTTAAAAAGAAGTTGAAAAAGTTAAAAAATTAAAGTTAAAAAATAAAAGTGGTAAAAATTAATATGAGTGGGTGTAGTGTAATTGCACCCTATACAATAACCTAGGTATTGCACCGGATCCAAATCTATTTTTAAACTTAAGAAGCCAGGTCTAAGACTTGGCCTGCAGGGCTAGTGATTAGTGATGCGCTCACTACTCACTGCTCACTCTGAGATCTTATATCTCATGCATGAGTTGTGAATTTTAAATATTTTTTTATATATTATCTTTTTTTTTTTTTTTGAGAAACTTTTATATATTATCTTGAAGGACTTATTTATGTGAAAGTATTATATAAAAAATAATGATAAAATATGCCAATATAATTTGCACATTATTATTTAATTTCTCTATATTTTTAAATCAAGATTACTCATTTTTATATTTTTTTTCCTAATATTTGTTTTTATTTTATTATTAAATGATTTATGATATCATCACGGTTCAACCTTATTTCGACCTCAAAAATTTTGAACTTTTTTTTTTCTAGTTCAATGAATGGTTCGGATTTCAAAACCATGTTTAATTATTAACAGGGGATAGAGATTAAAAAAGTAAAAAGAAAAAAATCTAATCTTGTACTTTCTTTATAGCTTTATATCATATAATTTAAGTTTGTTTTAATTTGTTTTCTATTTCTATTTTATTGAGTGAAATGTTGCATAGAATGTATAAATGTTTCAGTGGTTTTGGTATCATATTCTCTAATAATTTCGATTACTACGATTATAAAAATATGTTTTTAATGATGTACCTCACACATAGTGCAAGGCTATCATGTAACCTTTTAAGATTTAAGTGAGAAAAAAGAAAAGAGAAAGTTGTCTTAATTTAAATAGATAATTATAGGTTTATAGTGTACTAATTGTAGACGACTAAATTTCTCAGTTCGAAATAAATCAAACGAGTAAAATAGTTTCACAAATGCGAATTTGTATTGATGATTGTGTGGTACAATTCTCTGTAATTACAAAAGAGTGATCCTCTGATTCGATCTCCTTGGAAGACTTGTTGGTTGGAATTGTAATAATGTGATTTTGACTCGAACACAAAATATCCTTCAATTTGGCTGAGGAATGGATCGAAGACCTTTGAAATGGAATTACAATGAATCTCTGGCTATGAGCTTGTTAGAAATCCTTTGTTCTTCGCGTTCTTCGTGTTTCTTCGTATGTTCTTCGTCTTCGAAGGTTTATGGTGGAAGTTCTTCGGGGCTTTAGAAGCTTGGATCCGTAGAGCTTCACTGATTTGTGATTTGTTGATGTTTTCGGACACTTTTAGCTTGATTCCCGCAAACTTTTGGATCTAGGCAGATAGTTTGGATGATTCTGCTTTGAATGTTCTTTGTATTTGAAGGTTTGTGGTGGAAGTTCTTCGGGGCTTTAGAGGCTTGAATCCGTTGAGCTTCACCAATTTATGGTTGTTGGAGTTTCTGGAGGCTTTTGAGCTTGATTCCAGTGAACTTTAGGATCTAGGCAGATAGTTTGGATGATTCTGCTTCGAGTGTTCTTCGATTTTGAGGTTGAAGTTCTTGAAGGCTTTGAGGCTTGATTCCTGCAGAGCTTCTGTACTTTTGATTGCTTCTGAATGGCTTCCTCCTCTAGATCTCTCCAAATGCCTTAGAAAGGCTTCTATTTATAGGAGTTTGGGAGTGGGTGAGCGACATGTGGCGGAGTCTGATTGGTGACACATGTCACAGCCTGATTGGTCCGCCTATGTCATCGCTTACACGAGCGGGACTGCTTGTGTCATCGCTTACACGTGCGAGGCTGCTTGTGTCATCGCTTACACGTGCTGATGCATGATTGATTTTTGCATGACACTTGGCAAATTTTCATTGGCTTCTGAGTAGTGATAATAAAACCCTAGCAGCAATATGTGGCATTTTGTAATTGGCTGTATTTTGTGGACTTGGTAGTGTGACGTGTCAGCTTGTGATAGGTCGGGAATTTTCCCTCTCTACACTAATAATTAATGTAACTTTTATATTGTAAATCAAATAAAAGCGTACAGTGTTGTGCACATTTGCAAAACATACAAAATATTGTACATTTTTTTGCAAAAAAATTTACATTATTAGTTCAACGGAAAGTAAGAATTTTACAATTTAAATTACATTAAACTTCAAAATTAATTTTCCTATAACATCATTCCTCATGGCTTACAAGCATTTCAACTACCTGGTTCATGGTGGGTCTATCATCCTTGTTTTCTGCCACACATTGCAAAGCCACTTTGACCAAAAGTTCCACCTTAACCTTGTCATAGTTATCACAGATCATGGGATCTATAATTTCCTCAATCCATGCCATTGTTATAGCGTTCTCAATAGTTTCTCTTACCAACGTCACCAACCTCTTATGCTCTCTTGTCTCTCCGCTGTCTAAGGTATGCATGCCATTTGGGCTTTTTCCAGTCACCATCTCCAATAACACAATCCCATAGCTATACACATCCACTTTTGAAGTAATGGGAAGATTGTAAATCCACTCAGGAGCCATATAACCTCTAGTTCCCCTCATCTTAGAGAAGTTAGAATGATCAATTGTACTTCTACTTTGTAGTTTAGACAAGCCAAAATCTGCTAATTTTGGTTGATAATCAGCATCTAGTAGTATATTTTGAGGCTTTACATCACAATGTAAGACCCACTCTAAGCACTCTTCATGAAGATATGCTAGGCCTTTCGCAGTGCCCACTGCAATTTCAAACCTCTTCTCCCAATCAAGTGCATTAGAATTAAGATTTTCAGCTAAAGATCCATGCTCCATGTACTCGTACACCAAGAGCTTATGCTTTCCCTCTACACAATATCCCCACATCTCTATCAAGTACATGTGGTTCAACATTCCAATGGTGTTTACTTCTGCTAGAAATTCAGCTTCTCCTTGGTTAGCTTCATTGAGTCGCTTGATTGCTGCAACACGCTGATTAGGCAGTACACCTTCTTATACAATCCCTCCTGCTCCTTGTCCAATCACTTCTTTGAATCCTCGCTTTTCCTTTCTTAGCTCATCGAAGGTGAACCGTTGAAATCTATTAGTCAAGAGGTATCCTTTTGCAGCTGGATTTGGATGTTTACTACTTCTTAACAAGAAAAGCCAGACCAAGACAATACTGGTCACCTCAACACCTCCCACTGCTGTGGCAAACCAAAGCAAAAGCTTTACCGTCTTATTTTCATACGTTATTCTTTGTTGTGTGGAATTTTTGGCAGAGCACTTCAAGCTGGATGCTTCATCAGGACTCTTGCTATTGGAAAGACCAGCTTTGGGAACTCTCAAATAAAAATCTCCTTCGAAATTCGGTGAATGGTGTCCACTAACTAGTAGAAACTTTGGGTAACAAAAATAGTAACCATTATACACGACAAATTTATATTGAAAGCCTTTGCAAATACATGAGTTCCTGCATTTGTCTTCACAATCTGCCAAAGTAATATTAGCATAGACGGTTAGATCTGAGCCATAGTATTCAACATTATCAAGTTGAACAAAGCTAGACGGATCTTTTTGGTTGCAAGAGATACTGAATTCTGGTTCACATCCATATGACCAATCAGTATGATCTTTAACCTTGAAGCCTGGCAAGCAAGAGCATCTCCTGCCAGAAACATGATCTGCACTACACAGACTATTGGGTCCACAGATGCCATGAATTCTGCATGGTTGAGAGGAGACTTGCCATGTTACAGCCCAATCCCACGTCCCATTCACCTTTTTCAGGCTGTATGATCGAAGATTGCCATCAGAATCAAGCGTTAATCGTCTATGAGTAACCACACCAAAATCTGTTGCAAAGAATGTGAAATTGTCAGATGACCGGAAAATGCCTGAGTCATGAAGTATCGCATGTCTACAACTATTGTACGGATCCCTTTGAGCTAATTTTCCAGGGTCTGTAACCCAAGGGGCCGGCCAGTACAGACTAGTCATAGTTGGACCTAGAAAAAGCAGGCGGAGCACATTATCATTGTCGAAAAAGAGCTTGTAGTTGCCTGAAGCATAGTCATGTTGGCTTCTTTTCGAGATAAGACTCGAAAGCATGGTGAGTGCTTGTTGAGGAAGAAGAGTATCTGTAGGTGAATCAAAACTTTGCCAGATGATAACACTTTTGGAGTTACTAAGAACAAGATTTCCTGTGTTTAAGAGCTGTAGTTGCAAATTGGGGGCCTCTGATGTTGCCAAGGCTGGTGTTCTAGCGGTCCAAATAGTGATACCAACTGAATTGGTAAGGATAAGTTTCCCTTCATTCAAAACAGAAAGCTTTGAACCTGTTCCATCAACAGGGTCATCTCGGTTTGCCATCCAAACAACTGTAGAATTTGTGGATTTGTTGAACCATATGGCAAAGCAGAAAGCGTTGTCACCAACGGGGAAAAACCCTGCAGAATATTCTCCATTTGCTGAAACCAACCGGTTCTCAATAGATAGATATGTGCCTCTGAGAGTGTCAGTACCATCAAATGTATTAGCTAATAGTGGAAGAGTTTGCAACAGACATAGAAGAAGGAAGAAAATTGAGATATCCATGACAAATTAATGTAAGAGCTAGGTTGGAAGAGATTTTTCTGCTTGATAAATCATCTTCATTTCTATACCTTATATATACAATTAGGACCCTCACTCTTTGCGTAGACCAAGACTTGGAATGCGATGCTTGTCTAGGGAGAAAATTATAATTACCAAAAAAATAATAAATAAATAAGACAATTAACTTGGACCAATTAGTAAATGATATGAATCTAAGGAATTTTGACGACATAGGATAAATAAATAAAATTTATAAAGCAACATTAACTTAGTGATTTTTGAAAATGGGGGTTAATGTTATATATTTTAGGTTGGAAACCCAAGCCATCCTTAAACCAATAAGTTGCATTTGATTCAGATAACTCTAGAGAAAAGACTAGGGATACAAGGGAAAGAAGGTTTGAAAATGTTTAAGATTATTGAGTTAAGTATCTTAGAAGTCCTTTTTACCATTGGTTTAGTGAATTAAAATGGCTAGTTAGACCCTAGGATCATTCTAGTAATTTTTTGGGACACCATTCTCTGTAATTGAATTGATTATGTTGGATTGTTCTTGAAGAGTTCTAGGAGTTTTGAGTAGAGGTATTAATGGCGGTAAGTAACTATTATTTTGACTAGTTATGTTTTGCTTAAAATATAGTTTTTTACTAATTAAATATTCATTTGTTTTCCCTCACAATTTTTTATCTAATTTTTTAGCTGCATTGATTTTTTTTTTTTTTTTTTTTGTTAGAAAAAAAGAGAGAAAGAATTAGAACATATTCCTTACGAAAATATTTTCAGTCTTCCAATTGAACTAAGGTACAATAACTAAGCCTACGATGTTTAATCCTATGTGCAAATTATTTATTTTATTATTATAAATTACTGATCTAGTTAGTTGGAATTTGATTACTTACTAAGTTCTCAAGCTTACCCTCATTTTTATCCCTTTTCAGATTAGGAGAAATAAAGTTTTTAAGTTTTCGCTGAAGTAGTGCACATTCAAGGAGTTTAGGAATTTCAAAAAAAAAAAAAATTTATTAGTATTCATTAAAAATTTAGAGAATTTTTTACAATTAAATTATTGAGGTTAGTTTTATATTTTATATGAATTATTGCTTGGTAACAATTACAAGCTTGTAAGGTGAAAACTTTATATGTTAGGTTGGGGGTGTGACACTACTTGTCATTGGAAGCTAGACTTTGATATGTCTTTTATAGAACTTCAAAATTTCAGTAATAGGGTTTTATTTATTTCTTTTAGAGTATCAATATGTGTGTTTGCGTGTTTTTTTTTTTTTTTTCCCTTAAAAACTGATGAGTCTTTATACGTTTTAAAATAGTATATTTAATATTATGTTTTAAATGGAACCTAAGTATTTTAAAAACTCTAAGGCTACTAAAGGAAAGTTTTCTTTTCTTTTTTTGATAATGCAATAATTGGTGGATAGGCAATTTGTAGGATTCAGATCCTTCTAGATTTCTTAGGGTACTCTATTAATAGATTTCCTTAAATCCTAACCACACTTTAATGATTTATGGTCTAAATTCTGACATGTCAGCATTCTACTAACAATATTCTTAAAATAATAAAATAATGTTGTAAACAGAGAGAGAGAGAGAGAGAGAGAGAGAGAGAGAGAGAGAGAGAGAGAGCGGCGGGTGAAGCTTGAAGGAAGAAAACAATAGGTTTAAGTTGATACGCGTAAAATGATATAGTTTAGCCATTATATAAGTAAAAAAAAATTGATACTAAACGGCGCCGTTTTGAAACCAAATATTAATATTAATATTAACTTCAAAACTATGTCGTTTTTACTATTAGATTTATTTTATATAAAATAGTCAAACGACGTTGTTTTAACTCATTAGGTTTAGGTTAAACTTTTCAATTCTCATTTAGATCAGTCACTCTCTCTCTCTTCCGCCTCTCCCCCTCTCCTCTCTTAAGTCTCGTGTGAAACTATTCAGCAAAAAAAAAAAAAAGTCTCGTGTGAAACTGAAAATCTGTCTTTCCTCTCCCTCTCCTCCTTCGCATCTGTGTCCTCCTCCACCTGATTCGCCCTTGAAGTCTTCATTCTTCAAGGCCTAGCTATCTCAAAGTTTTTAGAGAAGGTTTTGATGTTCAAATCCTATTGTGCTTTCTACCAAATTTGTATGTGCATTCTATTCTTCTTTTTAAAATCTATTATGGGTTGTGTTTTGTTTTTTGTTTTTATTTGAGTCTCTGTGATTTGAATGGGATAGTTGACAGAAAAGTAGTGAAATTGTTTGTTTTTTTTTTTGGGAGAATATTTGGGATATTTTAATGATTAATATGTAGTTTGGGGTGTTAATTTTATTGTGTTTGGTTCCTGAAAAAATGGAGAAATAACCGAACTAACCACACCGAACCGGTATGATGCACCGCACCTTCCATAGGACGGTTTCCACTCTCCACATTTGAGGTGCGGTCAGACATGCAGAGAAACCGCCCCCCGCAGGTGCGGTGCAAAATAGCCCCTCAAAACCGGCCGCACCGCACCGTGTACAGCCCTAATTTTATCAATGGAATTCGAATCCATAAATCAAAGCCCATGATTCAATCTCATGGAAAATTATTTAAAAGCTTAGTTCTCATTGGCAATATCAAAAAGCCTAGTTCTCACTGACAATATTAAAAGCCCAGTTCTCGCTGGCAATATTAAAAAACCCAATTCTCATTGGCAATATCAAAAGTCCAATTCTCATTGGCGATATCAAAAGTCCAATTCTCATTTGCAACATTAAAAGCTCAGTTCTCACTGGTAACATCAAAAAGCCCAATTCTCATTGGCAGTATCAAAAAACCTAGTTCCCACTAGCAACATCAAAAATTCCAGTTCCCACTAGCTGTTGGGCTTTATGGAGCCTAGTTTATGTTTGATCCGGTTAATGACCCGACCCGACCCGAATAATGTTGTATGATTTTTAATGGGAGATTTACTGAGGCTTAGTCCATGGAGCGGAGGCTTGGGCCGACATGTTGTATGATTTTTAATGGGAGATTTACTGAGGCTTAGTCCATGGAGCGGAGGCTTGGGCCGACAGGCCCAAGCCGTAGCCCATGGACAAGATTTTTTGGGCCCATTTCATATATAAACCGACTTTGCCGTGATTAGGGTTTTATAAGATTGTAGGTTGTTGTTGCCGCCTCCTGTAGTGTGAGAGAAAAAGTATTGTAGCTGCAATTCTTGTACTCTGTATTCTTCCCTGATAATAGTGAAATTCCTGCAACTCCGTGGACGTAGGCAAATTGCCGAACCACGTAAATACTGTCTTGTGCGTGTGATTGTTTTTTTTTCTTTCTTTGGCATGTGTTTTTCTCTATTTTTTGTTTCTCACAGGTTGGGAATTTGGTTTAATTCCCTACAACTGGTATCAGAGCCTAGGGTTAGGTTTGAGTGGGAGCAATGGCAGAGGAAGCAGGAAAGGCGTCTGGAATAGAAAAGTTTGATGGCACAGACTTCACGTATTGGAGGATGCAGATTGAAGATTATCTTTATGGGAGGAAATTGCATCTGCCTCTTTTGGGGACAAAACCTGAGGCTATGAAAGCTGAGGAATGGGCTCTTCTTGACAGACAGGTACTGGGAGTTATAAGGTTAACTCTGTCTAGGTCTGTTGCACACAATGTTGTAAAGGAGAAGACCACAACAAATCTGATGAAGGCTTTGTCTGGTATGTATGAAAAGCCGTCAGCAAACAACAAGGTGCATTTGATGAAGAAACTGTTCAATTTGAAGATGGCAGAGAACGCATCAGTAGCACAACATTTGAATGAATTTAACACTATCACAAATCAATTGTCATCTGTAGAAATTGATTTTGATGATGAGATTCGTGCTCTGATCGTCTTTGCTTCTTTGCCAAATAGTTGGGAGGCAATGAGGATGGTAGTAAGCAATTCTACAGGAAAAGAAAAGCTCAAGTACAATGATATACGAGATTTAATTCTGGCTGAGGAGATTCGTAGAAGAGAAGCAGGCGAAACCTCAGGATCTGGTTCTGCCCTAAACCTTAAGACAAGAGGCAGAGGTAATGACAAAAATTCAAACCGAGGCAGATCAAAATCCAGAAATTCTAATCGAAACAGAAGCAAATCTAGATCAGGCCAACAAGTACAATGCTGGAACTGTGGGAAAATAGGTCACTTTAGGAATCAATGCAAAAGTCCTAAGAAGAAGAATGGAAATGATTCTGCTAATGCTGTAACAGAAGAGGTATAAGATGCATTACTTCTTGCAGTAGACAGTCCACTTGATGATTGGGTTTTGGACTCAGGAGCTTCGTTTCATACCACTCCACACCGAGAAATCATACAGAATTATGTTGCAGGTGATTTTGGTAAGGTGTATTTGGCTGATGGTTCAACCTTGGATGTTGTAGGTATGGGAGATGTCCGGATATTGTTGCCCAATGGATCTGTTTGGTTACTGGAGAAGGTTCGACATATTCCTGACCTGAAGAGGAATCTGATTTCTGTTGGACAACTTGATGATGAAGGGCATGCAATACTATTTGTTGGCGGTACTTGGAAGGTTACAAAGGGAGCTAGGGTATTGGCTCGTGAAAAGAAAACTGGTACTCTGTATATGACCTCAAGTCCAAGAGACACAATTGCAGTTGCTGATGCAAGTATTGATACAAGCCTATGGCACCGCAGACTTGGTCACATGAGTGAGAAAGGGATAAAGATGCTGTTGTTAAAAGGAAAACAACCAGAATTGAAGTCCATTGATTTTGACATGTGTGAAAGTTGCATCTTAGGAAAGCAGAAAAAGGTGAGCTTCTTGAAAACTGGTAGGACACTGAAGGCTGAAAAATTGGAGTTAGTACACACTGATTTGTGGGGGCCTTCTCCAGTTGCATCCCTTGGAGGTTCAAAGTACTACATCACTTTCATTGATGACTCAAGCAGAAAGGTATGAGTTTATTTTCTGAAAAATAAATCTAATGTATTTGAAACTTTTAAGAAGTGGAAGGCCATGGTTGAGACAGAAACAGGTTTGAAACTAAAATGTTTGAGGTCTGATAATGGAGGAGAGTACATAGATGGAGGGTTCAGTGAGTATTGTGCTATACAGGGAATTAGGATGGAGAAGACCATTCCTGGGACACCACAGCAGAATGGTGTGGCTGAGCGCATGAACAGAACTCTCAATGAGCATGCTAGGAGTATGAGGTTGCATGCTGGACTACCAAAAACTTTCTGGGCTGATGCTGTTAGTACTGCAGCTTACCTGATAAACCGAGGACCATCAGTTCCTATGGAGTTCAGACTTCCTGAGGAGGTTTGAAGCAGTAAAGAGGTAAAGTTTTCCCATTTAAAAGTTTTTGGTTGTGTTTCTTATGTTCATATTGATTCTGATGCTCGTAGTAAACTTGATGCAAAGTCTAAAATATGTTTTTTCATTGGCTATGGTGATGAGAAATTTGGCTATAGGTTTTGGGATGAACAAAACAGAAAAATCATCAGAAGTAGAAATGTGATATTTAATGAACATGTTATGTACAAGGACAGGTCAACTGTAGTGTCAGACGTTACAGAGATAGATCAAAGGAAATCTGAGTTTGTCAACTTAGATGAATTGACTGAAAGTACTGTCCAGAAAAGGGGTGAAGAAGATAAGGAGAATGTAAATACACAGGTAGAACAGAGTACACCTGTAGCTGAAGTTCGCAGATCTTCCAGGAACATTAGACCTCCACAACGTTATTCACCCACTCTAAATTATCTCCTGTTGACTGATGGTGGTGAGCCAGAGTGTTATGATGAAGCCTTGCAAGATGAGAATTCAAGTAAGTGGGAGTTAGCCATGAAAGATGAGATGGATTCCTTGTTGGGGAATCAGACATGGGAACTGACTGAATTGCCAGTAGAAAAGAAGGCTTTGCACAACAAGTGGGTATACAGAATAAAGAATGAGCATGATGGTAGCAAATGTTACAAGGCCAGATTAGTTGTTAAAGGGTTCCAGCAGAAGGAGGGCATTGACTACACAGAGATATTTTCTCCAGTTGTGAAGATGTCAACAATCAGACTGGTACTGGGAATGGTGGCTGCAGAAAACTTATATCTTGAGCAATTAGATGTGAAGACGGCATTCCTTCATGGTGACTTGGAGGAAGACCTTTACATGATTCAGCTAGAAGGGTTCATTGTTCAGGGACAAGAGAATCTAGTCTGCAAACTGAGAAAGAGCTTGTATGGCCTAAAACAAGCTCCTAGACAGTGGTACAAGAAATTTGACAGTTTTATGCATAGAATTGGTTTCAAGAGATGTGAGGCTAATCACTGTTGCTATATTAAGTCTTTTGACAATTCTTTCATCATATTACTGTTGTATGTGGATGATATGCTTATTGCAGGGTCCAGCATTGAGGAGATTAATAATCTGAAGAAGCAATTGTCCAAACAGTTTGCAATGAAGGATTTGGGAGCTGCAAAGCAAATCCTTGGTATGAGAATTATTAGAGACAAGGCTAATGGTACATTGAAGCTTTCACAGTCAGAGTATGTGAAGAAAGTTCTCAGCAGGTTCAATATGAATGAAGTCAAACCAGTGAGCACACCCTTGGGTAGTCATTTCAAACTAAGCAAAGAACAGTCACCGAAGACAAAAGAAGAAAGGGACCATATGAGTAAGGTGCCTTATGCCTCAGCTATTGGCAGCTTGATGTATGCTATGGTGTGTACAAGGCCAGACATTGCACATGCAGTGGAAGTTGTGAGTAGATTCATGAGTAGGCCTGGAAAGCAGCATTGGGAGGCAGTGAAGGGGATTCTGAGATATCTGAAGGGTTCATCAGATACATGTCTTTGCTTTACAGGTGCAAGTTTGAAACTGCAGGGTTATGTAGATGCTGATTTTGCTGGTGATATTGATAGTAGAAAGAGTACTACTGGGTTTGTTTTTACTCTAGGTGGTACAGCTATATCATGGGCTTCAAATCTACAGAAGATTGTTACTTTGTCTACTACAGAAGCTGAGTATGTTGCTATAACTGAAGTTGGAAAGGAGATGATTTGGCTACATGGTTTCTTAGATGAATTGGGTAAGAAGCAGGAGATGGGCATTCTACATAGTGACAGTCAGAGTGCAATCTTTCTTGCCAAAAATTCGGCTTTTCATTCAAAGTCGAAGCATATACAGACAAAATACCATTTTATCCGTTACCTTGTTGAAGATAAGTTGGTCATACTTGAGAAGATTTGTGGATCTAAGAACCCGGCAGACATGTTGACAAAGGGTGTCACTATTGAGAAGTTGAAGCTGTGCGCAGCTTCAATTGGTCTTCTAGCTTGAGGATAGGAGGATGAGTTGCAGGAATGAGGGATTGTTTCTTGGAGGATAGCGGTTTGATGTTGGTGATTGAACTAGTCTCCAAGTGGGAGATTTGTTGGGCTTTATGGAGCCTAGTTTATGTTTGATCCGGTTAATAACCCGACCTGGCCCGAATAATGTTGTATGGTTTTTAATGGGAGATTTACTGAGGCTTAGTCCATGGAGCGGAGGCTTGGGCCGATAGGCCCAAGCCGTAGCCCATGGACAAGATTTTTTGGGCCCATTTCATATATAAACCAACTTTGCCGTGATTAGGGTTTTATAAGATTGTAGGTTGTTGTTGCCGCCTCCTGTAGTGTGAGAGAAAAAGTATTGTAGCCGCAATTCTTGTACTCTGTATTCTTCCCTGATAATAGTGAAATCCCTGCAACTCCGTGGACGTAGGCAAATTGCCGAACCACATAAATACTGTCTTGTGCGTGTGATTGTTTTTTTTTTCTTTCTTTGGCGTGTGTTTTCTTTATTTTTTTGTTTCTCACAGGTTGGGAATTTGGTTTAATTCCCTACACTAGCAACATCAAAAAACCCAGTTCTCACTAGCAATATCAAAAAGCCCAATTTCCACTGGCAACATCAAAAAGCCTAATTCTTGTTGGCAGCATTAAAAGCCCAATTCTCACTAGTAGCATCAATACTATTTAATGAAAAACCCAATATTGTTAATACTTGGGAAATACCATATGATTGAATTACCTATGCCCATAACCACAATTGTTTTGAAAAAGTTTGAATGCTCATATGTTTCCAAATTCATGGGAAATTATGATCATTCTAAAGGGGCCTGGGCCCCCTGGCCTTTAGGAAAAAAAAAATTAGTAGGAATATATGCATCAGGTTAGATACTCACATACAACTTCGGCCCCCCTTCTCTCCAAAATCTACTCTTCCATCATCAAAACTTCATCAAATCAGCCCAAGGAGATCACAATAGTCAACAACCCGTAACAAGAAAAACCTTCAAATAGAATAAAATTTCGGTCTAAACAAAAAAGCATACACAATATAATCATACCATAAATCTGAAATAACAAAACAGAAATAAAAACACATGTGTAGTAGTGGTACACTCATCTTTAGGCCAAAGGCTTATAAGACATGAGTGGGAGGCGTCTCTCCCCGATGTGAGATTGAACAAATCCTTGAGAATAGACTCAACGCTATTTCCAGAGAGGACAATACCTGATTGGGGGCCGAGACGAAAGTCCTCCCACAATTACAATTTAAACTACTTTTAACTTCTTTTAAAAAAAAAAAAAAAATTAACTGCTTTTAACTTCTTATACTTATCTCCATATATTAATCTCTATATATTAAGAGGATTCGGAAAGTTAGTTATCACTTTCTCGAATGATCAAAATACCCCAATTTAATTAGATACTATTACTCTTTAAAAAAAATGAGGATAAAACTATAATTCAAAAAAAAAAATTATATCAAAAGCATTTAAAAAAAAAAAAAAAAAAAAAAAAAAAAAAAAAAAAAAAACTCTCCAAAAGGAAAAAAACTGCAATTTCCTCTAAATAACTTCCCACTAAATGAATACTTTCCTAATAGCCCGCTAATAGCCCAGTAACAGTGGTTACCAACAAACTTCTCCTAAACTCAAGCACCATTTTTTTGCTCTCAAAAATTAAATAAAAAGATATATGTGCACCGATTTTTTTTTTTTTTTTTCATTTTAATTCCCACTTCTGATTAAACTCTTACCAAGTTAAAGTTTTTAGTTCCTGTTGAATTCCAGCGTTTAAAAGGTTTTAGTCCCAGTTAAAGTTCTTTTTATTAATTAAAATAATAATAATAAAGAAAAAGATTAACAATTATATATATTTTTCCCCCTCTCACGTTAGTGTCTCTCTCTCTCACTCTCAAAGATAATTCCTATAATGATAATCTTCTAATACATTACTCTGCCTTTTCTTCATTATCTTTTCTCCATTATTTCCAAAAGCTTACATATTACATTTGCTTTTATTTTTACTAGTCACAAACCCACGCAATACGTGAAAAAATTTGATATAAATATGTTTTATTGGATAATTATAGAATTAATATATTAGATTGTATATTTTTAAAAGTCAATGTGTAATTTGAAATTATGTTTTATATTATAAGTTTTTTTGCAGTGTACAACTAACAAATTAAATATATTTTGTAGTTGGGTATTACATATAGTGAGATATGTATGAAAATACAATACAATATTTTTTAAATAAAAAAATTTACAGTGTGAGAACTATTAGGCCAAGTTCTAACCATCTATACTTTGTTTATTACTATACACTATACAGATGTATGCGATTCAACACTTATAGGTATATTTTTCTCCAAAACATAGATCCACATCTCTTTCTTCCATACAATTGAAACTAAGTGAAAAAGTATATAAAGATAACTATGCAATAGATCATATTCAATAAATCATATATCATAAAGTGGAAATATAAAATAAACTAAAATGCAAAGGGTAAATTTTATTTCATCATATGAACATATGAACAAATCCCACAATATATAACTCTTAAAATTCATAAACCACATGATTACTTAGATTTTATAGTAAAATAAGACCAATCCATCCATCATGACATTGCAGTATAGTCTAGATATAATTATATAAAAATCACGTGTTATTGATTATGTTTCATAAACCAAAAGTGCCATCTATACATCTAATAAAATTTTTAAAGAGTAACACATGAGAATTCTTAATTTGAATAGCTGATTATATATGTGTGAGTGTGTGTGTGTGTGTGTAGAGAGAGAGAGAGATATGTAGATGGTTGTGGAGGGGGGATGGTGGGGTTTGAACCACAAATAGGGGACCCCATAAAGAATGTTGCTAGGCTATCACTTGAATCCCCAAAAATTAATCTAAGAGGCTAGACATAAGGATAATAGGAATTCTAAGAAAGAATTAATTAAGTTCCTTAAGTATCTATACATAAAAACATTAATAGCATAATGATGCTCAAGAGTAAATTATATTTAGTCTTATTCTCTTTTTGGCTTTTTCCTTAAAGATGATCAACTAAACAAAGTAAAAACTTACCAAGAAAGCTTAAATTAGCTAAAAATTTAATGGTGGAGATGCCTATTATTTGTAGTAGAATGAACAAAATAAAAATCACAAACAGATTTGAGAAATACGCATAAATTTCTAAAAGAAATTTTACAAAACACATGGGATGCAATAATAACAAAATTACTACACCGAATAGTTTTTGACACTACAAATAAGCACAAAAAATGTTCATTATCAATATGCTTCATATCAATATTAGAAATTTCCACAACAATGATAAGCCAAATAAAACCACATTAACAATGATAAGCCAAATAAAACCACATTAACAATTCTAAGCCAATTAAAAATAACAAAAGTCAATATCATTGAAAAATTTGGAAAGGAAAACAATAGAATCACTTCAGAAATGCAAGAATACTAAAAAGAAAGGAAAACGAAAAAAAAAAAGATCAGTTTTTATTGTGCGTTTTGTTTACCTCAATGGTCTTCCTATTGTTACCTTAACTTTGAAAGTTTCAGACAAATATAATTGATGTCTTCTCAAAATGGTGAAAACTAAAGCTTGATTGAAAAATAAGGAGAACAATTAGTATTGTGCTAAATTTTTTGTTGTAGATGATGGGTGATTGTATCTAAAATGTGTATTGGTATATATATAACATTATAAAACTTAAATAAATAATCAATGTATGAGTGAGAGAGAGATAAGGTTGTGAAAAATTGAAATTTTGAAAGAGGAAATACTATAATGGTAGATAAATGAAGGGACACTTGAAATGTTAATTTCATCCACTAAAAAGATAATGAATTATACAATTTTAAAAATTACTTGAAATTAGAAAGAAGAAAACGAAAAGTTGAAATCAATTCAGGTAGCTGAATAGTCAAATATTTGTATATAATGAATAATAATGTTTGTCCATGATTTGTATTTAATTATTTTATATAAAAAAATTTAAAAAAATCATTAAGATAAAAATGATTTAAAAAGAAAAAGAAAAAGAGTATGATGTGGCTGATGAGATCGCTCAACAGGAGCATAGTAATATTAAATGCTACGTCTCAGCTTTTAGTTATATATAAATGAGTTGTCCTTTAGTGTTTGCTTTCCAGTATTTGATTTAAATTTGGTTTCATTACTTTGTTATCGTTATTCTTTCAATATCATTACCTTTTCTTTTTTTGTCTTTTTTTTATTTTTTTTTATTTGGTAGGTTTGATGAGTGTTTAATATGTTCTCTAATTGTTTCACTTGGTGCGAATTTTTTTCAAAGAGTAGGAATGACA
Organism: Notholithocarpus densiflorus; assembly: GCA_030021035.2. Lineage (NCBI taxonomy): Eukaryota > Viridiplantae > Streptophyta > Magnoliopsida > Fagales > Fagaceae > Notholithocarpus > Notholithocarpus densiflorus. The sequence continues at coordinate 612,053 of JARYZH020000158.1, read as the reverse complement.
TTTTTTTTCCTCTTTTTTGTGGTTAACGGGTTTGACTAATTATTAAAAATCCCTTAATTCATTTTTTTTTTAAATCCCTTAATTTCACCCATTCAAAAAAAAAAAAAAAAAAAAAAAAAAACGATATGCATTAAGCCTTTAGAAATCTTTGACACCCCCTCAGGAATGATGAGGTGTGGTATTACATGTATCCACCCTCTCTCATAGGGGTGGACCCCACACTTGTGAGACTCACCCCATGTGAGAGGTGGATACGCACCAAAATAGCCCGATATCAAAATGTTTTGTTTCAATGGACAAATTGGAACATGGTTCAAAACATTGATTTAAAATGCTCATTATATAAACTATTATGACTAATAATGACCTATTTTGGCCTAATATATAATTAGGCACAAAGACCACTTTGCTCATTATAAAGCATAGAAGCAATAACGTTTGGATTGCAATTTTTGAGTAGATGACATTGGGTACTTGCCTTAGAAACATAAGCTAACTAAATTTTATACTTAAAAATTCTTACTGGGAGAAGAAAGTAAAAGAAAAATTGACAAACATGCACATTTAAGATGCATAAAGCTCCAAGCTCGGCTTATGTGTGTGTATATATATATATAAAAATATATATATATATATATATTTCCCATCAATTCTTCCTCCATGAATCAGCAAACGACTTAGCATTGAAACTTGCAGTCTTTTAGAGACAAGCCTTGTAAGACCATGCTACACAAGTAGCAGAAGTATTGATTATCAAAAAAAAAAAGTAGCAGAAGTATTTAGTAGGAAGATACAAAGAAGCAGGCAAATAGATACATACCAAAAAGTTTCCCAAAATCGAGTTGGGATTATGACAGTCAATGAAACCATATAGCAAACAGATAGTGAAATAAGGGATAGCCGTACTATTCGATAAATGTCCTGCGATGGAATGAGGAGAAGAATTGTTGAGTATGAAGCATAATGGCCTGTTTGGAAGTTTAGAGAGGGAGGAGAGTATAGGGGAGTAGAGGGGAGGAGAGTAGTGGGGAGGAGAGTAGAGGGGAATGGTTCCTCTCCACCTTGTTTGAATGTTTTTAAAATTAGTAAGGGGGAAGGGAGTAATTAGCCCTTCCCCTTGTTTGGATGTTTTAAAAATTAGGATGGAGAGAAGAGGAAATGATTAAAATAGACAAATTTACCCCTATTTGAAAATGGACTTGCAACATTGGTCTATTATTAATTTAGAAAGGGTAAATTAGGAAATTTATCTAGTCAATAATTTATCTACTCTACTCTCCCTCCAAATCTCTCCAATTTGGGGGAATTAAAAATGAGGGGTTAGAGGTGGTTGAAACCCCTCCAAACCCCTCCAAACTCCTCCCCCTCCTTCCTTAAAATACTTCCAAACAAGGTAATTGAATTACTCTCCCTCCCTCTACTCTACTCTACTCCCCCTCCTTTTTTAAACTTCAAAACAGGCAAAAAATGTCAAAGAATTTAATGACAAGAACACCCAAAAAGGAAATTTTCTAAGACCAATGGGTGTCCCTGCTTCGTTTGGAATAGGAGCACTTGAATTGAATTTTCTGATGGCCGGTAATGTGCTATTGGCTTCAGGATGGTAGTCGTCTTGCCAAAGTCCCCCAGGAGGGCTAAGTACTCCTTGATACGTGACAGTCATAAGAAGTGTAGCAACCACCAAAAGCATTTGCGCCTGTCGTCTGATATTTCGGTCCATTCACCAATACAATGCATTCTTATTTTCTCAATATATGAGAATAAGGACCATAGGTAACGTGCGTAATAAATTACTTTAGGAAGAGATGAAGCTGGTAAAGCTCCAACACGCCGTAGCATAACCTTGATCTCGCGATTTTCTATTTGATTTTGTTGTCCCAACATATCCCCTGCGGTATTACCCTTTAAATTCTTAACGTTTATATCAACACCAGAATATAATAACTTCCTCACAGCCTGCAAAATTTAGTGACACAACAAAAATAATCATGATGTATTAATTAGTAGCAATTTGCAAAGCTAGTAAATCATTTTTAGACATTAAGCTCTTAATTATGATCATAAAGTTGGACAATATTGATGTTCACAACACAAACTTTACAATGTTTCTTTAGTTTGTAAATAATTGAGGAATGGAGAGGGCTTGCCTTGTGTTGATTTTTGGATACTGCAATGTGCAATGCTGTGTTGTCTTCCTCATCCTTCCAGTTCAAGACTTCACTCTCCCACAATATGGTATTTTGAGACCAATTCTTTCTGAGCCATCACACCAAGTGTAGAAAAGCCTCCAACTTGTCATATTTCAAGGCAATATGCAGAGCATTCTCATTTCAAATTGTCACATCTTTAATAGATTGGGGATAGACTTTGAGAAATTTGTCCAATAGATCAAGGTGATCTTTTGTTATTGTTGCATAATGCAAAGGAGTCATACCCTCCCTTCCTTGGACATGGACACCCATCGACCTTTAGAAGCCGAAGCACCATTTGGGTTTGCCGATTTAGTAAAGCAAGGTGAATGGGACTGAACCCATCTGGATTTGGCTTCCAAGCAAATGAGGGCTTTAATCACATTAGCTCCATGGCCAATGGGATGTACCCTGTGTTGGGTGCACGTGACACCCTTTGGATTCCAGCACACATTTGTCAAAGCTCATTTATGAGCTTGTTCCAAAAGTCTTCAAGGCTAGCTCTTTCATTTATTGAGAAATGACCAAAGCATGGGAGAGGTCTGACTTCTCTTAATGAGAAGTGATGCAAGGCGTGTGGGACACGCTAAAGGAAAAGAAAAGAAGAAAAAAAAGAAACTAAGGCTATTCGGCCTTATGGAGAGTTGAAGCAAATAGAGAGCCATATTTGGCCATTTTGTGTGAGTTCCAGAGTGAGCAAGAAACACTAAAAAGAGAGAGCTTCAGCTTGAGAGGTGCAGTCCGAAGAGATAGAGAGAAACACAGTGAGAGTGTGAGAGAGTGAAAAAGAAAAAGGAGACATTTTTCTTTGCTTAAGCTACACACAAGAAAGATAAATTGGTGGAGTTCTCATGGAGTTTTTGAATGCTACAACCATGGAGAGTTGGAGTATTCAGAGGAAGATTTTGCTACTAGCTTTGTGGTGAGATTGTATTTACTCCTTGAGATTTATTTGTTGTATATCCAATTTATTGTGGACTCAAGTTTAGCATAAACTTGATAGTTGTGATATCTATTTCATAGTGGATATTTTTCGGAGCTGCCTCGTGGTTTTTCCCTCTATACCGGAGGGTTTTCCACGTAAGATTTGGTGTTCTTGTGTGGTTGTGTTTATGTGGTGCTTGTTGAAATTTTTTTGTTTCCATAATATTGCTATTGCTTGGTAGTTATATATTTTAATTCACACAAAGACATTAAGGGGATTAGGATTTTTTCCCCAACAAGTGGTATCAGAGCTTTTGGTTGCTTGGGTTTGACTGTCTTGTGTTGGATTAAATGGAGAATATGGGTATGAATACTATGGTTAAACTCTCGACGTCGAATTATTCGATATGGAAGCCGATGATGGAGGATGTCCTTTATTGCAAGGATTTACATGACCCTATTGAGGGTGATAGTGCCAAGCCTAGTGATATGTTAGATAGAGATTGAGATAAATTAAATAGAAAAACTATCGAGTGTATTAGACAATGCATCGATGTCAGTGTTTTTCACCATGTGTCTCTGGAAACAAATGCAGAGGCTATTTGGGAAAATTAAGGAGTCTTTATGAAAGAAAGACAGCTCAAAATAAAGCTTTTATTGCTAGAAAGCTTGTGAATTTGAAGCTTAAAGAGGGTAAGTCCATTGCAGGGCACCTTAGTGAGTTCCAAGACTTGGTTAATCAGATGGTTACAATGAAGCTAGTAATAGATGATGAGTTGCAAGCTTTATTGCTTCTGAGTTCCTTACCTGATAGTTGGGAGACTTTGGTAGTATCACTTAGTAATTCTACTCCGAATGATGTGTTACAACTTGCCATGGTTAAAGATAGTTTGCTTAATGAAGAAACTAGAAGAAAGGATATGAGCAAGGATATTGCACAGGCTCTTGTCATAGAAAACAGGGGGAGAAGTAAGAGTAGAAATTCTAAGGGGCGAGGTAAATCCAGAAGTCGGTCAGAGTCGAAAGGAAAATTCAAGTGCTTTTACTATGATAAAGAAGGTCACATAAAAAGGAATTGCAAGGCTTGGAAGAACAAACAGAAAGAGGATAAAAATCATAAAAAGACGGATGATGAGAACACTGCTGTTGTTATAATGTTGGAAGATGAGGTCCTAGCCATAGGACAAGATGATTGTTGTACAGTTTCAGATCCTTATGTTGAATGGGTGATTGATTCAGTTGCTTCCTGCGATGTCACTCCAAGAAAGGAGTTATTCACTTCATACAAAGCATGAAACTTTGGGAGAGTGAAGATGGGCAATGATAGTTATGCGGACATTGTGGGAATTGGTGATATATGTGTTAGGGCTAACACTGGATACACCCTAATTTTGAAGGATGTGAGGCATGTTCCGGATATTCGCCTAAATTTGATTTCCACTCATGTTCTTGATAAAGAAGGTTATGGCAATTATTTTCGTGATGGAAAATGGAGGCTTAGCAAAGGATCATTGGTGTTTGCTAGGGGGGAAATTTGTTGTACACTTTACAAGATACAAGTAAAGTTGTGCAAGGATGTTGTTAGTGCAGCTCAGGAGGATTCTTCACCTAACTTGTGGCATAGGCGGCTGGCTCACATGAGTGAAAAAGGGTTGCAGATTTTGGCAAAGAAGTCTCTCATTCCCTTTGCCAAAGGTACGTCACTAAATCCTTGTGACTTTTGTTTATTTGGTAAACAACATAAAGTTTCATTTAATATACCCTCTACTAAAAAACCCAATGTATTAGATCTTGTTTATTCTGATGTATGTGCTCCCATTGATGTTGAGACTTTAGGTGGCAATAAATATTTTGTTACATTTATTGATGATGCTTCATGAAAGGTGTGGGTTTATGTTTAGAAAACAAAAGACCAGGTATTTGAGCACTTCAAGAAATTCCATGCCATGGTGGAAAGAGAGAAAGGGAAGCCTTTGAAGTGTCTCCATAGTAATAACGAAGGTGAATACACATCTAATGAATTCAAGAGTTACTGCTCTAAGAAAGGTATTAGACATAAGAAGACAGTTCCTAGTACCCCACAGTAAAATGGTGTGGCAGAAAGGATGAACCGCACTATTGTTGAGAAGATTAGATGTATGTTAAGAATGGCTAATCTGCCTAAGTCATTCTAGGGTGAAGCTGTTGTGATTGCATGCTACCTAATTAATAGATCTCCATCAGTTCCTTTGGATTTTGATATTCCAGAAAGAGTGTGGACAGGGAAAGATGTTTCTTACTCTCACTTGAAGGTATTCGGGTGCAAGGCATTTGTTCATGTGCCTAAGGAACAAAGATCAAAGCTTGATAGCAAATCCACTCCTTGTATATTTGTTGGATATGGAGATGCAGAATTTGGCTACAAGCTATGGGATCCAAAAGAAAAGATGATGATTAGAAGTCGAGATGTAGTTTTTCATGAGAATGAAAACTTGGCAGACTTTGAGAAAATTGAGAAGCCTAAAGCTACAGTTGAAGGTGTTCTTGATTTTACACATACCTCTTCTTCCTTAGATAATGCCACAAATAGGGAAGAGGTACAAGATGAGAATTATGGTGATAAACCGACTAAATTTGATGCTGATGAGCCAGCAGGTGTTAATGGTGATGATGTGACAGATACAGATGGTGTTGAGCAAGGGGAGCAGCCTCCTCCCTTAGAGATGGTAGAACCTCAGGTGAGAAGGTCTACTAGAAAGCATCGTTCATCGACTAGATACCCCACTTCTGAGTATACTATGATTACTGAAGAGGGGGGGGAGCCAGAAAGTTTTCAGGAAGTATAGTCTAATAAGGATAAGCAAAGCTGGTTGAAGGCTATGCATGAAGAGATGAATTCTTTGAACAAGAATAAGACTTATGACTTGGTGGAACTTCCTAAAGGCAAGAAGGAATTGAAAAACAAATGGGTGTTCAAGCTAAAGAAAGATGGTGATAAGTTAGTGAAGTATAAAGCTCGATTGGTGGTCAAGGGTTTCAATCAGAAACAAGGGATTAACTTTGATGAGATATTCTCTCCAGTAGTCAAGATGAGTTCCATTCGGGTAGTTTTAGGATTAGTAGCTAGCTTGGATCTTGAGCTTGAGCAACTTGATGTGAAGACGGCTTTTCTTCATGGTGATTTGAAAGAAGAAATCTACATGGATCAGCCAGAGGGATTCAAAGTGAAAGGGAAAGAACACATGGTTTGCAAGTTAAAAAAGAGTTTGTATGGCTTGAAGCAAGCTCCAAGACAGTGGTACAAGAAGTTTGACTCATTCATGGTGGGTCATGGGTACACAAGGACAAATGTAGATCATTGTGTGAATGTCAAAAAATTTCCCAATGGTAAATTTGTTATTCTTCTGCTATATGTAGATGATATGTTGATAGTAGGACAAGATGTAGGTGTGATTGGAAATTTAAAGAAGGACTTGTTCAAGTCATTTGATATGAAAAACTTGGGCCCTGCAAGGCAAATTTTGGGTATGCAGATTCTACGTGACAAGAAAGCTAAGAAGCTATGGTTATCACAAGAAAAATATATTGAGCGAATTCTTGAAAGGTTCAATATGAAACATGCCAAGCCAGTCAGTACACCTCTTGGTGCTCATTTCAAGTTAAGAGATCAATCTTGTTCTTCATCAAAGAAAGAGAAGGGAGACATAGCATCAACTATTTATTCCTTTACAGTTGAGAGTTTAATGTATGCTATGGTTTGCACACGGCCAGACATTGCTCATGCAGTTGGTGTTGTTAGCAGGTTCATGGTTAATCTTGGCAAAGATCATTGGGAAGCAGTGAAGTGGATCTTTAGGTATTTGAGAGGTAGCTCTAAATTGTGCTTAACTTTTGGAGATTCTAAACCAATTTTGGAGGGTTATGTAAATGCAGATTGGGCAGGTGACCTTGATGGTAGGAAATCTGCATTGGGGTATTTATTTACTTCTGCAGGGGGAGCTGTATCATGGCAGTCAAGATTGCAGAAGTGTGTTGCCTTATCTACAACTGAAGCTGAGTATATTGTAGCTAATGAAGCAGGTAAAGAGATGCTTTGGTTGAAACAGTTTCTCCAAGAATTGGGTTCGAAGCAAGATGGGTATGTAGTTAATTGTGATAGTCAGAGTGCTATAGACTTGAGCAAGAATTCTATGTATCATTCATGCTCGAAGCACATTGAGGTGAAATACCATTGGTTGAGATTAGTTGTTGAACAACAGTCATTTGAATTAGAGAAGATTCACACAAATGAAAATCCAGCTGAGATGTTGACCAAGGTTGTGTCTAGAGAGAAGCTAAAGCTTTGTGTCGGGTTGGCCGGCATGAATTCTAATTGAAGACTTGGGTTGAAGATCTCCTTCCTTAGTGTGCTGGAGGGGGAGATTGTTGGGTGCACATGACACCCTTTGGATTCCAGCACACATTTGTTAAAGCTCATTTATGAGCTTGTTCCAAAAGTCTTCAAGGCTAGCTCTTTCATTTATTGAGAAATGACCAAAGCATGGGAGAGGTTTGACTTCTCTTAATGAGAAGTGATGCAAGGCGTGTAGGACATGCTGAAGGAAAAGAAAAGAAGAAAAAAAAGAAACTAAGGCTATTCGGCCTTATGGAGAGTTGAAGCAAAAAAGAGAGCCATATTCGGCCATTTTGTGTGAGTTCCAAAGTGAGCAAGAAACACTAAAAAGAGAGAGCTTCGGCTTGAGAGGTGCAGTCCGAAGAGATAGAGAGAAACACAGTGAGAGTGTGAGAGAGTGAAAAAGAAAAAGGAGACATTTTTCTTTGCTCAAGCTACACACAAGGAAGATAAATTGGTGGAATTCTCATGGAGTTTTTGAATGCTACAACCATGGAGAGTTGGAGTATTCGGAGGAAGATTTTGCTATTGGCTTTGTGGTGAGATTGTATTTACTCCTTGAGATTTATTTGTTGTATTTCCAATTTATTGTAGACTCAAGTTTAGCATAAACTTGATAGTTGTAATCTCTATTTCATAGTGGATATTTTTTGGAGCTGCCTCGTGGTTTTTCCCTCTATACCGGAGGGTTTTCCACTTGAGATTTGGTGTTCTTGTGTGGTTGTGTTTATGTGGTGCTTGCTGAAATTTTTTGTTTCCATAATATTGCTATTGCTTGGTAGTTATATATTTTAATTCACACATAGACATTGAGGGGATTATGATTTTTTCCCCAACACCCTGCAGATGCAGCTATGTGTAAAGGAGTATCAACAAATGGTAGCTGATCGATGTCCTCCAAAAGTTTGACATCCTCCCTAATTAGGATGTAAAAGGCATCAATATTTCCATGTTGAGCAACTTGCTTCATTTTCTCAATTCTCTCATCCATATTTGAGAAAGTTGCCATATTAAGGTACGATTTTCCTTGGTATGAACTTCTTGATGTGTGGCTTGAATAAGTAGTGTCGCATACAACAAAGCCAATAGTACAGCTTAATCCTATTTGGTTTAGGAAATCTTTTCAAAAAGTCACCTAATTAACTTTCACTTTGGGTTAAATTCTTATTCTTTCACGTGTTTGAATGGCTTTGGATTATTAATTATTTCTTTTTGATTTTAGATTGTGCTCCACGTCAGGCAAGCCAACTTTAGAGTAGTATAATTTAGCTCCCTCTTGATTCTTTCGTTATGTCATAGCCTTCCTTATTTTCGAGTGATCTGAGGCTTTTTGGTTTATTTTGCATTTGGGTTTTGCAAGAATATTTTGTATTACTATTGTGATCTACCTATTTATTTTTTACTAGTTTTTGTTAGATCCTTTCTAGTCATGCTTGGTATAAAGTTTTAAGGACTACTATGCAGCTTAGCGTGACTATGACACCAACTGATGTAATGTGGGCGTGGTTCTGATAACAATTGATACTCCAATTTGCCTCGTGCTGCATGTTCTATATATGTCTGGCATTTTGAAGGAGTTCACTTTTTCTATGTCATTTTTCTCATCCCTAAGACCATTCTCTTCCTCCTCTTCAAATTGTAGATTTTGTTGGCACTTTTTAGGCTGGTTGACAATGACTAAGGCGGCAAGCTGCTCTGATTCTGATAGACTGATACACATCAAACCGCTCCTCTGTTCGCTAAAAGTGTGCCTCATTATCTGACAATGTGTGAATTTTGTTGTGGCCAATGGTTTTGGATTTGCATGCTAGAGAAGATTAGATAGCTTCATAATTTTTTTGTTGTTGTTCTTTTTTGTTTTTTTAATGTGAAAGTTTCTTTGTAAGGAACAAACAATCCGCATTTCAAAAGTTATTAGATGTTCATCATATCTATATGACAAGGGATTAGACAGGTGGCTTCCATTTAATCCCCCAAAAAAAAAACCGAGTATCAAATGGTTCTCACGTTAGGTATAGGCACAAAAGTTGAAAAAAAAATTAAAGAGAAATTTTGGGCCCCCCAGCCCAAAGAAAAAAAGAGAAATTTTTTTTATTGGTTATATATATATATATATATATATATATATATATATATATATTTTTTTTTTTTTTTTTCTAGAGCTGCACTTCCCTCTTTTAAAGACTTAGACCTCTCCCTTTTAATTAACCTAACCCAATTAGCAACTATCAAACTCAAAAATTTAACAAAAAAAAAATCCTAGTTAGCCCAATATTACAGTATTAGTATTAGATGTTCTAAATGATAAATATTTAGTATTTAGAACACCAAATACCAAAAACACTACTGTACGAAACATTTCAAATACTATATTAAAGTAGCAAAAGTAAGTTTTGGTTTGTATAAATAAATTTTTTTTTAACAGCTGATGCTCTTAAGAAACAATATTATTTTGTATTATTTTGTCTTTGTTGGTAGAATGAATTTAGACTGAGTTTAGGGTTTGAGTTCGCGAAACTTTTTAATTTTTTATTATTATGAATATTTGAGATTAACGGCTCTAATTTGATTTCACTGTGCTGCTTGCTTGGTTCTAAGCTTCACACTCCTTGCTGTGGTTTGTGGATCGGGAAGGTGCTGTGATTGGCCTTCTGTAATGAGTCAGATGCCAAGCTAATCTCAAAAATTTTATATTCTAAATTGTAAGTTTAAACTATGCTTAAATTGGGAGGATATTGTGTTGATGATGGTCGGGTTGAGATTTTGTGCTGGGGGTTTGTTTGGGGTTTGGGATGAGTTTTTGTATTGGGAATTTTGGGTCTGGGTTTTAGGTGGTGATGACTGATGAGTGGTTGAGAAGGAGAGGAAGAGAAAAATTAGATTGAGAGAAAAAAATATTTTATAGTGTAGATATATTACTTTAATATGTTGTATAGGAAAATAAAAGATGAGATGTTGGGTGTGTTGTAAAATAGTATGGTATAATTGATAAAGTAGCTTTTTGAGATAGTAAAATAGAATAGGATGACATTTCCGACTGTGAATTCTCTAAGGCCAATTTCTCACATAGAGACAAACCTAGTGACCAAAATTCATATTGATGTCTAATAAGCCACCACCCCGTCATACCCAAGTTGCCTAAAAAACAATATGTCTCTTAAGAAACAATATTATTTTGTATTATTTTGTCTTTGTTGGTAGATAATTACATATTAATGTATTAAGAAACAATGATTTTGTGTATTTATCTTGGTTGATATTTTGTTACTACTATATGGATACCTATTTGAATTTTTTTTCTTCTTATGCTCCGGCCCCCTAAATTAAAATCTTAAGTCCACCCCTGAGTATAGGCACAAAAGTTGGAATGGAAGTCTAAAAGTTTTGGAACAAAACCAACTTAAGGGATGATTACTTCAAGTGCGACATGTATTTAAGAAGTTTTAAGAAGTTCACTCAAGTGCATCATCCCCCATTTATCCTAGTAGCAGTTCAAAAATTGCATATTTGAGGCTAGGAGAAGAGGAAGATCTCCCCCCATAAACCTAAATTTAGGCTTTGTCACTGTATCCAGAGATAACATTGGGTATTTATGCCATTCCAAACATAAGCTAAATTTTATACAAAAAATTTCTTAGTGAGAGAACAAATCTATATAATATCTAAAAGTTAAAGTATAATATTTATTATTATTACACTTTTGTTCAACCACATCAGCGACTATATCATCATTTTCTTTCCATCGTTTCTTCAAAAAATATGTATATAAATATCAATATATTAAATAATGAATTATGTCTTTACTCATTTTCAAAAATAATAATAACTTATCTATCATGATATTGATGATAGTTCATAAATAAAAATAAAAGAAGAAGAAAACAAAAGTACCATAAAAAATAGAAGAATAGTTCAATGAGCAATATAGCAAAATAAGAGTAGTAGTAATGTAAATCGGGAATATGACCATCACGTGACCGGTGGCACGAGTTGGTAAATCTTCATTGTCACATTATTTTTTTATCCATAAGAGGTAACAAAAGTTAATCTCAAAATTAGGGTCAATTTGATAGGTATAAAAACAACGAGTTGTAAGGAAGATCCAGGAGTGTTTTTGCATTTAACCAAAAACCAAGTGATTTGCATTTTGGCCTTAAACTGCTTTGCACATGTTAAATCCATAGAACTATAGAAGCAACATCGTTTGGATTTCAAATTTGATTCACAAATTCAAAATTTAAATAATGCAATGGCAACTAGATTGCTTTATTGCAAAATACATTATATCTACTGTTGGCATTGGGTACTTGCCTTAGAAACATAAGCTAAATTTTACACTCAAAATTTCTTAGTGGGAGAGGAAAAAAAATTAAAAATTGACACACCAATTAAGATGCATACAGCTCCAAGCTTAGCTTATTTATATAATTTTTGTCCCATAAATTCTTCCTCCATGAACAAATCAGCAAATGACTTAGCATTGAACCTTGCAGTCTTTTAGGGTAATGCATTACAAGACCATGCTACACAAGTAGCAGAAGAATTTAGTAGGAAGATACAAACAAACA